>CM072519.1:70372749-70885249 GCA_036898135.1 Oncomelania hupensis
ATTGACTAGTGGTTTTTGTACCCTGGCAAGCCAGGGTACACATGATGCTGTTTAAAATGTAGACAGAGAGAACTTTTGTCTGCGAGTTTCATTTGGACGATGATACCTCCCCATATCCCCCTTGATACCTCACCATACCCCCCCCCTGATATCTCCCCGTCCCCCCCCCCATGATGCCTCATCATACCCCCTTGATACCTCCCCGAACCCACTTGATACCTCCCCATACCCCCTTGATTCCTTCCATACCCCCTTGGTTCCTAACTGTACCCTCCTTGATACTTCCCCATTGATCGTTTCGCAGGTATGGATGAAAGGAATCGACCATCACCATACCCCCTTATATATACCCGTATCCCCGTTATGCCTACCCATGCCCCTTTAAACCTACCCGTAGCCCCCTTTTACCTACACGTACCACCCCATCCCGATCCTTGGTAGTAATAATAATAATAATAATAATAATAATAATAATAATAATAATAATAATAATAATAATAATAATAATAATAATAATAATAATAATAATGAATATAGAATAATACAAATAGAAATCTGAAAAAACACCAAGGTTTTAAAATAAAATTTGATATAAGATAGTATAATTGTTATTATAAGAATAATAATAATTATTATTATTAGTTTATAAGTAATACTACTACTACTACTACTACTACTACTACTACTACTACTAATAATAATAATAATAATAATAATAATAATAATAATAATAATAATAATAATAATAATATTGAATATAGAATAATACAAATAGAAATCATAAAAAACACCAAGGTTTTAAAAGAAAATTTGATATAAGATATAATAATAATAATTTATTATTATTAGTTTATAAAAAAAAATTAAAAAAAAAATAAGGACCGCGTGAGTATCGATCTTGGGTCACCCGAAACCATAGGCGAAAGATTAACCCACTAAGCTACGAAGGATCCAGGAATTTTTTGGTCTATATGGGAAAACATGCTGAAACCTCAATTTGATTTTTAATGGAAGCGTGCGGAATGAGGCTATTGCAGTTTGTGGACATTTTGTTTATTTATTTATCTCAGAAACGGTTAAACGTTCGGTAAGGAAATGTCGGCTATAACGATTTGGGTGGTTTTGAGCACACAGCAGGCCGATCAGCAGCTCTGAGCACCTGCCCAGATCAGCGTCCATAGGAGACAAACTTTATAGTAGTGGCGAAGAAGGACTTCCGGCTAAGCAATTTATATATATAGATAACTAAATCCTAGTTTTGAAAGAGGCTAATCTTGGTTTTCTCGATGGACCAACACTCGCTGTGAATATAAGCAGGATAATGGAGGCTGACATGTGTGACCCTGAGGCCCAATAGAACACCTTTTCGTGAACTAAAAAATAATAAAAGAGCACTTACGGTCTCTCCTGACTTCCGCCAAGTGGGCGGGGTCTCTGAAAAGATGGACTGTGATGATGGTGTCGTAGGGGACGTAGAAACGTCGCAAGTCCTCGGCCCCCACCGACTGCACCACGAAAGGCTGGGCATCGTAGTCTAGCAGCAACTGAGCGAACCGCTTGGCGAAGTATTCTTTGTAATCCATGTATTGAGTCCCCCGCAGCTGGACTTCTGAGATCATGAAGGTGTTGTACACTGCAGCAACAAAACAATGATACTGTACTACATTGGTAGCCCTAAACTAATCAAGGTTGTAATCACCATCGATCGTCGACTGCAGCGACAACAGCAGTTGAAGCAGCAGCAGCAACATGATGATGATGATGATGATGATGATGATGATGATGCTGTTGATGGCGATGATGATGATTACGATGATGAAGATGATGATGATGAAGACGATGATGATGTTGCTGTTGATGATGATGGCGATGATGATGATGGTGATGATGATGATAATGATAATGTTGATGATGATGATGATGATGATGATGATGATGATGATGATGATGATGATGATGATGATGATGATGATGATGATGATGATGATGATGAGACAAACGACGATAATGATGAACAAACGTGTAACACACAGTGTTCATTTGGAGGTGTGTAGTATCTGACGACGGTCCAAGCCTCACAGTTGCCAGCAGGTGCAGGGAAGTCAGGTTGCTTCATGCGGTCATCGCTGACGAAGAACGTTCTGGCGTCTTTAATGGAGTGAAACCAGAACACTACCGTTGCCTCCTCCAAACGAGCATTGGGGTTCATATCCCAGATCTAAACCATCAAAGAAAGACACAAATCATAATAAGAACTCGGTGTTCCCAACTGAGGCGTTATAGTTCATGATAATCCAGTGATTGTCAACTAACACTTTTCCCATAATAATAAATATTTTACTTGAACTGACCGGTTCAAATACAGTTCTTAAAAAACGTAATCACTGCTACTGCTAGACATATGCCCACCGATCAATTGTTCAATATAGACTAATATTAGAATATAGACAATATTAGACAGAGTTATGCCTAAACATGTACAAATGCAAGAACTGTTTGGATGGTGTAAACATAATGCACTGATACAGAGAAACAGGAAATGCACTGATACAGAGAAACAGTAAATGCACTGATACAGAGAAACAGTCAATGCACTGATACAGAGAAACAGTCAATGCACTGATACAGAGAAACAGGAAATGCACTGATACAAAGAAACAGTAAATGCACTGATACAAAGAAACAGTAAATGCACTGATACAGAGAAACAGTAAATGCACTGATACAGAGAAACAGTCAATGCACTGATACAGAGAAACAGTCAATGCACTGATACAGAGAAACAGTAAATGCATTGATACAGAGAAACAGTCAATGCACTGATACAGAGAAACAGTCAATGCACTGATACAGAGAAACAGGAAATGCACTGATACAGAGAAACAGGAAATGCACTGATACAAAGAAACAGTAAATGCACTGATACAGAGAAACAGGAAATGCACTGATACAGAGAAACAGGAAATGCACTGATACAGAGAAACAGGAAATGCACTGATACAGAGAAACGGGAAATGCACTGATACAGAGAAACAGGAAATGCACTGATACAGAGAAACAGGAAATGCACTGATACAGAGAAACAGTAAATGCACTGATACAGAGAAACAGTAAATGCACTGATACAGAGAAATAGTTAATGCACTGATACAGAGAAACAGTTAATGCACTGACCAGCCATGCAGATGAACGGACGAACACTAGGACAGACCTTCAGACATGCGTTCACACAGACTATCAACAGCCCATAAATATAGCAACTCACAAACCAACCAGCCCGACAATCCATTTAATAAACACCCAAACAGTCAACCCAACATCCAACTAAACAGCTAAACATACCTTTCTGGCGATGCCAACGAAGCGACCCCCTAAGTTAGTGATGGCTCTTTTGGCTCTGACCACCGCCTGTTCCACCACGCCCACGGCCGTCCCGTTGTTGGTGGCGAATTTGATAAACATGTACACCCCATCCTCTGGCCCCTGAACATCACAAACAGTCAGTGATCGGGACTGTCATTAGTTAACAGCGTCTTTAAGGGATTAAACGTGCAGCCAGCAGCTCTCTTTGTCCTATCCTATCCTATCCTGTCCTGTCCCGTAACCCGGACGTCGTAGGGGCACCACAGATGATCGTTTAACCAGCATACTCCATCTCTCTCTGTCCTCAGCAGCCCCGATGGCTTCGCTCAGTGTCAAACCAGTCCATTCTCGAATGTTGTCCTCCCACCTCTTTTTCGGTCTCCCTCTTCTTCTACCTCCTTGCACTGTGCCTTGCAGAATAGTCTTTGCAAGGCCTGATGATCTGGTGACGTGGCCATACCATCGGAGTTTCCGTTTCTTCACCACTGTGAGCAGGTCATCGTGTTGTCCAATGGCTTGTCTTTGTACTGCAGCTATTACAGGACTGGCAGTCATTTTATGAGATTTCAACTGACAAAGTTAAACGTAAAAACCTTCTGTGTTGGCAAAGCAAGACCCTTGAAAAAGGATTGCTCTCCGAACTTTCCGGCCCTAAGCTACGTAATGAGATGTCAATCGTAGATTGTAAACACAATTAGGCAATAAAACTGTGTGAAGAATGAATTGAATGTATTAATAATAATAATAATACAGTTGATTTATATAGCGTGGTACCCCAACAGACATGGGCTCGCCACGCTTTACAATGCACTAAAAAGCAATAATATTAAAACCAAATAAAATATGTAAAACAAAAACATGCCTAGTAAAAAATTGCTAAACCAGGAGTATGTACATTAATTAACAGTAGACACACACACACGCACACACACACACACAGACGCATGAGCGCCTGGCCAAAGTACATGTCCACAATAAAAACATTCATTATCACATCATTTAACAAAGCAAAACAACTATTAAAAAAAAATTATACACCTTAAAAAACAAAACATAAGATTGTAAACATTTCTTAAGACAGTAAAATACAATGAAAGGACATGAATCACAACATTAAAAAGGACTGGACTCAACTAAAACAGATACATTTCACTAAACTAGTGTTATAAAAGAACTTGGACGACATTGGTAAATACCCTTATATAAAATTAATAGATGACCTTCAACACGGACACAAGCATTCACCGCGAGGTAACAGTTTAAAACTGGGCAGTAGACTGGATGTAAGCAGGAGGAAGAATTGTGATGTTCGTTAGTTCAATCAGTGGGAAAATAATGCTTGAAAAGATGTGTTTTGAGTGCTTTCTTGAAAGTCTGCGTGGATGCAATACTACGAATGTTAGCTGGCAGCATAAGCTACAGTCATTTACGTTAACCTGCCCTATAAATATACCTTGTGCCAGTTATTCCGTCTGTTTAGTTCTGCTCTGTAGGTCGTTGCCTGTTGAATAGACAAAAATAATTGTGTCCTCAACATCACCACCAACACCAAAACAATCATCATGCGATGTTTTTATCATCAGTCTTCAAGATTATCAGCACTGTCGTCAACACTCTCATCGTAATCATCATCAATGCCATCGTCGTCGTCCTCATCATCGTCGTCGTCATCATCATCATCGTCATCAATGTCAACATTATCATCATCGTTGCTACCTTTAGTGGTGATAGTAGGCTACCAATGGGAAAACAGATATTTCAACACTTCACTGACTGACCAACTGACTTAGTATAAAGGTATTGACTTACATTGGCCCCTCTCTCCATGTATTTCTTATCCAGGTCCGGATCGTAAAACCCATCCATGGTGTGTGTGTATGTGGATACACCTCTCTGCAGGAAAGGGCACAACAAATAAGGCAAACAAAAACAATCATTAGTTGATAGATCAAATGAAAAATATCTAATTACAAATGATTTCGCAGACGCCTTACAGGGGACATTATTACAACTAAATTGGGGAGAGAGATACGACAGACAAACAGACAGAGAATGTGGGACAGACAGACAGAGACATACGGGCAGTGAAAGAGATAGACTAGCAGACTAACAGAGGAAAAATACGGCCATTAGGGTACACAAACAAATCGGACCAACCGAGAAAAAAAAATCTGTGACGATGATTTATTTCCATACTTAAAGTTCCAGAGCTTTACAAAATGTGGAATGGCCATTTCGGCAGTGAAATCTGTGCAGCTTATAAATACAACAGTCCAACACTATTAGTAATACTAGCCATAACTGCTTAAGGAACATTAGACACGATCAAAAGAAGCAGCATGCAATCCTATTGTCCACTGTCCGCTGTCTATAGCAGATCGAAGAAAAAGAAAAAAACAACAAAAATCGCGCCTCTATGCCAAATGCGTATATATGACAGAAAGTGATATCACAACAGCTAATGGTGTGCACACACATAACAATGACCGGGCGTTGAAAGACTATCAATGTGTATGAAATGATATCATTAGCGATGACGGGTGTGAAGAAAATATAAAACGCTATCATATCATATCTATCATAAAGCGGGCAGCCAGAAACGCGTCAACGTTGAAAGATTGTTCATCGCTTCTTATCGCATGTTTGTTGATACGTATGCTTTGGCCATTTAGAGCGTGAGTTTAAATGCGCGCTTTTCTCTTTTGATGACTGAAGCGTGATTGATTAAAATGTCAGTGAATTGTACACCGTGATATCTAACAACGAGAGTATTACAGAAGTGTGTCTAATATCACAGACGTGAAAAGACGTTAAATTAAATGTAAAAAATTACAAAATAAGAAGAAGGAAGAGGAGAAGACAAGCAACGAAAAAAATAAGGACGAACAGGAACAGGAGTAGAAGTCGTAAAAAGAAGAACAGGAATAGAAGTAGTAGAAAGAAGAACAGGAACAGGAGTAGAAGTCGTAAAAAGACGAACAGGAATAGAAATAGTAGAAAGAAGAACATGAACAGGAGTAGAAGTCGTAAAAAGACGAACAGGAATAGAAATAGTAGAAAGAAGAACATGAACAGGAGTAGAAGTAGTAAAAAGAAGAATAGGAACCGAATAAAAAGGAGGACAATAATAACAACGACGACGACGACGACGACGAAGAAGAAGAAGAAGTAGTAGTAGTAGTAGTAGTAGTAGTAGTAGTAGTAGTAGTAGTAGTAGTAGTAGTAGTAGTAGTAGTAGTAGTAGTAGTAGTAGTAGTAGTAGTAGAAGTAGTAGTAGTAGTAGTAGTAGTAGTAGAAGTAGTAGTAATAGTAGTAGAAGTAGTAGTAGTAGTAGTAGTAGTAGTAGAAGTAGTAGCAGAAGTAGCAGTAGTAGTAGTAGTAGTAGTAGTAGTAGCAGTAGTAGTAGTAGTAGAAGTAGTAGTAATAGTAGTAGAAGTAGTAGTAGAAGTAGTAGTAGTAGCAGCTGCAGCAGCAGTAGTAGTAGTAGTAGTAGCAGTAGTAGTAGAAGTAGTAGTAGTAGTAGTAGTAGAAGTAGTAGTAGTAGTAGTAGTAGTAGTAGTAGTAGTAGAAGTAGTAGTAGTAGTAGAAGTAGTAGTAGTAGTAGAAGTAGTAGTAGTAGTAGTAGTAGTAGTAGTAGTAGTAGTAGTAGTAGAAGTAGTAGTAGAAGTAGTAGTAGTGGTAGTAGTAGTAGTAGCAGTAGTAGTAGAAGTAGTAGTAGTAGAGGTAGTAGTAGTAGTAGTAGTAGTAGTAGAAGTAGTAGTAGTAGCAGCAGCAGTAGTAGTAGTAGTAGTAGTAGCAGTAGTGGTAGCAGTAGTAGTAGTAGTAGTAGTAATTGTTTATTTTTATAGCGCAAAACCAAACTTAAATCTGCTCTAAGCGCTCGCACACACACACACACATACACACACCTACGCACACACACACACACACACACACACACACACACACACACACAAACGCTCGCAACAATAAATATGTAAACAATGTGGTAAAACGTTATAAGATAAAACAGTTGAACCATGTAAGGAATAATACAAACGTCACATCTAACAACAACAAACATCTGACCAAACGGTAAAACGTTATAAGATAAAACACCGTTAAAGATCATAACAAATAATTTAAAAAAACATCACATCTTAGTATAAAAAGGCATGTTTAAAGAGAGACACACACACATACATGCACACACAGGCAGGCGCACACACATACATGCACACACAGGCATGCACACACATACATACACACAGGCGCACACAAAGAATGACATCAGCATTAAGACTCAATAATGAACCAATGATAAAAATAGCTTACAGTAAAAAGTACTACTTAGTGACACGGGAAAAATATGTAATATGACAGTAATTAAAACAATATTCAAAAGCCCTACATAGCTTATGCACATTACTTGTATAAACCAAAGTATCATATAACTAAAACTAATTACAAACCACACAGTGCCAACCCCAATAAACATTTTTTTTTTAAAAAGACGTGTACAGGCAGTAAAGCATTTAAACCAACAACATTACACAAAAGACATTGATAGAACACACACACACATACATACACACACATACATACACACACATACATGCACACACATACATACACACACAAGTATGTAAAACACCAAGACTGGGTTTTAGTAAAAATGCAAGAATCGGAAAGTGATTTTTTGACGGAAAGAACGCAAACTTACTCTAGAAATGTAAGAACTTTCTTGCAAAATTTTCCGAAAATTGACTGGATTTTCTCCGTCCCGGATAGAGCACTCCCTTGTACTTAAAACACTCTCATGCGCTACAACTGCACTCCCATGCACTAAAAGAGCACTCCTGTGTACTTAGAAAAAAGTGGGTGGCTGGAAAACTCTGGGTGACTAATACACACACCCATTTCCTGCATAAAAAGCAAGGTTAGTCACCCATTTCAAGGCTTATACCTCCGCACATACATACACACACATACATACACACACATACATACACACACACGCACGCACACCACTATTCAATACTATTCTGGTTCTAAAAGTGTTTAGTAAAGAGATTGGTTTTGAGGTTCTTTTTGAAGAGACTTGGAGTACCGTAGGTTGGAGGGCAAGAGTTTTCAAAAGAGTTTCGGCAAACACAAAGAAAGATCTCCTGCCAAAGGACTCAAGTGAATACCTAGGAATTGAGAGGAGAGCTGAATCTTGTGAACGGAGTGATCGAGCAGGTTGCTAGGGGAAGAGAAGTTATGAAAGATAGGAAGGACAGGAATCAGTGTGCAGACATTGAAAGCAAAGAGAAGCAACTTTGTAATCAATATGAGTCTTTACAGGCAACCAGTGTAAGGTTTTCAGAGCGGAAGTTGCACTTAGAATGACGAGGTTGACGAAGGACGAGGCGAGCAGCATGGTTCTGAATGTGCTGGAATGTGGAAAGTTTATTATCAAGAAGGCCTGGCAAAAGTGAGTTACTGTAATCAAGTCGAGAAAGAACGAAAGAGGCAGCAAGGTTGTTGGTGGCGTCTATAATAAGAAACTGGTAGTAGAAGTAGTAGTAGTAGTAGTGGTAGTAGTAGTAGTGGTAGCAGTAGCAGTAGTAGTAGTAGTAGTGGTAGTAGTAGTAGTAGTGGTGGTAGTAGTAGTAGTAGTAGTAGTAGTAGTGGTAGTAGTAGTAGTAGTGGTAGTAGTAGTAGTAGTAGTGGTGGTAGTAGTAGTAGTAGTAGTGGTGGTAGTAGTAGTAGCAGTAGCAGTAGTGGTAGTAGTAGTAGTAGTGGTAGTAGTAGTAGTAGTAGTGGTGGTAGTAGTAGTAGTAGTAGTAGTAGTAGTGGTAGTAGTAATAGTAGAAGTAGTAGTAGTAGTACTAGTAGTGGTAGTAGTAGTGGTGTTAGTGGTAGTTGTAGTTGTAGTTGTAGTAGTGGTGGTAGTAGTAGTAGTAGTAGTAGTAGTAGTAGTAGTAGTAGTAGTAGTAGTAGTAGTAGTAGTAGTGGTAGTGGTAGTAAGCTTAGTAGCAAAGAAAAAAGAACAAACAGCTACGACGAAGACAGCAATTATAGACAACGTCAATTTACCGTCACCACCAAAAAATAACAACAAAAAATAACAAACAGACCTTATTATGTGCAAATATAACCTTAGTTCGTCACAGACATGTGGCCCATTCCTCACTTGCAATTATCTGTCAGCTTACTGCACAATGACATCATTATTAATCATTACTTTATTCCTGTAAGCTTCATTGGCCATCCTTTGCCTTCAATTAACTACCAGTGTTAGTAGATGTGTTCACTGCACCCACTCCACTCTCAGCAGATTACAGGTAGCCAAAGTTCTGCCCGTGTTTGGATAAGACCGCTGAACTAATGACTACCGGTTCCGTTCAACATTCCTCCCTCTCACTAAACTGTCAATTAAACCACAGACTATACCCAGACGGACAACTCATATATATAATATAAGAGTTATAAGAGGAGGAGTAGAAGAAGAATAAGGAGGAGGGGGAAGAGCAGGAGAAGAAGGAGGAGGAGAAGAAGATCAACAACAACAACAACAACAGCAACAACCGCAACAGCAACAGCAGGTACATGTACATCTCCACAGAAGAACACTAGACAGACATGCCGACACACAGAGAGAATTATATTCCTTTTTCTTCTTCATAAAATCCTTGGTTCATGATAACAACAGTCCTGTAATGGATTTCTGCACTGCCTATTGTGGTAGGCCTACGTACACCCTTATCTCCAAGCCCACGCAGCTGTATTGTGTGTGCCATTATCGTCAATCCAAAGCCGTCAAGGTAAAAACACTTGTTCACTAAGTCTTGTGCTAAGGTTTGAAAGTGTCTCAGCTTGGAGAGCGATCCATTCTGGCCCTAGCCCGCCACACCCCACACACCCCACACACCTCCTGCCCTCATAGCTCAGTGGATAGAGTGCTGGTTTGTTATGCCGAAGGTCGCGGGTTCAAATCCCCGCAAGGGACACATACTTTGAGGCCACCAAAGGTTTTCTCCGGGTACTCCGGTGTCCTCTCTCCCTTCAATCATGGTACAGTGGAACCTCCGGTATCCGGCTCTCTGGTATACGACTCCCTCCGTTATGTGACCTGAAAACTTCTGACGGATTCACTTCCAATAATAGGGATCTTTCGAAAGCGGGTGAAAGTGAAAGTGAATGTGAATCGGGACTACTTATTGTTGTGACGTCAGCAATTTATGTGACGCTTTAACTTCCCGTGGTGAAAGGTCACGAAGTCTGCCTACCACAAGGAATAAAACTTCGTGGAAAACCTGATTTCCACGAACTAATGTTAGTGAGTACATTTTGGTTATTAAATCGTTTGTAAAATGTCCAAAAATGATTTGAATTTGTATATGGTACATTACTCAACCATTTTAGAAGGAATAATGGGGATCTAAACTCGGTCTCAGACTTAAAACGTATTTTCAAACGAGCTACTGAAAAGCCGTCATGGCTGTCTAGAATCTATCTATTCTGTATCACCAATCAGCAGTCCAAAAACTGTTTTATGTGACAAAAATGAAACTCGAAGCTAGAATGTAAAATATCTTCAATGTTAGAGCACTAATCCATCTTTAAAGTTCAACCTAATCGTTACATTCGTGTCAAATCATGATTTGTTAGAAGAAGCCTTACGTAGGCATAATAGTGCTCTGCCTCTGGGCCTGCCCTGTGTGTGCTCAATAAAATCACAACGAAACTAGGTGCTGGAATCGAAAGCGCACAGAAACACGTTCGTTTCGTTTCGTAACGCGGCGTAAGAATCTCCCGGCGTGCCTCTCGTTGGACGAAACGAACACACAATCACTTTCACTTTTACCCGTTCCGAAAGACCCCTAATAAATGACCTCTCGTATGCGACAACCTCGTTTATACGACCATATATATGTCTTAAGCCCTTTATACGACCGTCTTAGGGCAATTTAAAAGAGATATCAGTTAATTTGCTGTCTGTACCTTTCGTTTTTTCTCTCATGTTAGTGTACGCCTGCTGCTGTCTGCTATTTCCGGTTCGCAAATAAGGGACACTACTCGCCTACACTGGCTGTCAAAATGGCGTCGCGCAACGTTTTGAGTTTGGCAGAGAGAATGAAAGTGATTGAAAGAAGTGAAAATGGGGAGAGTTGTTTTGTCTATTGCAAGAAGTTTAGACGTTGGGAAGACCCAAATTCAGCTCATCATAAAGGATAAGGAATCTGTGAAACTACGATGGGAGAGTGGAAAAAGTGGCGAAAAGGGAAACATCGAAACTGAGTCTGAGAGCTTCTGCACTGACAGACTTGGATGAACGCGTCTGGCAGTGGTTCGACTGTTTTCTATTTTTGAAGTTGTGAATAAAAGACAAAGCTAAAAATGAAACATGTTTTACAGTTTCCTTTGTCAGAGAATACATGCTGGTGAGTGTGAAAATTATGACTACATACCCCTCCGAGCCTGACCCCCCTCTCCCCCCACCCCACCCCTTGTTTCCGGTATAAGACCACCTCTATTATAAGACCGTTTTTTCTCAGATTTTGGACGGTCGTATACCGGAGGATCCACTGTATTGGGTGACGTCTTTCAAAATTTTCAATTTAAATTTCAAACTTTACTTCTTTGCCTCACTTCCATGTTTGGTAAAATGCGTCCAGAAATTAAACCACCACACAAGTCATTGTTGTTATAGCACACTCACTCATCAGCTTGAACAGCTAATCAAGGCGCTGGTCAGTATTACAATCCCAGTCCACCGGTTAACGACGCCAAATAAGGCGCCACACTGGCTGTACTGGGGAACTTGGATAGGAATATCTCCCTGACCAAACGTCGCTCATTGCTGCAGTCAAACGCCGAGGACAGCTGAGCCCCGAGATTGATCTACGTAAACTATGTTGGAGTCTGTCATCTACCCCTCTGACAGAATAACTGGCTTCTTCAACGTACCCTTGCAACCACACGGGTGGGGGCAGTGAACTCGTATGGATACACAGACTTTTATTGAAGACAAATCAGTCGCTGCCACCTAGAATGAAGACGACGACTGGTTATATCGGGAGTTAAAATAGTCCGTTGTCTGTGCCTCATTGTACCCCACTACAACACAAATGGAAGCACGGGATTTCCCAGGCTTTATTGTTTTATCTCCATGACCTTGACTTTGAAGAGACCAATCACTTGCTGTGAAACACTTGCAATGGCGTAGCTAAGACTAGATTGTTTCTCTCCTGGGTTGTCCGGGAATTTATTCCCTAAAGCCTTTGGTCCTACGTGTACACAGAAATTAAGTATTATACAAACATTTTTCTTTGTTCTACATCTGACATTGTGCGTTTTTAGTAATTGTATCAACGATCTTTGTTATTTATAAAATTTACATAAAACTCTGTCTTTCTTTGTCTCTGTCTGTCTATCTTTGTCTCTGTCTGTCTATCTTTGTCTCTCTCTCTGTCTGACTGTCTCTTTGTGTCTGTCTCTGTTTGTCTCTGTCACGTCACCCTAGTATGTGCCGTGAGCGTTCAGCCCAAACAGCGAGTGAGGGGATACAAACTCAAAAGAAACTAACACAAAATGCCAGATGAACAATCACACTCTTTTATTCAACAATAAACACACACACACGCACACACACACACACACACACACACACACACAGGATAATGGGACACTAAACCACCCTCAACCCCTATCCAGACCCACAACCCAATATTTACTGAACAGTTACCTCCCTTGTCTAAACTGAAAACCCCAGAACTGTACACAAGAAATGTCCCACAACAATATGTAACAACTATAGTATACAACAATAAACAATAGGCAACAGTGAATAAATCAGCAAGAAGTAAATTCAATTTTATTGCAAGACACTAGCCAGCAAAAAGCTTGATGAATAATTTCTTTAGGTTGGCTTGCTTACTAAATCACTGTTGTAGCACTTTGTCTTTAGCTAATCTCAAAAGAAGATGAAGAAACTACGCTCAGATAACAAAGAATACTGCACAGAATCCAGGCGATGAAGTTTATGTGAGTGTATGCAAGTATGACTGAGAAGAACTAGGGTGTGGTATGCAAACGCCCAGGCAGTGATCTCTCTGTCGTACAAAGCACACGAAGTGTACTGGCGGCGATGAACCTCACAGTCCCTCAGACTGCACTCTCGACCAGCATGGAGTTTATATGTGCATGTAAACAATTCAATGCGATTCTCAATTCTCATAATTTATATTTCTTCCCTCATAACATAGTTGTTTATACAAATATAGCCTACATTACAAATATAATCACACTTCCAGTCAAACAATCCTGATTCATCTTCATTCTCATATTCATCACCCCTCTCTCTCTCTCTCATTTTGACATATATCACCCCTTGACCCCATTTTGGCAACAACATCAACAACATTATTCATTCTACATGTTTCACCAAGAAAATCATATAAAAATCATATAAAAAATACTATTAGCAAAATCTCTCCCTTTCCCCCTCATTCACCATCATTCATTCACGTACGCAAACTCGGAGTGCATAGCCACTAAAGAATAGAATTACTGGGTTCACACTCACCTTTAAGTTCTCAGCCTGTGAAACACGGATACACAACACCAACACCACAACACAAAACAGTACACCACAAATGGTTATTCGTGAGAGTATAAAGTTCGTTTGCACCGGGAGCATTTCAGTACTGACGAGGTCACTGAGCCTTGGGAGGTTCCTAATCGAAGGACACACATCCTTAAGAAGATACTCTACACTTATTATCCTGAATAAGTGGCAGTGATAATCTTTCCGTTACAGTTTTCTGGTCATTCTTGTCCTGACGAGGGCACAAGACCTTGGGTGGTTCGAATCACACGATACGCTACCCTTACGAAAACCGACTCCTTTGTCCTAAGATAACACAGTCTCAAAGTCACTGTCGTCCAAAAAAAACGTCTGCTTCCAATAGCTACCAACTTGACTCTGCTAGGCTAAATCTTTTCCCCGTTCACATTACAAGGTCTCGAGTTTCGCTCAGCACCTCTCCCATTCTCCCACTTGGGGGGGTTTATGCGGCTTTTTGTTTTTTTTTTGTTTTTGTTTTGTTTTTTTTTTTTTTTTTTTTTTTTTTTTTTTAGATTTTTTTATTTGTGGGGGTTTTTTTTTTTTAGGGGGGTGTGTTTTGTTGTGTGGGGGGGGGGTGTTGTTGTGTGGTGTTTGTTTTTTATTTTTTCGAGGCATTTAGGCGCTATGCGTAACCCACGTGAAACCCACACATACTTAGCTTGCATACACAGCAAAGAATGCTGATACAAAACTTTGTACACTGCAGTGCTAGAGATGTGCAACTCTGCACGATATGCAACTACGGCACAACTTCTATTATCGTGCATTGAAAACTCGTGTCGTCACAGTCTCTCTCTGTCTGTCTCTCTGTGTCTGTCTCTCTGTGTCTGTCTCTCTGTGTCTGTCTCTCTGTGTCTGTCTCTCTGTGTCTGTCTGTCTCTCTCTCTCTCTCTTGCTCTGTATATACACACATACCATGGATGGGTTAAGATTCAGATCTTTATGCATTCATATAATTATATAGTGACAGTTATTATAACATTGGTAAAAAGGTAAAGGTAGTCCCATAGCCTTGTGGTCGTAGGGGAGCGTGATGTTGGAGATCACACTTATCTTGGGCCAGCGTAATGAGGGTGATGCCCATCTCTCTCCCTCGCTGCTTTACCTTCCCCACCCTTAAGAGAGTAGGTACTCAGTCACAGTTGAGTCAACTGGGGGCATTGTTATTTGTCGCTTCACGTTTTGCGGTCACCCATCCAAGTGCTAACTACACTGGACGGTGCTTAACTTGCGACACAGTATCGAGTGCTCCAACCACTGCTTCATCCGACACCCCATTTATAACATTACAAATAACGAAAACAATATCACACAATATTCAAAGGGTAGCACGCATTTTAAAAATACTTTTTTTCTCATCTGACTAGCAGTCTGCTAAAGGCTAACACTAACACTAACAGCTAAACAGATCAATAAGTTCATTAATCGCAAGGTCACTCAGTGTCAGTTACAGTTAATCTGTTAGTAGCTGACGACAAGGTCTTACTACAGACCCACAGCATGCTGGATTCCTGTCTTCCCGAGAATCAAGGCCACAACTTCCCTTCCTCCAGTTTTTCACTTTGTGCTTTTCAGTAAGTGCAGTATCGTAGTCCGCCTAGGTCAAATACTGCTAATTGCTTACACAATTATGTCTACGTTAATTGTCTCAAACTTGAGATTGAAGGGTAGAGAGCCACTTGCGCTACAAACAACTGAACAAGGTTTCAAGTTATGCATAGCTTGCGGCGAAACTGGGCTGAGTGTCCACTCCAATGCACGTCAAAGGCCTTACTTTTAACTTGGTCAAGAAAGCGCCATTATGAACAGGGAGCTTAATAGACCTACAGCTGCAGCAGTTACGTTAGTTAGTTAGTTATTCATTGTTTATAGGGTCCAGCGGACTGCAAAGAGCCGAATCAGGACAACAAAATCAGGAACACAATTCCCGTTGAAAGAGGATTCACCCCTGATCCGTATAAAAAAATCTGCTAAAACAACTCTAATGGTAACACAGAAGGCACTCCACCAGCCGGTCACTTTACAATAAAGACATCCCACGCAGGGGACGCTGAGGCTGTACTCTATTTATTGAACCCCCGTTTACCAAAACAAAATAGAATACAAACATCATTATCAAATATTAACGACACAAATACATATAAAATGCCTACATTGCTAAATAATAATACCACAGAAAGCCCTAGTGACCATTTGGCAGAAAGCGTCCAATATCCCCAAGCTGACCCAACAAACCCCATACTCAAATGAGGAGTTGTGGGAGAGTTTTGAAGAAAAAAGGTAGGTGACTGGTCTAGCGAAGAAGACAAATGTAGTAGATTGATAGAACAAAGTAGGAATGAGAAAGAAAAAATAAGAAAGAAAGCGACAGTGGGAATTTAAAGCACTATATTTCCAGAAAGTGGGGATACTATTTATACAGAAACCCCCGGCACCCCTACGGGGGAATGCAGCATTTAAGCCTCAGTCTATGCGGGAATGTAGTTTTCATATAGTGTTTGATAATACGTGGAAATAGACCTACTATGCGTGCTGGTGTTGTTGGTAGATCTACAGCTGTACATCCGTAGTGTAGTATTTGATAGCACTATATTTATATAATGCCTAACGCATATGCCATGCCTACTGTAGCCTGCTATCTGCGTTTCTCTAATAAAGCATTCCATAAGCCTTTATGTATAAATATTAGTAGGACTGTAACTGTACTTCCGTAAGGTTGGATTACCTGTATTTAAACAATAAGTACATTATAGTCCTCCAGTTCATATCGGTTCTTGACGCAGTAGTGTAGGCCTAATTAGCGCAGTTAGCATCTTGGATGGGAATGGTTAGTACTTGGATGCAACCATTGAACGGCGCAAAGAGTAAAACAACGCCAACACCTAATTATTAGTCCACCATGCTGTAGATGGGTAGCTGGCTGTGTGTAGCCATGAGGACGGTAAGACAGATAGGGATAAGAGACGGGCTTTGTCCTCATAAAGCTGGCCACTGTGCCCATACTTAGTGCAATTCCAACAGAGGTAGCTTGGGCAACAAATGAGGGCGATAACAGCAGCCTCTATTCATATCGGAAGGCTACAATCGCCTTTGTGTAGCATACAGGCTACATTATGGTACTTCCTAAAAGTGGGCATGGAGTACATATATCGGCCAGCGCCTTGAGCAGCTCTTGAGCTGAAAAAGCGCTCTATAAGAACCATTAAATAATAAATTTAAAAAATAATATTTCTGTTTCATATTTATAATGGGGAATGCAGATTGATTGGCGTGTAACTGGGAAGGAAAGGACAAAAAGAGCGATTGGCTAAGAACCCATCAACACTAGGCCTAGCTTACTGCTCCGTCAATAAAGAACTGCAATGAAGAAACTGTAGATAGATAAGAGTATGGATGTACCATGGATCGAGACGTTGATAACTGAAAGGCAGAGACGCGGCCAAACTAACAACAGAGACTCTAGCTGAAAACTAATGACTAAGCTTACTGCGCCTACAGGTCACTGCCTTCAGTGTACAGAAAGACCACGGAATATGTAGCTACAGGTCACTGCCTTCACAGTGCACAAAGACCATGGAATATGTAGCTACAAGTGCCAACCTCACTGATCTAAGATAGTCTCCTCTCTGAAAATCCTTATCGGGAAGAGAGGGGACTATAAACTGATATAACAAACTGATATAACATCACTGATCTAAACGTGGATAAACAAGAAACAAGAAAGAAGAACGAACAACGGGGACTCCGACTCACAAATATGTTCACGAGTGCTGGGGCAGTGCATTAAGGCAATACGAGGGAGACAACAACCACCCTGAAATGATGTGTTATGTAAAGAGTAGGTCGTCTGTAGTACGGAACATCACTAGCCTAAGTCTATATTTACCTAGATGTCTGTAGGCTTACTGACAAACAACTAAAATAGAAAGCGTGGAATTCAATTACATTTGTTTTAAGTCTTTTCACAATTAAGTGATATCAGACTATTTTTTATAATACAGAGAAGAAACAAATACATACAATTCAAGACAACAGTTCTCAAAACTAACTAAATCTAAACATCTGTACTGTTAACTAAATGTAAACATCTGTACTGCTAACTAAATGTAAACATCTGTGCTGTTAACTAAATGTAAAGATCTGTACTATTAACTGAATGTAAACTTCTGTACTGTTAAGTAAATATTAACATCTGTTACTGTTAAGTGAATGTAAACGTCTTTTACTGTTAACTAAATGTAAACATCTGTATTGTTTATATTTGTTCTGTTAACTAAATGTAAACATCTGTCTGTTAACTAAATGTAAACATTTGTTACTGTTAATTAAATGTAAACATCTGCTACTGTTAACTAAATGTAAACTTCTGTATTGTTTACATCTGTAATTGTTAACTAAATGTAAATATCAGCACTGTTGCCTACATTGAATCTGGATGATTCGGTGTATAATTTGTGGCCAAAATATGTGTTCAGTTGGCATAGCAGAATAAGCGTTCAATAACAGAACTACTATTTACCAATGAAAAGACCAAGAACGGGAAACAATGGTAGGTAGTATTGGTCTTTGACTCTATGGCTCTCATTGAGCTGCAGGCTAAGACCTGATAAACATCCACTCCATGGTATCCATTGAACAGTGGCCGTATCAGTAAAGGGTAAATACCGAACAGTCAGACGATGATTGGCGGGCAAACGCAGTTTCACTCAGTAAATGACAGACAACTTAATATAACCGACGCAGTTTCAATGGCTTGAAAAATAACAGTTGTGCTAAACAGCAAGGAATGTCCGTTGTGGAGAGTATTTCATGTAATAACCTTGACCAGTTGTCATTGTAGGCCTGAGTTTCTTTATGTACGTACCTCACAGCCAAAATAATGTTTCCTTAACAAACGCATGGTTCGTGTCAATTGGCAATAATGTATCAATAATGTATCAATAATGTATCAATAATGTATCAATAACAATTGGCAATAATGTACCAATAACAATTGGCAATAATGTATCAATAACGTATGAAATAGATAGAATAAAATAAAAATAAATCAATAAATAAAAAGACGTTGCGCATGATATCGTTTTGCCTACTATGTTTCGCATTAACTATTAGTATACAAGACGGCCATGGTTAACTATTTGTAAATAAACAGAAACACACACACGCGCGCGGGCACTCACACAAATAGACAGAAAAGAAAGAGAGAGAGAGAGAGAGAGAGAGAGAGAGATAGAGAGAGAGAGAGAGAGAGAGAGAGAGAGAGAGAGAGAGAGAGAGAGACAAAGAGAGAGAGAGAAGGTGACAAAGACAGAGACAAAAAAGGAGAGGGTAGGAGGGGAGGGGGGGGATGACCAATTATACTGTCATAAATTAACACCTTGAACTTACCTCCTTTCCAAATGACTAGTCCACACGGGTTTTCCTCTCGCTGGCGTCAAAGATAGAGATAGATGTGGAACTCCCGTTTGAAGCGGTCGTCCCCAAACGTGCCAGATTTCCAGTCACCTTTCTTGCTTCAACAAAGTAAACAACCATCGATACTTTGGTGTACAGGCTATAGTGTAGGAATCGGTTTTGTTTGTGATTTAGAACAGAAAAGACTGCCAAAGAACACTAATTTATCCCGTCCTAAAGTAAGAAAGATAGTCAGATTTGTTTGCATGATCTAAGACATTAAATATCACTAAAAACATTTCTATATCTTAGCCTTCCCTGAAGCAAGAAACTTAGGTATGTTTCTGTTTGACATCCTCTGGGACCAAAAAAAGGGGGATCTCCAAAATTCCACCCCTCCCCCCCCCCCCCAATTTCTGGTTCGATAGAAAAATATGATTTAAGTATTTGAATAATAAACAAGGTGGTGCCTAATAAATTATAAAGTAGGAACGGATTTGATGCGGATTGCAACATAACGAAATGGCCCGTACTGTATGCCTACACAGACCGTCAAAAGCATACATTACAATGTTTTTATGCCGAATAAAGGAATATTTGCGCACATCCTAGGAAAGCCTTCAAATGTCAAAAGTTACACCACAGTTTCTTTTGACAAAAAATCTTACTAGAGGTTGAGATCCATCGAGGGACAATTAATTTGAAACACTAGTTGTTCTCTCCTGTGACACATAACATAAAATGAAACACCAGTTGTTCTGTCCTCTGACACATAACATAAATGAAACACTACTGTTGTTTTCTCCTCTGACACATAACATAAAATGAAACACTAGTTGTCCTCTCCTCTGACACATAACATAAAATGAAACACTAGTGGTTCTGTCCTCTGACACATAACATAAAATGTTATTGTAGGAAAGGTGTCGGCAAGTGTATGGACAAGAGACACTAGCACCTATCCCTCCCTTTGATGATCTACTTAACATATGAATATAACAAGCAGTATTTATTTATTTAATCGTTCTTATATAGCGCTTTTCCAGCTCAAGAGCTGCTCAAGGCGCTGGCCGATACAGGATCTAACTCAAGCCGCCCGAGACGCCCACCTGCAGCCTTTGGGCGCATGGTCTGACGCCCGGACAACTGAGCACAATCCTGGGCAGCCAGGGATGGGGGAGAAGGACCTAGGTGCATGCTGGGTGTTTTCTTGTCACCGGCACTCACCCGTCTAGGACATGAGCGTCAGGATCTTTAAAGTCCGTTATGATGGAATGTATGCGACACAGACTAGACCTCGGTTTATACTCTCATCCAAAGGAGTAGGAAAACAGGAGTAAAGTGTCTTTCCCAGGGACACAACACAATGGCCAGGCCAGGGCTCGAACCCGGGACCTTCCGATCCGCAAGCCGAAGCACTACCATTAGACCACAGTGCCTCACAGTATTACAGTGTTTGCTCAAAACAAAGATATGGATTTAGAACTGAAAATGTTACTCTAACCTTGTATCATAAGTAAAGAACGGTCGACCTGTTTATTGCTTCTCTTCTTCTCGTCTTCTGATATATTGATACTGTTGACAACGGAAGATGAATACAGAATGTAGAATGTATTCATCCAAATGTCAACATACATTGCATATTGAAATTGCTCTGATGCTGGTTAACGGTCATACACACATACACACATACACACACACACACACACACACACACACACTCACACACCTACACATCCACGCTAAATCACACTGTCACAAACACACACACCCACATATACACACACACATACACATTCACATCCACGCTAAATCACACTGTCGCACACACACACAATATTTACTCACTCCGTCTGCGTAAACACCAGAATTAATAATAATTGCATGTTCGTTTTATAAAACTTTAAAATAAATTTTGTTGTTCATGTGTTGTAGTCTACCGCTATAAGGACAAAGTTCCAAAGTTCCAAGTTCCTATACACAATGTATAGACTTGATAAAACATGGCCAGTGGCTAGTTTTGGGTTGTTATATTAAACACTACACTGAAGAGTATAATCATTGCCCTTCTAAATACGCAAAGCTCGGATGATTAGGCATATTTATGTTGTATCCAAATTTATTTACGTTATCTTGATATTGTAATTTAAATGCTATAGGGCATCAAGGTAACTATAGGCCTACTTTGTTACAATAAATCAATAATATCTGTCACAGATGCTACAATAATATCTGTCACGATTCTAAGCGACAGTAATATCTGTCACACTCCTACAGAAATATATGTCACAATGCTATAGTAATATCTGTCACAACGCTAGGCTACAATAATATCTATCACGTTGCTGTCACGTTGTTACAGTAATATCTGTCACGATGCTACAGTAATAGCTGTCACGTTGTTACAGTAATATCTGTCACGATGCTACAGTAATATCTGTCACGATGCTACAGTAATAGCTGTCACGTTGTTACAGTAATATCTGTCACGATGCTACAGTAATATCTGTCACGATGCTACAGTAATAGCTGTCACGTTGTTACAGTAATATCTGTCACGATGCTACAGTAATATCTGTCACGATGCTACAGTAATATCTGTCACGATGCTACAGTAATAGCTGTCACGTTGTTACAGTAATATCTGTCACGATGCTACAGTAATAGCTGTCGCGTTGCTACAGTAATATCTGTCACGTTGCTACAGTAATATTTGTCACGATGCTACAGTAATAGCTGTCACGTTGCTACAGTAATATCTGTCACGTTGCTACAGTAATATCTGTCACGTTGCTACAGTAATATCTGTCACGATGCTACAGTAAAATCTGTCACGATGCTACAGTAATATCTGTCACGATGCTACAGTAAAATCTGTCACGATGCTACAGTAATAGCTGTCACGATGCTACAGTAATATCTGTCACGATGCTACAGTAATAGCTGTCACGTTGTTACAGTAATAGCTGTCACGTTGTTACAGTAATATCTGTCACGATGCTACAGTAATAGCTGTCACGTTGTTACAGTAATAGCTGTCACGTTGTTACAGTAATATCTGTCACGATGCTACAGTAATAGCTGTCACGTTGCTACAGTAATATCTGTCACGTTGTTACAGTAATATCTGTCACGATGCTACAGTAATAGCTGTCACGATGCTACAGTAATAGCTGTCACGTTGCTACAGTAATAGCTGTCACGATGCTACAGTAATAGCTGTCACGATGCTACAGTAATAGCTGTCACGATGCTACAGTAATAGCTGTCACGTTGCTACAGTAATAGCTGTCATGATCCTCTATGCTACTTCATGCTTTTGCAACATTATAACCTTTCTTTTAAAAAATATGAAAAAGAAAAGTTGCCTTCATAATATAATAATCCTACCTTTTGAAGCACAAAACATCAGTGGTACTATTTGGTTACAGTCCTCTCACATATGTACAGGCACAATGTTTTCCAACCAAACCCTCTTTCTACACCTTGGCAGTGGTGTTGTTAAAGTTAGGGTTGCTCTGCTGACATACGTTAGCTCTAGGTGCATTTATCGCTCATTTAATTGTGAGCGTAGAAAAGGCAAAGCAGAAAGTACCCTTCTGCCAAATCAAAGGCTTCTACGTTCTAGCATTGTTTGGCGGGTGGGGTGCCTCACAAACTAAGGCACAGGCAGAGAAAACTTAAAAATACAAAACAAATGCTGGATCCTAACGGGTGCAGAGTTCTCTCTCTCTCTCTCTCTCTCTCTCTCTCTCTCTCTCTCTCTCTCTCTCTCTCTCTCTCTCTCTCTCTCACACACACACACACACACACACACACACACACACACACACGTATGTAAAAAAAAAAAAGGTGACGTCGTCATGTTTACGTCACTCAATTTGCACAAGTTTGGTTTTATCTTGGAGGCACAAGTAACGTCTTATTACATACCAAACTTGAACCAAATCCCTCAAGTAGTTTGGGAGAAAATAGGATTAGAAAAACACAACAAATTATGATGTCACCATGATGATGTCACTTGATACCATACTTTTTTGTCATCACTATTTTCTAACTAAATACCAAGTTTTTAAAAAAAATCGTCCACTAGTTTCAGAGAGAAGTGTGGAAATAATTACCTCTGGAGGGTCGCGTACGGATGGTACTACGTTGGCGTCACTCCATATACATAGGTTTTGATTAAGGCTCAGCGCATCAATACAATATACAAGATTATTGCTTTAGGTCCAGCGGACTCTTCCGAGCCAAATCAGGACCACTCAGCGCATCGGTACACTCTCTCTACATACAAAGTTTAAAGGAAATATTTTTAAAATTATTTAAAACTTTAAAGGTGAGGTCAGCATGATTACGTCACTGGATTGCATAAGTTTGGTTTTACGTTGGAGGCACAAGTAAAGTCTAAATGTATACCAAACTTGAACCAAATCTATGACAGACTACTAGCACCAAAACCGAGAGTTAACAGTATTACGAGATAATTGAAATTAACACGAGTTCTGTGTGTTACATAGATACCGGTAATCAACAGTGTTAATTAATAATTCATGTTTTTTCTGGCTTTTTTTAGGCTTTCCATGTCAAGAGAGAGAGAGAGCAGCACCTTTCTTGGCGTTGTGTTTCAGACATGTTTTTTGATGGATGCGTCATGTAACTTTTTGCATTCTTGTACTTTCCGACCATTAGACACTGGATAGTTATGAAAAACTAAGGATTTGCTCTTTTAATGTCAATGGGATAGGTGATTTTAAGAAAAGAAAAGATGTTTTTGATTATTTGAGAAATTATGAAGGCAATATATTTTTACTGCAAGAAACTCATATAAAGTCGGATTGTGAGAACCTTATTCGATCACAATGGGGCTATGACTGCATTGTGGCTGGGCAAGAAACGGCTAGTAATGGTGTTGCTATCTTGTTTCGCAACAATTTTGAATTTAAATTACATGGGGTTTTGCGTGATTCGGAAGGACGATACATAATTGCTGATATTGAAATATTAAAAAAACGTGTTACCCTTGTTAACATTTATGCACCTAGTTGTGGAGATCACCCTGAATTTTTTGAGAAAGTGTTTCATGAAA
Source organism: Oncomelania hupensis (assembly GCA_036898135.1). Lineage (NCBI taxonomy): Eukaryota > Metazoa > Mollusca > Gastropoda > Littorinimorpha > Pomatiopsidae > Oncomelania > Oncomelania hupensis. The sequence goes on from CM072519.1 coordinate 70,397,187, forward strand.
TTGTGTTGATTGACAATGATGTAATGATTATTGGTGGAGACTTTAACTTTGCTTTGAATCCGAGAATAGATTCTAATCAACCCTCTAATGTATACCGACCTAGAAGTCGGCAAAAAGTGTTGGACTTCATGTTTGATCATGATGTTGTTGATATTTTTAGAACATTGTTTCCTAATAAAAGATCTTATACTTGGCGTAGATTTAATGGCACTCAAAGAAGTAGACTGGACTTTTTTTGGGTTTCAGATGAAATGTGTCTTGATATTGTTGATGCAAACATAGCCTCTGGATACTGTTCTGATCATTCTTTGGTTGAAATTTGTTTGAAAACAGATATTGTTAAACGGCACCGTCCATTCTGGAAATTCAATAATTCATTATTGAAAGATATATGTTTTGTAAACCTGGTCAAACAGGTCATCTTGGATACGAAGCGGCAATATGCTGTTCCTGTTTACAATATGGATGATTTGCATTTGATCAATGATTGCGATCTATCTTTGTTGATTGATGATCAGCTATTTTTGGAAATGCTTTTGTTAGAAATTAGAGGGAAATGTATTTCGTATGCAACTATAAAAAGAAAAAAGAAATACAGCAAGAACAGCAGTTAATTAGTGATATTTCGTTGCTGGAAGAATTTTTTTCAAACGATAATGTGCATCTATTAGAACAAAAAAAAAGAGAATTAGTTGAATTGCGTAGGAAAAAAGTCGATGGTTTGATCATAAGATCCCGTTCCCGGTGGATCAATGAAGGGGAGAAAAGTACTAAATATTTTTGTAATCTAGAAAAACGGCACTTTGTCCAAAAATCTATGTGTGTTTTACACACAGAGTCGGGGGATATCTTACATGATTGTGATGCTATTGTGCATGAAGTTAAGTCTTTTTATGAGAATTTGTATAGTTCTCGTGAACATGATGTTGTAGATGTAAACTTAAAAGATCTAAATGTTGAGTCTACGCTATCGGATGAAGAAAGTGCACTATTAGAAGGCCCCATTTCTGTTCAGGAAGCCCTATCGGCATTAAAGCAAATGAAGAACGATAAGAGTCCTGGTTCGGACGGGTATACAACTGAGTTTTTAAAATTCTTTTTCTCTGATCTTGGTGTATTTTTGACGCGATCGATTAACTATGGTTTTTACAAAAACGAAATGTCTGTGACGCAGCGTCAGGGAGTTATAACATGTATTCCAAAGGAAGGTAAAGACAAAGCTTTTGTTAAAAACTGGAGGCCTATTACTCTTCTAAATACTGTTTATAAATTAGCTTCCTCTTGCATTGCAAACCGGATAAAAAAAGTTTTACCACAGATTATTGGTGATCAACAAACAGGTTTTTTAAAAGGAAGGTTTATGGGTGATAATATTCGTTTATTATACGATTCTATTGTTTATTGTGATAATAATAAAGTGCCTGGTATGCTTTTGATGGCTGATCAAGAGAAAGCTTTCGACTCTGTGGCATGGTCTTTCATAGAAAAGTGTTTATGTGTATTCAATTTTGGTCCAGATATAAGGCGTTGGATATCTGTTTTTTATAAGAATATTAGATCCTGTGTTTGTGTTAATGGTCAATATTCGTTGTGGTTTGATGTACAGAGAGGAACAAGGCAAGGAGATCCTGTTTCTCCCTATATTTTTTTACTCTGTGCTGAAATTTTGGCAGTCATGATCAAGCAAAATAAAAATATTCGTGGAATCCGTGTTGTGGATGATGAAGTTTTAATTTCGCAATATGCAGATGACACCATTTTTTTTCTGGATGGTTCCAGACAATCTTTTTTAGAGTGTATTCGGATTTTAAAATTATATGCGGCATACTCTGGCTTAAAGATCAATTTTGATAAGTCAATTGTTGTGTGGATTGGGTCACATAAGTACTCCAACCAGAAGTTTTTGCCAGAGATGAATTTGCAGTGGAATCCACCATTTTTCAAGGTGCTTGGTGTCTTTTTCTCTGTTGATGAAAAGGAAATAGCTCATTTAAATTATGAAGACAAAATTAATGACATACGAAAATTGTTGGCTGTGTGGTCCAAGCGTAATTTAACAGCTTTTGGGAAAATAACTGTTATAAAGACACTGGCGATGTCGAAATTAACTCATTTATTGACGAACCTGCCTGATCCAAGCGATAACTTTTTGAATACAATAAATTCCATGTTCTTTAAGTTTCTTTGGAACGATAAACCTGATAAAATAAAGCGTAAGCAGATATGCCAAGAGTATGCTGCTGGTGGGTTGAAAATGGTCGATATCAAATCCTTTTTGTCAGCTTTGAAGCTAAGTTGTCTTAAGCGCACTTTACAGGATAACGGCAGAATCTATAGGATTGTTTCAGCAACTTGTGCTTTGATTACTGATGTTAAAAAGTATGGAAGCGAAATTGCACACGTTATTATGAGGCAATGTAAAAATTTGTTTTGGGCCGATGTGTTTAAACATTACAAAAAATGTGGTGATAAATTAACCCCAAAGACATTCTGTGATTTTGTTTCAGAGAATTTGCACTACAATGTACACATTTGCAGAGACACTAAAGTGGTCTACTTGAAAGACTGGTTACAGAATGGTGTAATAAAAATCGGTGATTTGATGAATTTTGACGGGTACCTTTCGTTTGACGCTTTTAAAGTGAAGTTTCCTGGTATTGTAACCAACTTTTTGTTATATGAAGGTGTCATACGTGCAGTTAAGAGGTATCAAACGCTGTTGAAAGTTGATTTTGAAAATGATTTTGTGACTGATGATACACTTCTGTGGAAATGTCTTTCAAAAGGTGATGCTAAGCATATTTACTCTGTACTGATTCAGAGTCCCGAGGAACATCAATCCATAAAGAAATGGAGTGAGAATTTAAATGTAAATATTGATCCTAAGAACATTTTTATGAAAATAATTAACACTACAAATGATGCTAGACTTAGATGGTTCCAATACAAAATAATATACAGAATCCTTCCAACTAATCGATTTTTGTATATCAGACGAATAGTTAACTCACCTTTATGTTCCTTTTGTAGCATGTATGATGAAACGCTAATACATTTTCTATGGGACTGTAATAAATGTCAGAAATACTGGTGTGATATTCAAGCATGGATTAGAACAAATTTTGATCATTGTAACTCATTGTCTTTGTCAAGGGAGCTTATCGTGTTTGGCCTACAGCAAGGTGTGAGAACAGACAGAGTTATTGACCTATTCATTTTGATTGCTAAATATGAAATCTTTTGTGCAAAATTACAAAACATTACACCTAGTATAAACTTATTTATCAGAAGGGCACGGCAATATTTCGATGCTGAAAGGTATAATTCTAGGTTATATCTGCATTTTGCGTCTGATTGGATTTTGTACAAACACGTATTTGAGTAATTGGCACCACTCCCCATAGCTCTACCTCTTTCCTTTCTCTATACCTCCATGATGATCAGGTGTCTTCAACATGTTCACTTTTTGTGTTGTGTTGTTATTATTGCTGTTGTTGTCGGTATGAATGGATTTATGTACATTTACTGTTTATACTTGGAATATCTTTTTGTAACCAGACTGTTATGTAATATTTTGTGTTGAAAATTTAAAAAAAAAAATTGATAATTAACTTCTGCTTGGATCCGTGTTGAAAGTCATCTATTAATTTTATATAAGGGTATTTACCAATGTCGTACAAGTTCTTTTATAGTACTAGTTTAGTGAAATGTATCTGTTGTAGTTGAATCTAGTAATTTTTAATGTTGTAATTCATGTCTTTTCGTTGTATTTTACTGTTTTAAGAAATGTTTACAATCTTATGTTTTGTTTTTAAGGTGTGTAATGTTTTTAGTTCTATTGCTTTGTTAAAAGATGTGATAATGAATGTTTTTATTGTGGACATGTACTTTGGCAAGGCGCTCGTGCGTCTGTGTGTGTGTTTGTGTGTGTGTCTGTGTGTGTATTGTTAATTAATGTACATATTTCTGGTTTAGCAGTTTTTACTAGGCATGTTTTTGGTTTACATATTTTATTTTGTTTTAATACTATCGCTTTTTTAGTGCATTGTAAAGCGTGGCGAGCCCATGTTTGTTGGGGTACCACGATATATAGGTCTACCGTATTATTAATATTACACTATGTAACACAATTTTTGTTCCTGGCTTCTAAGTGTTATATTTCATTTGCTTATGTCTAAAGTACGTGAAAAAATGACTTCATTAAGCACAAACTTTGCTTACACGACAACAGCACGAAGAAAACTCGTTTTTTGTGAAAATAGAACGATTTGTTTTTCATTTTCGTCATTATGATCAGGTAAAAACAAAAATTGCACAAAGAATAGACAAACACAGTCGGAAACCACTCAACAAGGTTCAGAAATGTGTAGATTTTCTAGATTTACGATTGTATTGAGAATTACTCTCTCAGTTCAGTTTATAAATTTATAGTCCCCAACACAGTATGCATATAGGAGACTTTGGTATTATGATGTCCATTGATATAAGAGATCGTGCTGCAGTAAGAGGTCATATGAAGAGGGAGCGCGGGACGCTGCTACGACGTCCGGAAGAAGACGAGATGGATCGATGGCAGGCATGAGGGGAAGGAGAACGAACGAACGGCGGCAGGGGTAGGACCGGGGTGCCAGGGAGGCCGCCAAGGCCAAGGGAGGGCAAGCACAGAGGGTGAAGGGTGGAGGGCCTAGCAGTGACCAGGAGGGCGGGGGGAGGGGAACGTACCTAATTAGATAAAAATCCTTCAGGACCACATTAAAAGTCGAGGAGGGCCGGGTAAAAGCTATAAACAATCAAGAATGAACCCATAAAACAAGGAAGGGAAAAAAATGGTACAGTGAGGTAGGGAAAGTCATTCATGAAAACGGATACCCAGGACACAGGGGTCAACTGAAGGTATGAGTCATGTGGAGGGGATGGTCAGTCATGGAAACGGATACCCAGGCCCCGTGGGGTCGACTGAAAGTATTGAGTCATGTGGAGGGGATGGTCAGTCATGGAAACGGATACCCAGGCCCCGTGGGGTCGACTGAAGGTATGAGCCATGTGGTATGGGATGTCAATCATGAAAACGAGTACCTAGGATCCAAGGGATCAACTGAGGTATAAGTCAAGAGGTGAGAAAAGTCAGTAGTGGTATCTAATACCCAGGACACAAGGATCAACTGAAGGTATGAGTCATGTGAGGGGGGGTGGTCAGTCATGGAAACGGATACCCAGGACCCATAGGGTCGACTGAAGGTATGAGCCATGTGGTATGAGAGCAAGGTAGCTGAGCGGTATAAGTCAGTACGTGGTAGTAATACCCAGGACCCAATGGGTCAGCTGAGGGTACAATCCGTGTAGTAGTAGCTGAGTGGGAACATGTAACTTAAGTAGAGCATACCCGGTACCCGAGAAGGTAGAGTCGAACCCAAGGCCCATGGGCCAGGTGGGGGAATAGGTTACAAACAGGTAACTGAGTGCGGATAGTCATCATTAGTAGTTGTAAGACAAAGGAACCCAAGACGAGTTCCGGGGAGAGAACCGGCCAGGCGGTTGGGTCTAAAGGTGTACAGACACTCGTCAGCGGTAGGTGAACACCGAGGTCATGAACAGCAGTCCAAAGTTAGTCGACAAGGAGTAGGCTACCAGGTCGGCCATGGACTCCAGATGCACGTCGCGGCAGGCAATCCTAACCGCGGAGAAGTCGGGCTCCAGGGCCAGACACTCAAGGACACAGTGGTCGTGTGCTTTTATACTTGTACAGCTACTTTTGAAACGTTCAAGAACGTTCTAGAAAGTTCTGAGAGTTTCTCGAAAGTTCTGGAAGTTTCTTGAACGTTCTAGAGTGTTCAGGAGAATTGTAGAAACATGTGGACAACTCTAGCAGTTCAGGGAGGAAGCTCGGCATTGAAAGCAAATCGATAATTTTCTCGAACACACGCGATTTTCCAAATTTCATTGTCCCGGTCACAGAAGCAAAGTTTTTCTGGAATAACAGCGATTTGCTTTCTGTTCTAGACCTAACGGGTTAGGAAAACACACTTTCAACCCAGGAACAGAACAAAAGTGAAAATGTGTTACATAGTGTTATTAATTATCAGTATTTGCCACGTTTTCATAGCGCCAAAGTATGATAATTACAAATATCATGAGATGATTACAAATATCATGTGATAATTACAATTATCAAGGGATAATTACAATTATTATTGAAAAATTACAAATATATTTGCGTGATCATGTTTCATTTTCAGTTTTTGGCTCTTGCACCCGTCTGGAAATTCGCCAAAACCGAAAATTGTAATTTTCACTTCGTAATTACAATGTGTATGTATTAATTGTAAATATGTCATTGATATTTGTAATTATCTCATGCTATTTGTAATTATCAGATTTTGGCAATAGTAGGCCGTCATATAATGTGAATTACACAGAACACGTGTTAATTACCATTATCAATGATACCTGTAAATACAAGTTTTGGCACTAGTAAGCCATCGTAGCCAGAATTAAGCATGATCACGTACAAATTGTATTTTTGGATATATTTTCAGTGTGTCTGTGCCGGTAAACACTGTACACTATTATATCTTCTTATTTATTAAACGATGGGTTAAACGTTTTTCTTTTTTTATTTGTTAGGTACAATTTAACTAAAATTTTTAATGTAATTTTTAAGCTGTCGAGCGTGGCGATCGCATTCAGCGTGTGGTATCGCGCTCTACAAATAACCATAGTAGTAGTAGTAGTAGTAGTAGTAGTAGTAGTAGTAGTAGTAGTAGTAGTAGTTTTATTAGTTTTATTATTATTAGTTTTATTATTTTTTTTTTTTTTTTTTTAATTATTATTATTGTATTGTGCAGTGTGTTCTATGCCTGTGGTATTGAACTTGAAGGTTTAAGATCGATCTGTTCTTGGTGCAGCTTTCTTGTATAATGGTTCTTTACCTGTAGACAAACTGAACACGTCAACTATTCACCTCTCTCTCTCTCTCTCTCTCTCTCTCTCTCTCTCTCTCTCTCTCTCTCTCTCTTTTTTTTTTTTTCTTTCTTTTCCTCTTTCATGCTTGTATGAGGCCAAGCGTCATTTGTAGGCCCTTGAGCAGCTTTGTGAGCGCTTTAAATACCCTAACAAATCAATCTGAACGATGCATTGATTTCAGTTGTTTGAACAATCCGCATTATCTTCTTCTTAATAATAATAATAATAACAACAACAACAACAACGGATGCTATCACGCGCTTTTTCTTCAATGGAACTCAAAGCGCGGCGATCTGAATTGAAGAGATCGCTATTACGGATGGAATATAAATCAACTTCTTTTTTGAAATTTTTTAGAATGGCTGCATCCAATACTATTATTGAAGGGCGGGAGGAAACCGGAGTACCCGGAGAAAACTCTCGGTGTCCTGAAAAGTCTCTTATCCAAGTCACGTCAGTTCGTCCCACGCAGAGTTCGAACCCGGGACATTCGGCTTAGAAAACCAGCTCTTTGTCCACTGGACTACCAGGCCACCCCTTCTTTCTTCCTGCTCCTTCTTCTCCTCCTCCTTCTTCTCCTCCTTCTTTGCGCCGTTTGAGAGTCACCGTGCAACGAGGTCCTTCACTTCTGCAGTCAAATGCGCAAATGGGCACAGAGGCCCTTGTAACACTCGCTGTTTTCTACTGCACTTGGGAGTTGCGCCAACACCGCTTTTTCTATTTGCAGGCCACTTTGATTTATTGTTGCTTTAGGTCCAGCGGACTCTTCCGAGCCAAATCAGGACCGGACAACCCCCAATCCGCATAAAAGATCTGCCGAAACAACTCTAGTGGGAAAATTGAATGCCCTCCACCGGCCAGTCACTTTACAATAAAGACATCCCACGCAGGGGACGGCTGAGGCTTTACCCCAACTACTCAAACCCCTGGTTACAAAAACAAAATAGAATACAAACATCATTATAAATCATCAACAAAACACATACATATAAAATGCCTATAGTGCTAAATAATACAATCATAGGAAGCCCTAGTTACTACCCGGCAGAAAGCGTCCAACACTCCCAAGCTGATCCAACAGACCTCATACACAAACAAGGAGTCTTGTCCAGGAAGAGTTTTCAAGAAAAAAGGTAGGTCATTGATCTAGCGAAGAAGAAGATAGTATAGCAGAGTGATAGGACAGAGCAGGAATAGGAAAGAGTAAATGAGGAAGACAGCGACAGTGGGAATTTAAAGCACTAAATTTCCAGGCCACTGGCAAACCATGGCGAAGAGAAAACATAAGAGGGCCACTGGGGTATAATTTAATTGCGTGATAGAACGAAGAAGAAAGGAGAGACAGTGACAATAAGATAAGAAGGAGGAGGAGGAGGAGGAGGAGAAGAAGAAGAAGAAGAAGAAGAAGAAGAAGAAGAAGAAGAAGAAGAAGAAGAAGATGATGATGATGATGATGATGATGATGATGATGATGATGATGATGATGATGATGATGATGATGATGATGATGATGATGATGATCCAACATATCTATGACCCTACGAACGAATGATAGAAATATAGACAATATTAGCCTATGTCATTGACAGCGAGCGATATTGAAGTCTCAACTCTCAACACTGAATGAAGAGAAAACTAGAAATAACCTTTGAATGGAAGTGGGATGAATGGAAAATGGGGCATTCGTTTATCGTTAAAAGCATATTAATGTTATTTGGTAGGAAGAACTAGGTACTTAGGTCAGTGTTCCCGATTACGCACAGTAGTGCGTCAATTACGCACAAAATATGAAAAATGACGCAGGAAAATTTGCATGTGTGCGTCCTGTGGACGCACACATTTTTTTGGAATCGCTGAAGTCATAAATACGACCAACGAGTGGCGAACTAATTCACGGCATAATCAGAATCAGAACCCAACTGAGACTGCCATTGCAGACGATTAAAGATTGTGTCGGGAGTTGTCGTCCTTAAAAATCGCATGTGCGCGCATTGTAAACTTCCTCCAAGCAATACATTCACTGAACAAAAGAAATCTTCGTAAATCCATTCTTTGATTCTATCATACACGATCATGTCACTTCTGACTTGGTTGACTGGGCCCAAAACCCGTTCATCCACCGATTTGGGGACTCCCAAAATTTGCACAAGGACTCTTAAAATTTTATACCTGGGAGTCCCAAGGACTCTCATTTTTTGTGTGTGGAGGGAACACTGTTAGGTATTGACTGGTGATATTTTATTAGGGTAGATCTAAATGGCGAATAATAGAAAGAGATCGAAAAGAAAGCTGTTTTGCACTATGAGTTATTATCCGAAAAGGAGAACCCGGTATTGACATTGATTTTATGACACCGTGAAAGGGAATACACCACAGCATTTTATAGTTTAAAATAGGGCCCTTCCCCCAAACTACTGTGTTCATTGTGCGGTGTGGAAAACGATTGCGACCGTCACTGGTCATTTGTTTAGCACTACTCGTTGTAGACTTTCGTGTAAGCTGTTGAGTAGCGACAGTCATTGGAAATTTGTATAGCACTACTCATTGTAGACTTTCGTGTAAGCTGTTGAGTAGCGACAGTCACTGGTCATTTGTATAGCACTACTCGTTGTAGACTTTTATGTAGGCCCTAAGCTGCTGAGTAGCGACCGTCACTGGTTATTTGTATAGCACTACTCGTTGTAGACTTTCATGTAAGCTGTTGAGTAGCGACAGACACTGGTTATTTGTATAGCACTACTGGTTGTAGACCTTCATGTAAGCTGTTGAGTAGCGACAGTCACTGGTTATTTGTATAGCACTACTCGTTGTAGACTTTCATGTAAGCTGTTGAGTAGCGACAGTCACTGGTCATTTGTATAGCACTACTCGTTGTAGACTTTCATGTAAGCTGTTGAGTAACGACAGTCACTGGTCATTTGTATAGCACTACTCGTTGTAGACTTTCATGTAAGCTGTTGAGTAGCGACAGTCACTGGTCATTTGAATAGCACTACTCGTTGTAGACTTTCATGTAAGCTGTTGAGTAGCGACAAAGTCATAAACCACAATTCACCCCCTACCCAACATTCCCTACCCCCCCCCCCCCCCAACACACACAAACAAACCATACCTCCGCATTTCCTCCTATCTCCCCCCTCCCCCATACCCTTTACCACGTAATCGCAACCGTTGAGCTTCCTCTCCGCCCTTCCATCTTGTTGCTCATAGCCCACCGTTATTATTTATATTTTAAAATCTTAAAATTCCTGAGGCTTACGTGTACGGACTGAACGAAATGACATAGTTCTGGTCTGATTAATCGTCATCGAGTAGAATTAGGCCTAATACTAAAAAGACGTAAACTGACACAGTAATCTTAACAAGCTGCCTGAAGAAGCCTGAGTTATTACCCCTGAATTGTACACACGGTGAAGGTAATAGTATACCTGGATAATGTTTATGTAAATAAAATTCTGCCACAGAAATAATGTATTTGTGCACTGAACTATTCGCCCAAATCTTTCCCTCTGTGGCACCCGAGTCATTGATAGTCCCACAGCTCAAACCTGGTAATGCTATACAATATACACGGTTGTATTACAATTCCAGTAGATTTTTTTTTAACCCTTTCTATCGATTAGAATTAGATATATTAATAACTAATCATAACATGACATAAACGACCTTAGAAAAAGGCATTCAAATAAAATACTAAATTGAAATGAAACCGATCTTAGAAATAGACCAGCTAGCCCCAGAAGATATTGTATTCGCAAGTGAAGCAACACAATCTCTGAGTAAAATAATGTGTTTGTTTTCGTATGTGCACATGCTTCGATAATAATAATAATAATAATAATAATAATAATAATAATAATAATAATAATAATAATAATAATAATAATAATAATCCTATCCTATCCCATAACTCGGAGGTCGTTGGCAAACCACAGGTGATCGTTTAACCAGCGTACTCCATCTTTCTCTGTCCTCAGCAACCCTCAGGCTTCACTCAGTGTCAAGCCAGTCTACTCTCGAATGTTGTCCTCTCACCTCTTTTTCGGTCTCCTTCTTCTTCTACCTCATTGCATTGTGCCTTGCAGTATGGTCTTTGCAAGGCCTGATGATCTGGTGACGTGGACATACCATCGGAGTTTTCGTTTCTTCACCACTGTGAGCAGGTCATCGTGTTGTCCAATGGCTTGTGAGATGGTCTGTCGAACTTCGTCTTGGTAATATGCTGGGTAGGCTATAGGAAAAGCCCAGAAGTCTTCTGTAGTACCTCATCTCCATACTTTGTATTCTTTGTTGTAGATCTGCTTGTGAGGGCCCATGTTTCGCAAGCGTATAGGAAGATGGAGATGACAAGGGAGCGCAGCAACCTTACCTTAGAACGTAAACTGATGGTCTTGTCTTTCCAAATGGGCTTCAACCTGACCAGGGCAGCAGTATAATAATAATAATAATAATAATAATAATAATAATAATAATAATAATAATAATAATAATAATAATAATAATAATAATAATAATAATAATAATAATAATGCATCACTTTTTAAAGCGCATTTCTTGAATCAAGTCAAAGTGCGTATGCTATAATTCAAACTAATCTAGTTGTAATATTCCTGGTCTATGTTTGTATTCCATGGATAGAGGGAGACAAGCAGTCGTCTGACACTAAACATGGTTTACGTGTTATGCCCTTGGACAACTACAGTAGTCTACAACAAATTGCTTTGAACTGCCTTATTCACTAGACCCGTGCTGTTTTATGTCAGACAAATAAAATACATTAACTGGAACTGTGAGTCATTCTTTCACGCTTTAACGTGTTATCCTTTCTTGTGCTGACTAAAATTGTGTATTCAATAGATTAAGCTTTAGCCTAGGCTACAGATAAGATTGCAAAGCCTATATCTTTCACTTATCCGTTATCGATTTATTCAATCTTCTATTCTATGACTGCGGTTGATATGATATATGCCGCAAAGAGAGAGTGCTGTGTTTAATAAGGCCAGAAGTAAGATTGATCACTCATTGACTTCACGATCCAGGAGTAGACCTATACCACTGTGATTGATATGGCTTGAGTGGTTCCATGTTCTGCCCCAACCCTTCTCCCATCAGCCTGCCCCCTGTCTCTCTCTCTCTCTCTCTCTCTCTCTCTCTCTCTCTCTCTCTCTCTCTCTCTCTCTCTCTCTCTCTCTCTCTCTCTCTCTCTCTCTCTCTCTCTCTCTCTCTCTCTCTCTCTCTCTCTCTCTCTCTCTAGATAGCCTGCCTTTCCACGTCCACACAACGTTCTTCTTGCAGTCCACTTTTCAACTATTGTAGTCTACTAGGTTGTGATCCCAGAGGTGCAATATTTAAGTCCACTTATAGGCGTATTGCATTTGTAGGTGTGTTTGTGTGTTTGTGTGTGTGTGTGTGTGTGTGTGTGTGTGTGGGTGTGTGTGGGTGTGTGTGTGTGTGTGTGTGTGTACTTGTTTACACGGTGTTATTTGGACAAGCCAGTGAACATCTACATAACTTGTTTTGACAGACCTACTTGTTTTGACGTCAAACCAATGATCCGTTATGGTTAGGGCTGTGTGACGGTAAGGGTTAGGCTTAGAGTAATGGTTAGGGTTATGATTAGAACGCTTAAAAGTACTTAAAGAGGGGGACGTAATATAACCCATTGTCAACACAACGTATGTGGCGTTTCAGGAAAGTCATAATAACACCGTAAAAACTTGTGTTTGTGTGTGTGTGTGTGTGTGTGTTCGTGTGTGTGTGTTTGTGTGTGAGAATGTGTGTGTGTGTTTGTGCGTGTGTGTGTACGTGTGTGCATGTGTGTGTGCATGAGTGTGTGTGTATGTGTGTGTTTGTGTGTGTAACAGTATGAGTGTGTGTGTGTGTGTGTGTGTGTGTGTGTGTGTTCGCGTATGTGTGCGTGCGTATGTGCATGTAGCCTATAGGAGAGAAAGAGAGAAAGACTGAGACAGATGGTAGAACAAAGAATGGAATCAGCATAGTTCATTATTGGAAAGACTTGATTAAGCAGGACACCACAACAGAACATAGAGACCAGAAGTGTAGCAGTGGTATTAGGGAATGAAACCAAACGACGCCAAATACAGACAGGACGGAATAACCTAACACATCAACTACTCGGCCACAATGTGCATAATAATACTAACACCACAGTCAACCTATCTATAAAATCTCTCTCTCTCTCTCTCTCTCTCTCTCTCTCTCTCTCATGAAAATTCTTTTTTAAAAAAAAAACAAAACAAAAAAACCAACAACTAATGTTGGTATTTTAAATGTATTTATTGGATAACATAATAAGAAAAGTAATACAAAATAGACGACGACAGAGTGGAGACATTGCTGTACACATACATTGCTGTAAACATCATACATTGCACTAACAGTCGCTCCTACCACAATATTGCCTTACGCAGTGCCATATAAAGGTTCCCTTTAAAAAAAAAAAAAAAAAAAAACAACAACTTCAAAATACAAAATCTACTTCTAAATACTTACAATGCTGTTTCATCTCATATATTTATATATAGTTCTGGCAATACTGATTTGTGATACAAGTTATTTTTTAACAGTAAAAATCTTTTTAAAGATATAGTCTTTTGTGAAAATGCCGTCATGTATCACACAAACGTTTCTATACAAACCTGATATGGAAGAGTGGGAAGTGGGGTCAAGGTAGGGGGAGGTAGGAGGTCAGGGGGTTAGAAGGTCAAGGGTCAGGATAAACAAATGATCAAAATCTACTTGTAAACATGTTTATCTGTTGTACTCTGCCACAAATCCCGATGACTTTCTGTTGTGCATGTTGAAACGCCATTTCTCATTCAACTTAAGTCAAATCTACCACCAAAAGTAACACCCTGTGTTCACAGTTTCTGCATTTAATATTTTCTGTGTTTAAAAATAGACTACAGAATGCTACAACTCCTAATAAGCAAGCGGTATATGAGGAAAAATTGCATAATTAGTATCTTACAAAACACCATCAGAAAATAACACAACTATATCATTTGTTGCACATTTCAACATACGACTGATATGGCTTCTTTGGAATAAGTATTTGGAAACTGTGTAACGTGCGTTTTTCAAAGCTGACATCAACTGATCAAGCTATGCATTTATGGTAAACAAAGCAGTTTGGCTGCTCTTACAAAAAAGTGAGGTCTAGATTGATGTATGAAAGGCCACAACATTTGGAAATGTAAAAAGCTAGAACAAATGTGAGACTTTTTTTTTTTTAAATTGTATATTATCTTGGAATGTTTAAAACAAAACTGTACAGTTTTATTTTCCCACAAATAATATTTTTCGACATTTCTAAACTCTTAATACAAAGCTCTGGTTATCCAAAATTAAACAAACAATCATTTTCAAGGAGTCGAGGAAGACCGTCCTTGCAGATGTTATAAAGGGACAGAACTCAAATGTAAGGGCGGGATAAGTTTGTTTTGGAAGCAGCTATTTGGCAAGAGTTTTATCCCTTTAGTTGAGTGCCGTTATTTTCGCTTTCATTCGCAACCCTTTCGGCCTAAAAAAATGAAATATGCTTCGGGAAGGGTAGAAACTGCTTTGAGAAATCAAGGAGAAATGAATCTTAACACGGGAACTCTACATGTTTATAACTTGATTCTTTGAAACAGTTCATTTTGCGGGATAAAGCATCAGTGGACGGAGTTTACATGTAGTTTCAGCGTAGGTTGAAGAGAGTGGGGATGTCTTCCTAGTAGACCTTGACAGGAGCATCAGTGACGTTGGGGCAGACGGTGAACAGCAGAGACACGGTGTCACAAGCCTCCTTGCGCTTGGCCCTCAGGGCTTGTTCCTTGTCTGCCAAACACCACAATATAACATCATGACAATGCACAGCCACTGAGGCAAATGACCACTAACGCTCATCCGTTTTCTCCTAATAAGATATAGGATAGGATAGGAATAGGATCGGATAGGAATAGGATAGGATAGGCACCAAATGCCTTACTCCTTTTCTCACCCAAGTACGCATATATTTAATTTTTTCCTTCTCTTCCCCTGGGCGCTCTGAGCAGGCTGCTAGCATGGATTATGCTGCACCTTACAAATCTTCGTCATAGCTATCATCATCGTTATTATCATTACCATCATCACCATCATCATTACCTTCATCATCATTGCTATCATCATAATCATCATTGTCATTGCTATCATCATCATTGCCATCATCATAATCACTGGATTCTTGACTTTCTTCTAGACCGTCCTCAGGTCGTCAGACTCAACAACTAATTCTCTGTCTCTGTAACACTGAACACTGGCGCTCCACAAGGATGCGTTTTCTCTCCACTACTCTTTACTCTGTTCACAAATGACTGTGTATCTGCAACCCCGTTTGTGAAAATGTTGAAATTTTCTTATGACACAACCCTCGAAGGTCTGATCTCTGATACGGACGAAACTGCGTATCGGGACGAGGTTCGGAGAATGGTTGGCTGGTGTTCGGAGAATGGTTGGCTGGTGTTCGGACAACGACCTGGAACTGAACGTCTCAAAGACAAAGAAGGTCGTGATCGACTTTCGCCGAATAAAGGTCCCGGTATTGCCCCTTGTCATCAATAGGGAAACCGTTGAGCAAGTCGACTCGTTCAAATTTCTCGATTCCGTCATCTCGAGCGACCTGAGTTGGAATAATAACACCACGTCTATTGTAAAAAAGTGCCAACAGCGTCTCCACTTTCTGAGACAGCTGCGAAAGTTCGGTATGTCTAGTAAAATTATGGCACAGTTCTATCGCGCGGTGATAGAGAGCATTTTGTGCTTCTCTATCACTGTCTGGTACGGCAGCACAACCGCGATAGAAAAGAAACAGCTCGAGCACATTGTTAAGACTGCCTCCAAAATAGCTGGTTGCGACTTTCCATCTGTCGCCTCCATTTTCACAACGCGAATGAAACAGAAAACGGGAAAGATAGTCTGCGATCCATCACACCCAGCCAACAGTCTCTTCGAGCTTCTGCCCTCTAGCCGTCGGTTCCATGCTTTAAGAGCCAGAACTTCTCGATTCAGAAACAGTTTCTTCCCAGATGCTGTCCTCAGTACATCACCATCCTATCCTATCCTATCCTGTCCCATAACCCGAAGGTCGTAGGGGCACCACAGATGATCGCTTAACCAGCATACTCCATCTTTCTCTGTCCTCAGCAGCCCTCATGGCTTCGCTCAGTGTCAAACCAGTCCATTCTCGAATGTTGTCCTCCCACCTCTTTTTCGGTCTCCCCCTTCTTCTACCTCCTTGCACTGAGCCTTGCAGAATGGTCTTTGCAAGGCCTGATGATCTGGTGACGTGGCCATACCATCGGAGTTTCCGTTTCTTCACCACTGTGAGCAGGTCATCGTGTTGTCCAATGGCTTGTGTGATGGTCTGTCGGACTTCAACGTTGGTGATGTGTTGGGTATAGGAAATGCACAGAAGTCTTCTGTAGCACCTCATCTCCATGCTTTGTATTCTTCGTTGGAGATCTGCTGTGAGGGTCCATGCTTCGCAAGCATATAGGAAGATGGAGATGACCAGAGAGCGCAGCAGTCTTACTTTGGAATGTAGACTGATGGTTCTGTCTTTCCAAATGGGCTTCAACCTTGTCAGGGCAGCAGTTGTTTGTGCGATCCTGGAGAGGACTTCCTGTCGAGACCCATTGTCTGACACAATGGCTCCTAAATATTTGAAGCTGTGCACTGTGTTGAGGGATTGGCCTTGTACTTTGATGTCCGTGTTGATGCCATTGGTGTTGTTGGTCATCATTTTGGTCTTCTCTGCACTTATTTCCATTCCATAAGCTCTGGAGGTGGTGTCAAGCCTCTGTACAAGCTGTTCAAGTTCTTGTTCCTCTCCAGCCAATCCATCAATATCATCCGCAAAACGAAGATTGGAGATTGCTCTGCCCCCTATGCTGACTGTGCCTTCGTGATCTGCAAGAGCGTCTGACATGATGCGCTCTAGGAAGATGTTGAAGAGTGTTGGGGAGAGTAGGCATCCTTGACGCACACCGATTGTTGTTCTGAACCAGTTCCCGATGACGCTGTTATGGAGGACTGCACTGGTAGCCTTGTCATACAGGCTTTTGATGACTTCTATAATTTTAGGGCTGATGTTGTACACTTTCATGGTTGCCCATAGAGCTGCATGCCAGACTCGGTCAAATGCCTTCTTGAAGTCTATGAACACATGATATAGATGTTGTTGGTGCTGTAGGTATTTCTCACAGATTATTCTGAGGTTGAAAATCTGTTCAGTGGTACTTCGCCCTGCCATGAATCCTGCTTGTTCTTCAGCTATGATTTGTTCAGCTTGTGGTTTCAACCTGTTGAGTATTATTTTCAGGAGGACCTTGCTGGGATGGCTGATGAGGCTGATGGTGCGGTAATTTTCACACTCCTGAAGGTTACCTTTTTTGGGAAGAGTGATGACAAGCGACTGGGTCCATGGTGTAGGCCATTCCCCACTCTGCCAGATCTTGTTACAGATAATGGTGAGAGCATCAGTCATCGCTTCTCCTCCTGCTTGTAGCAGTTCCGCTGGTATGTTGTCCACTCCCGCTGACTTCCCTTTCTTCAGCGATTGCACTGCTGCCTCAACTTCTTCCCGGAGAATTGGGAGGATTTCTTCTTCTTCTCTGCTCTCGGGACATGCTAGAACTGATGGGTCTCCATTTGGTGTATGGTTGTAAAGGTCAGAGCAGTACTCTGTCCATCTGTCCAAGACTTCTTGTTCTTCTGTAAGGCAAATGCCAGACTTGCTTTGGATAGTGGAGACTTTGGGCTGTTTAACACTTGTCAGCCGCTTCACAGTCTGGTAGGCCTTCTTGCTGTTGTTCTTGTTCAGATTGTTCTCTATTTCCTGGCATTGATCTTCTATCCAGTTCTCCTTTGCTGTGCGCATGCCTTTTCGGATGTCATTGTTGATTTTTCGGTAGACATCAGCTCCCTGTGAGGTGTTCTTTTTCTTTTTTAACTCTCTTCGTTTATCACACAGATCCAAAAGTTCAGGTGTGATCCACGGCTTCTTCTTTGGTCGGTGCTTGCCAAGGATCTCAGTGGCGGCATCTGTTACAGCTGAGTTGAAGGTATTGGTCATGGTGTTGACATCTACTTCGCCTGCCCCAAAAATAAGCAGTGGTGCAAATTTCCCTCCAATTGTGGCCTGAAATATTTTTGCCACCTCCGGGTCTTGCAGTTTGTCCAGGTCGAACTTCAGCCTAGTGCACTTTGCTGTATTTACTCTCTTCAAATGGAGCCGGAAAGACATCATCACGAGATCGTGGTCACTTCCAATGTCTGCTCCTGGAAAAGTGCGTGTCCTGCCAATGTTGATGCTTGATCTGAAGCGTTTCTTGACCATGATGTAGTCGATCTGGTTGTGATGTTCCCCGCCGGGACTGTGCCATGTCCATCGTCTGGATTTTTTGTGGAGACCAAGCGTGTTTGCCAGTACCAGATTGTTGTATCTGGCAAACTCCAATAGCCTCAGACCCTTGTCATTTGTCTCGTTGTTGCAGTGGGGTCCGCATGTGTCTCCCCAGTTGTGGTGCGCATCTTGGCCAACCTTGGCATTCCAGTCGCCTTGCACTATGTGTTACACTCAGTTTGATGATGGTGTTTTCTTTATCAGTATCTGATTCAGCCCCAATGCTGAATTCCTGATAAGGTGTAACTCAGATTCGTTTATCCACGCAACCCGTCCAAACAGCATACAAGTCACAAAGTCGACGTATGAAGTTTTCCACTTTTATTCAGCACACACCAACAACTGCATACAATTCTCAACTCAACTCAACAACTTTCACAGCAACTCTATCAACAACAATCTCTTAACAACAGTGCGGCACACAATTTTATAATCTCTCTCTCTTCCGGAAGAATTTCGAATACTGTAGAAATGACGCACTGCCACCAATCGAATAAAAGATCGTCATCACTGACTTACGTCAATACATATTTTTATATCTTCCGGAACGACCTCTTGCTTCGACAATCGTCCCGAAACTTCGATCGATAGTAAACAAGGAAATCCAGAGTATTCTCCGACAATATCGACCAACGAAAATTATCCACGTTATACAAAGCCTCTCCTAACAACAATGCAAACTCAAATCAAAGGTAAATAAACTCCATTATTGAATACTTTGCAAAACGAAACGATTAGATCTATCGTGCGCGTTTTAGACACACTACCATTGGTGTTTCAACGTAACATAACCCCCCACTCAAGAAGAAATTTACCCAATTTCTTTCAACAACGTTGAAACGTAATGCACAAACAAAGTTCGGAATTAAAACTTATTTCAGACTGTCTGAATACTGTCAGTGTTCACAGTTCATTCACACAGAGTCAATGTTCTTTCATCTGCAAGTCTATCTGGATATTGTCAATGTTCACAGTTCATCCACACAATCGATGTTCTTTACTCACACACTCTGCTGAGGAAGTCCGCACCAACATTGTCTGATCCTTTGATAGATTCTACTCGCATGTTAAAGTTCTGCAAGTACATAGCCCATCTCATGATGCGACTGTTCACAAACTTGGCAGAGTTCAAGTAAGTTAGCGGCTTGTGATCAGTCTGTAGCACGAACTTCACTCCTTGAAGGTACAGTTCGAACTTCCGGATTCCCCATATGATGGCAAGGCACTCTTTCTCCATGGTCGAGTAATTTTTCTCAGCCCTGGACAGCTTCTTGCTGGCGTAACTGACCGGAAATAGTTTCCCTTCGTGCTCTTGCATCAGTATGGCGCCGATGCCTTCGTCCGCTGCGTCTGTCCTTAAGACGATTTCCTTGGAAGTATCGGGCAGTCGTAGCACCGGATCCTTCGAAAGGAGGTCGCGCACAGTCTGGTATGCCTTCTCCTGAGACGGTCCCCACTGCACTTGGTTTGGACAGCCTTTCCGCACCAGGTCCGACAAGGGTGCTGTGATGGCGGAGTAGTTTGGTACAAACTCCCTGTAATATCCAGCCAACCCCAGGAAAGATCGCACCTGCTTCTTGGTTTGGGGACGTGGAGCGTTCAGAATCTTGGTGACGTTTTCTAGTAGAAGCCCCTTTTGTCCTTCTTTCAGCGAATGGCCGATAAAGTCTACGTTGTCAGTCCCCAGAATGCACTTACTGGGTCTCACGGTCAGGTTGGCTTCTGTGAGACGGTGAAACAGCTCCCTCAAGGTCTGCAGATGCTCTTCCCAGGTGCGAGTGTGGACCAGCAGGTCGTCCCAGTAACACACGACGTTGTCCATCCCATTGAGCATCTTCCTCATTCCTCTCTTCAGGGTAGCACCGCTGTTGACCATGCCAAACGGCATCCTCAGGCATTCGTACGTCCCATCAGGAGTTATGAAAGCAGTCTTTGGTATGTCCTGTTGACGCACGGGGACTTGCCAATAACCCTTGCTGAGGTCAATCTTTGAGAAGATTCTACTCCCCGATAGTTGGCGGAAGAGGTCTGCTGCGGTAGGCATCGGCTCAGGGTCGAAGACGGTGATCTTATTAACCTTCCTGTAGTCGATGCATACTCGGTCGCTCCCGTCCTTCTTTTTCACGACCACGACAGGGGACGCGTAGGGGGAACTGGACTCCCTGATGATGCCCATCTTCAGCATCTCATCGATGTCTTTCTTCAAGGATTCACGGGCCTTGAAAGGGATCGGGAAGGGCTTGGATCGAACAGGGATATTCGAAGTGAGGTGGACTTCGTGTTCGACCAAAGTTGTAGAGCCAGGGACATCGCTGAAGTTGTGGGGAAACTCGCCCATAAGGTCCTTGAGCTCCATCTTTTGACCTTCCGTCAAGCTTGGTCCTAGCTTAACATCATCGATGCCTTCTTTGCTGTGGAAGTCTCCCAGTTCCAACAGTTCTTCGCTGTCAAAGCTGTCGGTCACAGCTGCTGTTGCTGCATGTACAGTCTCTGGCGGCCTCTCCACGTACAGCTTAAGGAGGTTGGCGTGGTATATTTTGGAATGCTGGCCGACCTTCACCTTATAGTCGTTGATCCCCACCACGGTCTCCACTTCGTACGGGCCTCTCCACTGCATCAGCAACTTATTATGATCGGTAGGTAGCAGCACCAGCACTTTGTTGCCAGGTTTGAACTTCCTGTTCACAGCCCTACGATCGTAGTAGTGCTTTCCACAGTCTTGGGACTTCTTCAGGTTTTCTCTGGCTATCTCGAGAGTCTGCTCCAGCTTCTCCCGTAGCTCAAACACGTACTGGTAGCTGTTCTTCACCTCTGGGTTGTCTACTTCTTTCGTCCACAGTTCTTTTAGGATGTGCATCGGCCCTCGGATGGTTCTTCCGTACAGCAGCTCGAACGGAGAAAAGCCGGTGGACTCCTGCGGTACTTCTCTGTAGGCGAAAAGTAAGGCGTTGATATAGCGATGCCATTGTCTGGGCTGCTCGCTGCACAGTTTCTTCAGGGTGGACTTCAGCGTAGCATTGAACTTCTCGACAAGCCCGTTGCACATCGGATGGTAGGGTGTCGTAGTCAAATGCCGGATGCTCAGCAGTCTATTGACCTCCTTCATGCAGTCAGAGACGAACTGCGTCCCGAGGTCTGTCAGGATCTCTTCAGGCACTCCAAGTCTACTGAACATGTCCACTAGCGCCTCTGCAACAGTTTCAGTGTCAATCTTCTTCAGAGGCACTGCTTCTGGGTACCGAGTCGCATAGTCCACTAAAGTCAGTACCCACCGATGACCTTCTTCACTCGGAGGTCTTATTTCGCCGATTAAGTCTAAGGCCATCCTCTTGAAAGGTCGGTCGATCAGAGGCATCCTCTGCATAGGCACTTTCGGGACCCTTCCTCGAGGTATGGTCTTCTGGCAAATGTCACATGATCGGCAGAAACGGCTGACGTCCGCATGAAGTCCTGGCCAGTAGAACACCGCCTGGATTCTATCCGACGTCTTCTTGATACCCAGGTGACCTCCCATGATCGAGTCATGCGCTACTTCCATCACCTGGCGCCTTAGGGGTAACGGTACCAAGACTTGACGTAGTAGTTTCCCTCCGTTGACCCTCGGGTGCTGGAAGATTCGGTACAGGATCTTGGCCTTCACCTCAAAATAGACCGTACCACTGCCTTTGGTCACGTGGTCTTGGCGGTTCCTGTACTTGTTTAAAGTACTATCAGCTTCCTGGAGCTGGATCAGCTTATCTCTGTCCACGATGGCAGCTTTAGAGTTGTCGGCGACCTTCAGTGGCGTAGACGGCTTGTCTCTCTTGGCCTGGGCCCTGGTAGTAACAGCACCGACGATCTCTGGTCGGCAGGGCTGAGCCGGAGTAGCCACATTATCCCGTAGCAGCTCTGTAAGGTCTCCATCGGGAAATGGCAATGGATCCTCCTCCACAACTTCGACGCGTTGGGTTGAGGCAGGACTCCACTCTGGATCGGGGTCGTCGGGTCGTCTCGCGCCGTCGATATTCCCGATCATCAAATCGTATAGCGGCTTCCTCAGGCAAACCGCTTCCACTTCGCCTATGTAGAAAGGGGTGTTGACATGAATCTTCGCAACTGGCGCTCTCACACATTTGCTGTCGGCCATAAGTGTCCATTTTGAATCGCCAGTGAACTGTTCTTTAGCGATTAGGTCTTCTCTGACGATGACCCCACTGCAGCCAGAGTCTCTTAAAACAGTCACTTCATGATTTCCGACGCGTCCCTTCGAAACTGGCATGTTCTGGCGACGACGGGGATGGATTTTCCGTTGGCAAGGAGAAGTTGGCCATCGGTCATGCACTCTTGCACGTCGGCAGGAGTAGCTGTGCGCTTGGTCTCACTCGGAAGAATGACGCTCCCGCCGCACACCTGATGGTCAGATCTACTGGTTTGCCGTTGATTGCAGAAACGTCTCTGCCGGTTGCCCGCCGCTGAATTGTCCGTACTGCTCCGCTGTCCGCTACTTTTGTTTTGAGGACAGTTAGCCGCTCTGTGGTCTGTAGCGTTGCAGGTGAAACAGCCTCTCGAATGCCCTTCTCTGGGAGGAGGCGTGGAGTCCGTCTGTCTCTGGCTCGTCTGACTCCCCTGGATCTGGTTCACATGGTTTGCAGTTCTCTGAAAATGTTTCGTCGCGCTGGGTGGCCCCAGGGTTTTCCCATGAGCGATAAGATATCTTTCAGCAGCCTCAGTCACATCTTTAAGCGTCTGCAGCTTTTGTTCTTCTAAGTGGGTCGCTAGGTCCTTGTGACAGGCATTGAGGAATTGTTCTTTCACAATCAGGTCATGGAGACTGTCGTAAGACTTCCTTTCGCCTGATAACTCCACCCACTTGTGTAGATATGACGACAGGCGCTCCACAAACTGCTTTGGCGTCTCGTCTGACTTAGGCCGGCATTCACGGAAGCGTTTACGGTAGCCCTTCTCTGTAAAGTTGTAGCACTGCAACAGGGCTTCTTTCAAGACGTCGTAGTTTTTGGCGTCATCGTTCGACAGTCTGGTGTAAACTTCGAGTGCTTGCCCCGTCAGAAGTGCACTCAGTCGAATTGCCCAGTCTTGAGGTTGCCAGTTAGAGCTTTCAGCGAACCTTTCGAATCTCGCCAGATAACTGTCAATCTGGTCCTTCCCGTCGACGAAAGCTGGCAATTTTGGAGCCGTATGGTCGTTGGTGACTTGTGGCGCATGCTGATTGTTCTGGATACGCGCCAACTCTAGCTGGTACTGACGATCTCTTTCTTGCTGCTGCTGTTCAATTTCCAGACGCTTCAGTTCAAATTCTCTTTCTTCACGACGTCTTTGCTCTTCTTTTTCTTGCCGCTGCTGTTCAATCTCTAGACGCTTCTGTTCTAGTTCTATTTCTTTTTCTAGACGCTTCTCTTCCAATTCTCGTTCTTGTATTCTCTCCTGGGATTTGACGTACTCCGTCAACTGTTTCCCTTTTAGATTCAGTTGAATCCCTTTCTGCCAGAAGTCAGCCATCTTGATGCTTCTGGAAAGTTCTTTTTCTGGAATGTTCTTTTCTGGAAAGTTCTTTTCTGGAAGGTTCTTTTCTGGAAAGTTCTTGACTGTGCTGCACTCTTCTAGACTGTTCTAGAACAGCACGCTTTCTGCAGTAGCGCTGATGCTTGCCACTAGTCGCTTTCGCTGACGCAGGCCCCGCTGTCCTCGTCGTATGCGACGCTGCACCACGCTGGTGTTGATGTACACGCTCCTGTGCTGAAGTAGACGCGACGTCCGCTCGTCGCTCTCTCTAATACTGGCGATGTAGCTCCGAGACTGTCCCTCGACGTAGTCCTGCGGCAGCCACGTAGTCCCGCTCTGTTGTTCGCTCACGAAGCAACTCTTCGGCGACTACACGCCCTTGCAGTCAACCCGAACCTATCGGATGTAGTCCCAGTATGTTGGCCCCTCTCGACGCAACTCGTTGGCGGCTACCCTCGATGACTGCCTCTCGTAACGTTTACTCGCTTGTTGTAGCAGTTGAACCCTTGGCTATGGCGTGAATCGCGGCTTGACCCCCAAAATGTTACACTCAGTTTGATGATGGTGTTTTCTTTATCAGTATCTGATTCAGCCCCAATGCTGAATTCCTGATAAGGTGTAACTCAGATTCGTTTATCCACGCAACCCGTCCAAACAGCATACAAGTCACAAAGTCGACGTATGAAGTTTTCCACTTTTATTCAGCACACACCAACAACTGCATACAATTCTCAACTCAACTCAACAACTTTCACAGCAACTCTATCAACAACAATCTCTTAACAACAGTGCGGCACACAATTTTATAATCTCTCTCTCTTCCGGAAGAATTTCGAATACTGTAGAAATGACGCACTGCCACCAATCGAATAAAAGATCGTCATCACTGACTTACGTCAATACATATTTTTATATCTTCCGGAACGACCTCTTGCTTCGACAATCGTCCCGAAACTTCGATCGATAGTAAACAAGGAAATCCAGAGTATTCTCCGACAATATCGACCAACGAAAATTATCCACGTTATACAAAGCCTCTCCTAACAACAATGCAAACTCAAATCAAAGGTAAATAAACTCCATTATTGAATACTTTGCAAAACGAAACGATTAGATCTATCGTGCGCGTTTTAGACACACTACCATTGGTGTTTCAACGTAACACTATGACTATGTCCTTCTTCGGCACTTGGTCAAGGGCCGCCTGTATATTTTCATAAAAATCCTCCACTTCGCTGTCTTCATAGTCTGATGTTGGAGCATAGGCCTGGATGATGGTAATGTTGAAAGGGGTTGCTCTCAGACGGATGGTAATGAGTCTACTGGAGACTGGGCGGCAACCCATGACAGTGGCTAGAATGTTCTTGTGGACCAAGAATCCAACGCCGTGTTCGTGCCTGTCATCTCTACCGCTGAAATAGAGCTTGTGGCCTTTGTCAGTCGTTGTTTCACCTAGGCCTTTCCAGCGCAGTTCGCTGATACCTAGAACGTTCCATCGATAGTGGTCCAGCTCGTGGGCCAGTTCTTCTAATTTTCCTTCCGCAGTTAGGGTCCTGACATTCCAGGTTCCTATGACGATGTTGTTTCTCGTGCGGATCTTGCTAATTTGTCCATCAGTAGCATACTTTTCACCTCCGTCCTGGTGGCCAACGGAAGGCGCGGTCCTTGTGTAGCCGGGCGACGACCGATCCGGCATGGAATTTGTGGATAGCCTCATCATGTGTTGTGTCTTGGGCAAAAAAAAGACCTGGCAGGGCCCAATCCTCTCCAGGCTGTTGGCCACAGCCGAAATCCACGAATACAGTGTACATCACCAACCATGGAATGATCTGTATAAACTGAAAACTCACAACCATTGCTTGATTTGTACTTTTGTACAATAGGAATATGCTATTCAATACATACTGTTGTGTGTGTGTGTGTGTGTGTTCGTAGAAATGGAGAATGGAAGAGAAGGGACACTGTTCACAGTGTACACCATGGAGAATAAAGGGTGTTCGTCAATCGCTCTGTGTGTCTGTGTCTGTCTGTGAGCGTCAGTCAGTCTGTGATGCGTGTCTCACCTGATCCACAGATTCTGTAGAACTGCTCCTCGTCCTGGTAGATGTGCATGACGCAGTACGCCTTCTCATTGTGGGGGATCCACGACTCCTTGAAACGGAACAGCTGGCAGGGGTTGCCGGGATCCTGCCACATCCAAGTTAAGAGGAAAATATGGATGTTTACGTGTTTCCCATTCAGTAATATCGTCTTCCTCATCCTCATCATAATCCTCATTATCATTTCAGCCGTCGTCATCATTATTATCATTATTATCCACATTAACATATCATAATACTCATTACCATTGTAAGAATCGTCGTCGTCATAATCGCCATCTTCATCATTATTGTCGTCATTATCATTATCATCGGCAGCAGCGGCAGCGCTACAAAAGCCATCAACACCAGTACCATTACCCTAATCTTAATCATCAATTTCTGATTCTCTGTGAAGACCCTGTTTGTCTGTCTGTTTTCACAACCGTAACCAACATCACTTTCATCGTCCTCATCTTCAATTTGTTTGTTCATGTGCCTGTCTTTTCACCTGCAGGTCTAGTCTGTCTACCTGTGTGTGTGTGTATGGGTGGGTTGGTGTGCGGAGGTATAAGCCTTGAAATGGGTGACTAACCTTGCTTTTTATGCAGGAAATGGGTGTGTGTATTAGCCACCCAGTGTTTTCCAGCCACCCACTTTTTTCTAAGTACACAGGAGTGCTCTTTTAGTGCATGGAAGTGCAGTTGTAGTGCATCAGAGTGTTTTAAGTACACAGGAGTGCTCTATCCGGGACTGAGAAAATACAGTCGGAGAAATTTTGACAAAAATTCGACCTATTTCGTCACCTATAGGAGACGAACTAGGTCAACAGTTTAGACAAGGGTTCGGGTAAGGGTTAGTTGTAGATTTATCCCCAGCCCTTGCCCTAACCCTTTTCCGTCAAAAAATCACTTTCCGATTCCTAAACTCTTAATAAAACCCAGTCTTGGTGTTCTACATACTTGTGTGGGTGTGTGTGTGGGTGTGTGTGTGTGTGAGGTGTGTGTGTGTGTGTGTGTGTGTGTGTGTGTGTGTGTGTGTGTGTGTGTGTGTGTGAGGTTGTAAAACGACAAAAATGAGACACACAATTTACTTTTTCAGTCATAAATGAGGTAATTTGCTCGTTCCTCATTTGTCTCGCGTGACCCATTTGTTTCTAAGTACGCGGGAGTGCTCTTTTAGTGCATGGGAGTGCAGTTGTAGTGCATAAGAGTGTTTTAAGTACACAGGAGTGCACTATCCGGGACGGAGAAAATCCAGTGAATTTTTGAAAAAGTTTGAAGCAAAATTCGACCTATTTCGTCGCCTATAGGAGACGAAATAGGTCAACTTTCTAGAGAAGGGTTAGGGTAAGGGCTAGTTGCAGCGCTGCAACTAACCCTTGCCCTAACCCTTTTCCATCAAAAAATGACTAAAAAGTGTCCCCCCGATTCCTACATTCTAAAATTACCCCATTTTTGACCTATACAAGAATGTGTGGGTGGGTGTGTGTGGGTGTGTGTGTGTGTGTGTGTTTGTGTGGTGTGTGGGTGTGTGTGTAGGTGTGTGTTTGTTTGTGTGTGTACCTGCAGAAAGATGACGCCGTGATTGACTTGTTCGTCATCCAGCAACTCGGCCTCCTTGTCCACGTACTCCTGCTGAAGGAAGCTGTGGCTGCGTACGTTGTGCATCTCCACCCAGTTGAACGTCAGTTTAGACCCTGTTGGTAACCACATGTTGGAGTGCTTTACAAAAAGGTAGTTCATCGCTACAATCTTCACGGATGTACTGATAGTTCATCGCTACAATCTTCACGGATGTACTGGTAGTTCATCGCTACAATCTTCACAAATGTACTGATAGTTCATCGCTACAATCTTCACAAATGTACTGATAGTTCATCGCTACAATCTTCACAAATGTACTGATAGTTCATCGCTACAATCTTCACAAATGTACTGATAGTTCATCGCTACAATCTTCACAAATGTACTGATAGTTCATCGCTACAATCTTCACGGATGTACTGATAGTTCATCGCTACAATCTTCACGGATGTACTGATAGTTCATCGCTACAATCTTCACGGATGTACTGGTAGTTCATCGCTACAATCTTCACAAATGTACTGATAGTTCATCGCTACAATCTTCACAAATGTACTGATAGTTCATCGCTACAATCTTCACAAATGTACTGATAGTTCATCGCTACAATCTTCACAAATGTACTGATAGTTCATCGCTACAATCTTCACAAATGTACTGATAGTTCATCGCTACAATCTTCACGGATGTACTGATAGTTCATCGCTACAATCTTCACAAATGTACTGATAGTTCATCGCTACAATCTTCACGGATGTACTGATAGTTCATCGCTACAATCTTCACAAATGTACTGATAGTTCATCGCTACAATCTTCACAAATGTACTGACAGTTCATCGCTACAATCTTCACAAATGTACCGATAGTTCATCGCTACAATCTTCACAAATGTACTGATAGTTCATCGCTACAATCTTCACGGATGTACTGATAGGTCATCGCTACAATCTTCACGGATGTACTGATAGTTCATCGCTACAATCTTCACGGATGTACTGATAGGTCATCGCTACAATCTTCACAAATGTACTGATAGTTCATCGCTACAATCTTCACGGATGTACTGATAGGTCATCGCTACAATCTTCACGGATGTACTGATAGGTCATCGCTACAATCTTCACGGATGTAGTAATAGGTCATCGCTACAATCTTCACGGATGTACTGATAGGTCATCGCTACAATCTTCACGGATGTACTGATAGGTGATCGCTACAATCTTCACGGATGTACTGATAGTTCATCGCTACAATCTTCACGGATGTACTGATAGGTCTTCACGGATGCACTAATAGGTCATCGCTAATCTTCACGGATGCACTGATAGTTCATCGCTACAATCTTCACGGATGCACTGATAGGTCATCGGTACAATCTTCACGGATGCACTGATAGGTCATCGGTACAATCTTCACAAATGCACTAATAGTTCATCGGGACAATCTTCATTGGTGCACTGATAATTAATTTATACAATCTTCATTGCACAGAAACTTAATCGATACAATCTCAATTTGTGCACTGATAGTTAATTGCTACAATCTCCATTGGTGCACTGATGGTTAATCGATACAATCTTCAATGGTACACTGAGTCTTATAATATTTCGTTCGTAGTAGTAGTATATCTCCAGGAAAATATGTTAGTTCATAAAGTAGCATTAAAGTGTGGGGCCTAGAAAGTTACCTTGACATAATAATAATAATAATAATAATAATAATAATACTGGATACTATATACGCGCCTTTCCCCAAATCAATCAGGCTCAAAGCGCGGCGATCTGTACCAACATACATGCTCACCTGTCTCATCAACCCTCAAACACACACTCACACACAACAAATACACATCCATCACTCAAACAGGTGGTGTAAAGGCAGGGAGATCGCTATTAGAAGACGGAAAGAAAATCAAATTTTTATTTTTGAAATTTTATATTGACTACGTCCAGTACCATTATTAAATAATAATAATAATAATAATAATAATAATAATAATAATAATAATACTGGATGTTATATACGCGCTTTTCCCCAAATTACTACTCAGGCTCAAAACGAGGCGATCTGTAGCAACATAAGCAACATGCACTATGGCTCACACTTACTGTGGAGGACATCGCTCCACGTACACGTATAACACGAGCACGCTGGGACAACAAGTCATGTATCCGTAATGGGAGATTTCCCCAACTACCATACCCGTTCCCTTTGGCCAAACAGAAATCGATGTATACAGAATGGAACGCTTTGTTTAGATCTAAACAGCAACTCACTAGAAGTTCTCAAGGCAAATGAGCGTACATGTAAGTCCCAGTCTTACCAGGGGTGAAAAGGTAGCGCATTTTGAGAGCGAAGAGCTGAACGCCATCGGAAGGAGGGAGGAAATCATGCTGCCTAAGCTCCGGCTCACTGCGGTACCACAGCTGGGCTTTCTCCAAGGATGGGAAGACGAACAGAGCGATGCACCAGTCTGTGCGTTGGCACCAGTCACTTTCCTTTACTCCTTCCAGCACTTGGATCTGTCAACACAAAATAATAATAAAGCGCAGCAACAAATATCGGGTTAGGACGAGAATCATGGACTGACAAGGTGTGGCAGACAAAGAGTAGATAAAGGTAACAGTTTTTCATAATGATCATGATGACCATGGCGACAACGAAGAAGATAATGATGACGAGTTCACATTTGTAGAAATTCCAATGCAACACCTTTCAGCTCCATATTGGCTAGGTTTGGATTTCATAAAGCTAACAACAATCTTTTTATGCAGAGACGACGACGACGACGACGACGACGATGATGATGATGATGATGATGATGATGATGATGATGATGATGATGATGATGATGATGATGATGATGATGATGATCTTACATTTGTGGAGATTCCAATGCAACGTCCCTCTGTTCCAAACTGGCTGGTCCTGGACTTCATACGGATGAGACAGTTGCGTATTCTGCGGTCCATCTCGTTCTTGTAGCGCATGATGACGAGAACTTGACCCTGCGCTGTGGTGTGCTGCAAAACAGCGCTCATTTCAGTTTCCTAAATAAATGAGCCTGATCCGGTCGCTGGACTATGCCGCAGCATTTCAGTAAGTTAATCAGTCGACAAATGAAACAATCCAATTAGTGTATGGATATTATGTTTAGATCTAAAGTGTAGTTTACCTGCGATGGTTTCATAGGTCTGGGATGTTCCATGGGTCCCCAGACTCGTTCGTCAGTCAACCCACAATGAATATCAGGAATGTTGGGCTCAGCCATTGTAATTTTCTACACTTATTTCCACAACGCACTTCTTCAAGTAGAAAAGCAAAACACAGCAACTTCGGTACTTTTAGAAATTGCTAATAGCTTTGAGCAAACCCTGATAATTGAGCTGTAACCGTTCTGCCTTTCCTCTGCGCAGCTCAGGGAAATGATGTCATCTAAACTTTACCTGTTACTTTTTCGTCTGTGACGTCAAGCGTTGACGCACTGAAAAGTTTCCGATCGTATTCGAGACTTTTCGATACAGGCTCGGGGGTGTGCTAAGTACTAGATGTAGTATTTCCATAAACTTGCATGGGTCGGATCAGAGTCTTGGTAGACATTCAATATATCTGAATGGATTAAGAACACAGTTACTCTCAAAGCCGATAAACTGTCCGTCATGTCGGCTCGCCGAGCCAAAGTTTTCACGGGTGAATCGGCTCGGTTTTGTCCATTTTTGCGATATTCCTGTGCTGTACGCTTGCAGTATAGGTGAGGATTCGATAATTACTAAGGTTAAACCCAGAAACTCTGACAGTATTGTGGTCTGTCAAGGGACAGTCTAAACTTTTTATTGTTTTTGTCACATATTTGTGTGTCTAAAATTTCAGAAAATAAAATTTCTTTACAATGTTCTTATTCTACTCTTAAAATCATGTTTTATTTAAAAAAATAAACTAATAAATGAATAAATTTTTAAAAAATCTCAAAAGATAATATAAACAAAACATTTGTTGTGGCTTACAAGTTTCAAGTTTTCTTCTGAGACATTTGTGTGGCAAGACCAATATTTCACTTTTAGCAAAATCACATAGACATAAACAAGCATAATTTTAATTAACGCAACTCTTGAACGGCCTCTGAGCGAGGTTAATCCCTGCATGTAATTCAATTGTACTACTTAATTCTTTGGTAATTATCATTATTAATTGTTAATTATCGTTCACAATTGTGAGCTAAATAACCGTAATTAAAATAAAATAATAATACATACCTTGAACGGTTTTTGAGCAAAGTGCATTCCTGCTCGCAACCCATTAGCACTTGCAGATCGACTGTCTTTAGCATCATCAACAGTCACGATGTTGATATTGATATTGGTAATATTAACAGTCATTGTCAAAATAACTAAATACCCCTCCCAAAAAAATTAATTTAAAAAGTAATGTAAAATACTACATTAATAAATACTACAATAAATAAATAAATAAATAAATAAATAAATAAATAAATATAAAGAGCTCAAGCGAGTCAATTCCGAGGTAAACACACTGCACTATAAGCGAAGCAGCAGATGGATTTTGCTCAACATGAAGATAAGTCACAACTATGGGTCACAATAGAGGGAAGGGAGAGAGAGGAGAGCAAAGTGAAAGAGGGAGGGAGGGGGGAGAGAGAGGAGGGAGGGAGAGAGGTGAGAGTGAGAGAGGGGGGGGGCGGTGAGGACGAGAAGATGGAGAGGGGGGGAGGGGGCAGCAAGGAGGAAGAGAGTTTTCAATGGTGAGAGAATCGACGGTACTTATTTTTTAATCAGATGATTTGCTTTACAGGTAGACCACATAGGGAGAGAGAGAGAGGGGGGGGGATGGATAGAGAGAGGGAGATAGTGGGGGGAGGGGGAGTGTGGGTCTGCATGTGTGTGTTCGGGGTTAAGGGTGATGGCGGGATGGATGTAGTGTGTTGGAGGGGAAGGAGAGAGGGATAGGGTAGGCCTATTTACAGTTAGCACCGACGGCGAGTATAATTAAAGGTTTAAAGGACTGTCTGAAGTGGTGATAACCCGCTGTAATGGATTGTTCGTAATGCCGCAGGTCGTTCTGCAAATAGTACCGCGCGCCCCACATTGAGCGTTTTGGCTAACAGCTATTCGCCTTATAGATTACTCTTACACAGTGCACAGTTGACGAGAGTACAGTCTCTCTCTCTCTCTCTCTCTCTCTCTCTCTCTCTCTCTCTCTCTCTCTCTCTCTCTCTCTCTCTCTCTCTCACCATACTCCCCGTCCCACACCCTATCTGTTTCTCCTTCCCCTTCAGCTACTGCCTGTCTAGCCTATAAACTGTGTTTAAATGAGCAGTTACTGTCATTGTAAGTATCTGTGAGCTTCTAGTCTAATTAAAACTGTTGCTTTTGTCTAATACCACACATGTCAATAAGACTTTAAATAAAATAAAATAATTAATTTATTAATTTAATCAAATAAAATAAATACATACAATAAATTTAATACAACACTTTTTTACCTGAAGTTTCCTCCCTTGACAGTAAGTATTCGCTCTTTCTGTTCATCCCCCGTCATTCAGTAAGTATTCGCTTTTTCTGTTCATCCCCCGTCATTCAGTAAATATTCGCTCTTTCTGTTCATCCCCCGTCATTCAGTATAAGTATTCGCTCTTTCTGTTCACCCCCCGTCATTCAGTAAGTATTCGCTCTTTCTGTTCATCCCCCGTCATTCAGTAAGTATTCGCTCTTTCTGTTCATCCCCCGTCATTCAGTAAGTATTCGCTCTTTCTGTTCATCCCCCGTCATTCAGGAAGTATTCGCTCTTTCTGTTCATCCCCCGTCATTCAGTAAGTATTCGCTCTTTCTGTTCATCCCCCGTCATTCAGTAAGTATTCGCTCTTTCTGTTCATCCCCCGTCATTCAGTAAGTATTCGCTCTTTCTGTTCATCCCCCGTCATTCAGTAAGTATTCGCTCTTTCTGTTCATCCCCCGTCATTCATTAAGTATTCGCTCTTTCTGTTCATCTCCCGTCATTCAGTAAGTATTCGCTCGTTCTGTTCATCTCCCGTCATTCAGTAAGTATTCGCTCTTTCTGTTCATCCCCCGTCATTCAGGAAGTATTCGCTCTTTCTGTTCATCCCCCGTCATTCAGTAAATATTCGCTCTTTCTGTTCATCCCCCGTCATTCAGTAAGTATTCGCTCTTTCTGTTCATCCCCCGTCATTCTCCTCCTACGCCTTCTTCTCTCCTCCACTCATATAATCCTCTTACCTGTAATCATCTGTACCTGTGTATTTGCTCGCCGTAGCATGGCCACATCAGGTCGTTGACCTTCTCTTCCTTCTTATTTCTCCCCATTTTTTTTCCTCCTCTCCTCCGCAACATAATCCTCTTACCTGGAAGGTCTGCTTGGCCATGGTCATGCCAGGCCGCTGGAGGGTCTCGCCCGTGGCCTCTAGTCCAGGATGACAGTCACTGCAGCCTGACTTGGCCTTCGTCCCACACTTCCGTCCACCTCTTTTGGTCGCTGGCATGTTGCTGCTGTTGTTGTGTCTGCAGGAAACAAAGACCCAAGAAACATTATGCTATAAATGTGTTGTATGAGTTGGCTCGGAACTGCCGATCAATCGTTCTATCAAAATACATGTATAGACAATCAACTATACAAAAATACATGTAATCAACTATAGAGAAGTACATGTAATCAACTATAGAGAAATATATGTAATCAACTATAGAGAAATACATGTAATCAACTATAGAGAAATACATGTAATCAACTATAGATAAATACATGTAATCAACTATAGAGAAATACATGTAATCAACTATATAGAAGTACATGTTTTAGTCTTGCTGTGTTGTATTTTTTTTTAGCCGTTTTTACTTGTCGTTGTGCAACATATTTATGTTAATATGATGTCATGAGGGGACAGGGGATTGTGGTAGAGTCATACACACTGACTTTGCCTTCATCCGGTACTCTGTTCATCTCTGGCCTAGTGTTGATGTTTTAGATCGGGGGAGGGTGGGGGAGAGTGTCAGGGGGTGGGAGGTATGAGTAAGGGGAGAAGGTGGTAGGAGGTGTATTACAGTGTGACTGGATGCTTTATTTACCTCACTGTGTATGACTGTAGACTATACAGTGTGACTGGATGCTCTATTTACCTCAGTGTGTATGACTGTAGACTATACAGTGTGACTGGATGCTCTATTTACCTCAGTGTGTATGACTGTAGACTATACAGTGTGACTGGATGCTCTATTTACCTCAGTGTTATTGACTGTAGACTATACAGTGTGACTGGATGCTCTATTTACCTCAGTGTGTATGACTGTAGACTATACAGTGTGACTGGATGCTCTATTTACCTCAGTGTGTATGACTGTAGACTATACAGTGAGACTGGATGCTCTATTTACCTCAGTGTGTTTGACTGTAGATCAGCAGATGAGTAATTAATTCCGTTAAACACGCTGGAATATCGTCGTCTTTATCTAGAGTAACTAACTAATTAACACAGTTACTGGGAGTTTAGTTTTCAAAGTAGTTAGTTATTCATTGCTTACAGGGTCCAGCGGACTGCAAAGAGCCGAATCAGGACCACAAAACCAAGACCACAACTTGGATGAAAGAGGACTCACTCCTGATCCGTATAAAAGATCTGCTGAAACAACCCTAATAGTAACACTGAAGGCACTCCACCAGCCGGTCACTTTACAATAAAGGCATCCCACGCAGGGGACGCTGAGGCTATACTCTAATTTATCGAACCCCCGTTTACAAAAACAAAATAGGATATAAACATCATTATAAAATATCAACAAAACACATACATATAAAATGCCTACATTGCTAAATAATAATATCATAGGAAACCGTAGTGACCATTTGTCAGAAAGCCTCCAATATTGCCAAGCTGACCCAACAGACCCCAAAGTGCGAAAAGACAACTAAAGACAACTAAAGACAGCTAAAGACAACTAAAGACAACTAAAGACAGCTAAAGACAACTAAAGACAACTAAAGACAGCTAAAGACTACTAAAGGCAACTAAAGACCGGTACCTATAAAGGGCGAAAAGACAACTAAAGACAACTAAAGACGGCTAAAGACAACTAAAGACGGCTAAAGACAACTAAGACAACTAAAGACAACTAAAGACAGCTAAAGACAACTAAAGACAACTAAAGAAAGCTAAAGACTACTAAAGACAAGCGAAAAGACAACTAAAGACAACTAAAGACAACTAAAGACGGCTAAAGACAACTAAAGACGGCTAAAGACAACTAAAGACTACTAAAGACAACTAAAGACAACTAAAGTCCGGTACCTAAAAAGGGCGAAAAGACAACTAAAGACGGCTAAAGACAACTAAAGACAACTAAAGACTACTAAAGACAACTAAAGACTACTAAAGACAACTAAAGACAACTAAAGACTACTAAAGACAACTAAAGACAACTAAAGACCGGTACCTATAAAGGGCGAAAAGACAACTAAAGACAACTAAAGACGGCTAAAGACAACTAAAGACGGCTAAAGACACCTATGTATAGACAACTAAAGACAACTAACCCTAACCCTAACCCTAACCCTATAAACAACAATAGCCTCAGTTTCGAATCGGGCATTGCATTTTCATTAAATCCGACTACACAATCACCCAGAACAGCTTTCACTTTGTATCTAAATCAATTATCTTATATAATATACTTGAAAAAAAATTTTTTTTTTTTTAATCCGTTGTACTTTCTACGCGGCAACAAATTTCTGCCATAGCCAATGTCTTTCAAAGATGGCAGGTGTTTTTGGGCTCTTTAAGTTGTTTGTAACCTTGTATACCCTCTAAAATTTCCACCCCTAGTGTCTTTAGCCGTCTTCAGTTGTCTTTAGTGGTACCTATAAAGGACGAAAAGACAACTAAAGACAACTTTTAGTTGTCTTTAGTTGTCTATACATAGGTGTCTTTAGCCGTCTTTAGTTGTCTTTAGTCGTCTTTTCGACCTTTATAGGTACCGAAAAGTTTTGGAAGAGTTTTCAAGAAAAAAGGTAGGTGACTGGTCTAGTTAAGATGATAGTATAGTAGATAAAACAGAGTAGAAATGAGAAAGAAAAAAGAACAAAGACAGCGACAATGGGAATTTAAAACACAAAATATCCAGAAAGTGGCGATAGAATTTATATAGAAACCCCCGGCACCCCCACGGGAGTTTTCAAAGTAGACCATTACAAAAGTATATGGATTCTTGGTCATCGTTAACTGAACTTTGACTCCTTTACCAAAGTCAGTAGTGTTTATAAACAAGTGATTATTGAAGTCATCAAAAGCCTGTATGACAAGGCTACCAGTGGAGTCCTCCATAACAGCGCCATCGGAAACTGGTTAAGAACAACAATCGGTGTGCGTTATGGATGCTTATTCTCTCCAACACTCTTCAACATCTTCCTAAAGCGCATCATGTCAGATGCACTTGCAGATCACGAAGGCACAGTCAGCATAGGGGGTAGAGCAATCTCCAACCTTCGTTTTGCGGATGACATTGATGGATTGGCTGGAGAGGAACAAGAACTTGAACAGCTGATACATAGGCTTGACACTACCTCCAGAGTCTATGGAATGGAAATAAGTGCAGAGAAGACCAAAATTATTACCAACAACACCAATCGCATCAACATGGACATCAAAGTCCAACACAGTGCATAGCTTCAAATATTTAGGAGCCCTTGTTCAAACAATGGGTCCCGACAGGAAGTCCTTTCCAGGATCACACAAACAACTGGTGCCCTGGCAAGATTGAAGCCAATTTGGAAAGACAAGACCATCAGTCTACATTCCAAGGTAAGGCTGCTGCGCTCCCTTGTCATCTCTATCTTCCTATACGCTTGCGAAACATGGACCCTCACAGCAGATCTACATAGAATATAGACGGAGATAGAGGAGGACGAGGAATATAGACGGAGATAGAGGAGAGGAGGACGAGGAATATAGACGGAGATAGAGGAGAGGAGGACGAGGAATATAGACGGAGATAGAGGAGAGGAGGACGAGGAATATAGACGGAGATAGAGGAGAGGAGGACGAGGAATATAGACGGAGATTGGGGAGAGGAGGACGAGGAATATAGACGGAGATAGAGGAGAGGAGGACGAGGAATGTAGACGGAGATAGAGGAGAGGAGGACGAGGAATATATACAGAGATTGAGGAGAGGAGGACGAGGAATATAGACGGAGAGAAGGACGAGGAATGTAGACGTAGATAGAGGAGGACGAGGAATATAGACGGAGATAGAGGAGAGAAGGACGAGGAATATAGGCGGAGGTAGAGGAGAGAGGACGAGGAATATATACAGAGATTGAGAAGAGGAGGACGAGGAATATATACAGAGATTGAGGAGAGGAGGACGAGGAATATAGACGGAGATAGAGGTGAGGAGGACGAGGAATATAGACGGAGATAGAGGAGAGGAGGATCAGCTTGGGAATATTGGACACTTTCTGCCAGGTGGTCACTAAGGCTTCCTATGATGTTATTAGTTAGCAATGTAGGCATTTTATATGTATGTGTTCCGTGAATATGTCATAACGATGTTTATATTCTATTTTGTTTTTGTAAACGGGGGTTCGATAAATTAGAGTATAGCCTCAGCGTCCCCTGCGTGGGATGTCTTTATTGTAAAGTGACTGGCTGGTGGAGAGCTTTCAGTTTTACCACTAGGGTTGTTTCAGCAGATCTTTTATGCGGATCAGGGGTTGTCCGGTCCTGATTTGGCTCGGAAGAGTCCGCTGGACCTAAAGCAATTATCATGTAATGTAATGTAATGTACCTCCGAGTTACGGGATAGGATAGGATAGGATTGGATAGGATAGGATAGGATAGGATAGGATAGGATAGGATAGGATAGGATAGAGGTATGTATTATCCTACAATAGTTCTTGTATGTATGTATTCTTCGGTGTCAACAAGTAACTAATCTCCATCGGGTTTGAACCAAGACCCTGTTGATTTATTATACCCAATCGGAGACTTATTCGCCAGTCCACTGAATAAAATATATAAGTAACACTAGTCCATATACACTAGGCATTCACACTGAAAAGCAAAACCATTTTGTACTAATTTAGAAGAAGTTATTATATTATTCATTGTTTATAGGGTCCAGCGGACTGCAAGGAGCCGAATCAGGGTCACAATATCAAGACCATAGCTTGGTTGAAAGAGGACTCGCCTCTGATCCATTTAAAAGATCTGCTGGGACAACTCTAATGATAACACTGAAGGCACTCCACCAGCCGGTCACTTTACAATAAAGGCATCCCGTGCAGAGGACTCTGAGGCTATACTCTAATTTATCGAACCCCCATTTACAAAAACAAAATAGAATATAAACATCGTTATGACATATTCACGGAACACATACATAGAAAATGCCTACATTGCTAAATAATACCATAGAAAGCCCTATAGTGACTATTTTGGCAGAAAGCATCCAATATCCCCAAGCTGACCCAACAGACCCAAGCTGACCCAACAGACACCTAACACAAATGAGGAGTTGTGGGAGGTTTCAAAAAAAAAAAAGATTGGTGACTGGTCTAACGAAGAAGATAGTCTACGTGTAGAGTAGATTGATAGAACAGAGTAGGAATGAGAAAGAACAAAGGAGAAAGACAGCGACAGTGGGAATTTAAAGCACTAAATTTCCAGAAATTGGGGATACTATTTATACACAAATCCCCGGAACCCTCACGGGGAAATAGTTTAGAAGAAGCGTGGCAAGAGTAGTGTACGCACAATATAATATCTTCTTCGCTGTGTGGTGTGTGTGCTTCCACTGAAATATTTTTTAACATAAAGCGCTCAAGTTTACTGTGGCCAAATTATCATTACAATGATAATCATTTTAAAATTTGCTTCTGTTCAGCTCGTTCTCCGTTGTTTGTGTTTATCATGATTCATGCCATGCCAGTTATATTTGTAGGCTTATGTGATATAGAAGTTCTATGGGCGAGGAGAGGAGAGGAGAGGAGAGAGGGACTTGATGTTTTTCTTAAACAAACACAAGAGAGAGAGAGAGAGAGAGAGAGAGAGAGAGAGAGAGAGAGAGAGAGAGAGAGAGAGAGAGAGAGAGAGAGAGAGAGAGAGAGAGAGAGAGAGAGACCTACGGGGGTGGAAGAACGAGAGGAAGAAACAACGTAATGGGAAGGGAGGTAAGCTATTTATAATATAAATTTAGAGACGACCAATTTAGAATGTTGTCTATTCTGAGACCGGCCTGGTCTGAGTGTTTACCTGACGAAGACATCGGAGAAGGAGGGAAGCGCGTGCCTAGCAACCGCTGACTACAGGGCAAGTTTAGCATTATTATTCTCTTGCATTGATTGCTATGTCGATAGTTTCGCATGTGATAGTTTCCACCCAGTGGGAACACTTGTGCTGTAGGGGGAGGGTGGAGAGGGTTCAGATTGGTACGGGAAGGAAGTAGGGGAGATCCAATTGTTGATAGTCTCGTTTTGCAAGAGGGTGAAAAGGCCAGTGGGAAAGTAAGAGAGAGTGAGAGAGAGAGATGTGTGTGTGTGGGGGGGGGGGGGGGTGTACTTGTTTACACGGCGTTATTTGGACAAACTAGTGAACATCAACATAACTGGTTTTGAAAACCCTCGTTGTTTTGACGTCAATTTAATGATCCGTTAGGGTAATGACTGTGTTAGAGTAAGGGTTAGGGTTATGGTTAGCTTTACAAAAAAAAAGGGGGGGGGGTCGAAATATGACCCATTGTCAACACAACGTATGTGGCGTTTCAGAAAAGTCATAATAACGCCGTAAGAACAAGTTGGTGTGTGTGTGTGTGTGTGTGTGCGTGTTTGTGTGTGTTCACTTTTGGCTTTAGAACAAAATCTCTCATTTGTGTGATTTTGAAAATGTCATTTAGCCTACATCTAAAGAATATAAATTATAGAACTTGAAATCCATTTGAACTAGCTCCAGTTGATCAATATGCGCTCTATCACCCACACTCACTCTCTTTTTTTTTCTCTCTATTTAATCTTATTCACTCCGCAAAGCCACAACACTTAGTGACAGCATTACTGCACAGAGCACATCCCCACAAGACTATATCGAACAACACAGCTCAGCATGCACACTCTTTCTTCTTCTCATAGGCTAACAATTATTAGTATTATCTAATCGAGATACGTCATGGAGAAAACAAAAGATAAATTGTTGTAAAGTTGGGTACATACCTCACTTTGAAAGCTTGCAACCTTGTGGCGATAGAGTGGTTTAAGAACAGCTACACAACGTTATCACACGTAGGTCGATAGCACATACAAATGCCGAAGCAATCGATCACACATATACACACAAAAACACACACGCACACACAGTTCAGCCCAAAAAGCAGACGACCAACTTTGGAAGGCTAGAGCTAAGCTCGGAATAGCGAAGTGGCAGAAAGTCCTTTACCGTGTAAAATGTGGTTGCAGATAGCAGGAATACCAAAGACTCGATCACACATGCACACAAAAGAGTTCAGTCAAAAAGCAGACGACCGACTTTGGAAGAGCGCCAAAGTTATGGAGTATGGCACGGAGGGACGGACGGTGGTCTAATGGTAGAGCTTTGGCTTGCGGATCTGAAGGTCCAGGGTTTGAGCCCAGTCCGGGGCATTGTGTTGTGTCCTTGGGAAAGACACTTTACTCCCGTTTCCTACTCCTTCGGATGAGAGTATAAACCGAGGTCTATTCTGTGTCGCATACATTCCATCATAACGGACTTTAAAGATCCTGATGCTCATGTCCTAGACGGGTGAGTGCCGGTGACAAGAACACACCCAGCATGCACCTAGGTCCTTCTCCCCATCCCTGGCTGCCCAGGATTGTGCTCAGTTGTCTGGAGCGTTATTACGGTGCGCCCAAAGGCTGCAAGTTGGCGCCTCGAGCGGCTTGAGTTAGATCCTGTATCGGCCAGCGCCTTGAGCAGCTCTTGAGCTGAAAAAGCGCTATAAAAGAACGATTAAATAATGGCCAAACACGTGCTAGGGCTAATAGAGGTTGTAGTTGACACTTTTTCACGAAAGGCAGTGTTCTGTTAGCTGTGAAAAAGGGTCAACAAAAAGAGTGATTATATTCCACGAACGACAATCTTCGGTGCAACCATGGCTGGGTTGTATTAAGAAGCGTAGTAAGTTTAGCCTAGTGCTGTGTTATATAGGCTTAACCCAGCAAGGGCCGCTGTCGTTAGGCACAAGGGCGCCGTGTTGTCACAGAGTGTTATGCTTATTAAGAATACAGATTTTAAATGTCAGTTTTCTTTAACGCAGACGTGAAGTTAGCTTCTCTGGAATGCAAACTGTCATTTAACAAACACACAAAAGGAGTTGAAGCGTGTGATTTCTTTAAAGTGTGTGTGTGTGTGTCTGTGTGTGTGTGTCTGTGTGGGTGTGTGTGTGCGTGTGTGTGTTGTTTTTTCTTAAATGATGCATAGGTTTTTACCACAGAGAAGTGGTGGATAATGGTGAGGAGTTGGGAGTGAGAGAAAGTAGAGTGACGAAGGGAGGGAGTTGGGAGAGTGGAGGGGTGGGGTTAAGGGCAAGAGGGAAGAGCACAACTGCTATTGGCTTCACTTAAATGCAATCTGACACTCCATGTTATCAAAAGTAGAAGATTAGAATTGTGATTTGTATGAAGACAGTTGTATGATTTATGTGAACGGTAATGGAATTCTTGCTGTTTTGGAGTTTGGGGGGTGGGGGGGTGGAAGGGGAGTGAATAGTTGAGAGTTGTTTGTGGATAGGGGAGGAGGATGGGGAAGTAGGCAGAAGAGAGGTCAGAGGTCAGAAGGTTGCACATCATTATTTGGTTTTGGCTGCTGTAGGATTGATTTGGCGTTTGTGGAATGCAGTGTGTCATTACCGAACTGGGTTTAGTCAACAGTGGTTTGATGATTATTTGAGTGTAGAGAACGTACTGTTTGATTTGTAGCAATGTCAACATTATATGAACTGCTTTACATTTCTATGGGGGAGAGAGTGGGCAAGTGAAAGAAAGCAAGGGGTTGAGTTAGAAAGTTATGTAAGGAGGATTTTACAGTGGGGTTGAGTTAGAAAGTTATGTAAGGAGGATTTTACAGTGGGGTTGAGTTAGAAAGTTATGTAAGGAGGATTTTACAACGGGGTTGAGTTAGAAAGTTATGTAAGGAGGATTTTACAGTGGGGTTGAGTTAGAAAGTTATGTAAGGAGGATTTTACAGTGGGGTTGAGTTACAAAGTTATGTAAGGAGGATTTTACAGTGGGGTTGAGTTAGAAAGTTATGTAAGGAGGATTTTACAGTGGGGTTGAGTTAGAAAGTTATGTAAGGAGGATTTTACAGTGGGGTTGAGTTAGAAAGTTATGTAAGGAGGATTTTACAGTGGGGTTGAGTTAGAAAGTTATGTAAGGAGGATTTTACAGTGGGGTTGAGTTAGAGAGTTATGTAAGGAGGATTTTACAACGGGGTTGAGTTAGAAAGTTATGTAAGGAGGATTTTACAGTGGGGTTGAGTTAGAAAGTTATGTAAGGAGGATTTTACAGTGGGGTTGAGTTAGAAAGTTATGTAAGGAGGATTTTACAGTGGGGTTGAGTTAGAAAGTTATGTAAGGAGGATTTTACAGTGGGGTTGAGTTAGA
Source organism: Oncomelania hupensis (assembly GCA_036898135.1). NCBI lineage: Eukaryota > Metazoa > Mollusca > Gastropoda > Littorinimorpha > Pomatiopsidae > Oncomelania > Oncomelania hupensis. The sequence continues at coordinate 70,440,416 of CM072519.1, forward strand.
AAGTTATGTAAGGAGGATTTTACAGTGGGGTTGAGTTAGAAAGTTATGTAAGGAGGATTTTACAGTGGGGTTGAGTTAGAAAGTTATGTAAGGAGGATTTTACAGTGGGGTTGAGTTAGAAAGTTATGTAAGGAGGATTTTACAGTGGGGTTGAGTTAGAAAGTTATTTAAGGAGGATTTTACAGTGGGGTTGAGTTAGAAAGTTATGTAAGGAGGATTTTACAGTGGGGTTGAGTTAGAAAGTTATGTAAGGAGGATTTTACAGTGGGGTTGAGTTAGAGAGTTATGTAAGGAGGATTTTACAACGGGGTTGAGTTAGAAAGTTATGTAAGGAGGATTTTACAGTGGGGTTGAGTTAGAAAGTTATGTAAGGAGGATTTTACAATGGGGTTGAGTTAGAAAGTTATGTAAGAAGGATTTTACAGTGGGGTTGAGTTAGAAAGTTATTTAAGGAGGATTTTACAGTGGGGTTGAGTTAGAAAGTTATGTAAGGAGGATTTTACAATGGGGTTGAGTTAGAAAGTTATTTAAGGAGGATTTTACAGTGGGGTTGAGTTAGAAAGTTATGTAAGGAGGATTTTACAGTGGGGTTGAGTTAGAAAGTTATGTAAGGAGGATTTTACAGTGGGGTTGAGTTAGAAAGTTATGTAAGGAGGATTTTACAGTGGGGTTGAGTTAGAGAGTTATGTAAGGAGGATTTTACAGTGGGGTTGAGTTAGAAAGTTATGTAAGGAGGATTTTACAGTGGGGTTGAGTTAGAAAGTTATGTAAGGAGGATTTTACAGTGGGGTTGAGTTAGAAAGTTATGTAAGGAGGATTTTACAGTGGGGTTGAGTTAGAAAGTTATGTAAGTAGGATTTTACAACGGGGTTGAGTTAGAAAGTTATGTAAGGAGGATTTCACAGTGGGGTTGAGTTAGAAAGTTATGTAAAGAGGATTTCACAGTAGATTGAGTTGGAAAGTTATGTAAGGATTATTTTACAGTGGGGTTGAGTTAGAAAATTATGTAAGGAGGATTTTACAATAGGGTTGAGTTAAAAAGTTATGTAAGGAGGATTTCACAGTGGGGTTGAGTAAGAAAGTTATGTAAGGAGGATTTCACAGTGGGGTTGAGTAAGAAAGTTATGTAAGGAGGATTTCACAGTGGGGTTGAGGGAGTCTTTTGAGACTTTGGAACTTTGTCCTTTTATTTCACATAACATGATTTAAATATACAAAATGACAAGAGGCTCATAGCCCTGGGGGCTGTATAGTCAAAAACGGGGGGAGAGGGGGTTGAGGGGGGATTGGGATACACATAGCATTCGTACCATGAACGGCATTGTATAACACTACAGCTACATTTACAATATATTCAGCAACTGGACTCACAAACACTAAGGAATTTACAATCACAAAAATAAATGTGGCAAAAAAATAAATACACAGAACGATACCAATTTAACATCTTACCAATACAACACAATAAGACAAATAACACGTAAATCAGACAAAATGTAAAATAAAGAGTCAGCATATTCAATTGCACTTTTAATTTCGAGAAAAAAAAACTGGTTATAATAAAAAAAAGAAATGGTTATATCAGGAAGAAAGCAATCTTGAGACAATTTCTATTTCAGTGTAATGATCATGATGAAATGCTAGTTCTATTTAAACAGAGAAAAGATAATTCCAATAAGACGACTCAGTTTTAATAACCTAGTTTTAGATTTTGAATTCATCAGTTGATGCATTTTATACACATTTGGATAATTTCTATAATATTGAGGTATAAGAGAGGAATTACTTTACCATTTATTTCAACTTCATTGAAGCTAAGGGCACGTGCGACTGCCAGATTAGATTTATTAATATGACGACCTACTAGCGCCAAAACCGCGAGTTACCAGTATCACAAGATAATTCAAATTAACAAGTATTCTGTGTAATTTACAGAAATACCGATGATCCACAGTGTTAAGTAATAATTATCCGTATTTGCCACGCCTCCCTAACGCCAAAACTTGATAATTACAAATATCATGAGATAATTGCAAATATCATGGGATAATTACAGTAATCAAGGGATAATTACAATAATCAAGGGATAATTACAATTATTATTTAAAAATTACAAATATCTTCGCGTGATTATGTGTTTGGTGCTGTAGGTATTTCTCGCAGATTATTCTGAGATTGAAAATCTGCTCATTGGTACTTTGCACTGCCCTGAATCCTGCTTGTTCTTCAGCATAATTTGTTCTGCTTGGGGTTTCAACCTGTTGAGTATTGTTTTCTGGAGGCCTTTCTTGGGATGGCTGATGAGGCTGATGGTGCGGTAATATTCACACTCCTGAAGGGTACCCTTTTTGGAAAGAGTGATGACTAGCGACTGGGTCCATGGTGCAGGCCAATCCCCACTCTGCCAGATCTTGTTACAGATAATGGAGAGGATGTCAATCATCGCTTCTCCTCCTGCTTGAAGCAATTATGTGGATATGTTGTCCACTCCCGCTGACTTCCCCTTCTACAGTTATTGCACTGCTGCCTCAACTTCTTCTCGGAGAATTGGGAAAATTTCTTATTCTTTGCTGTTCTCGGGACATGCTAAAACTGATGGGTCTCAGTTTGGTGCGTGGTTGTAAATGTCAGAACAGTACTCTGTCCATCTATCCTAGGCTTCTTGTTTTTCTGTCAGGCATATGCCAGACTTGCTTTGGATCGTGGAGACCTTGGGCTGTTTAACACTTGTCAGCTGCTTCACAGTCTGATAGGTCTTCTTGCTGTTGTTCTTGTTTAGACTGTTTCTCTATTTTTTGGGACTGATCTTGTATCCAGTTATCCTTTGCTGTGCGCATGCCTTTTCTGATGTCATTGTTGATTTTTCGGTAGGCATCAGGTCCCTGTGAGGTGTTCTTTTTTTTCTCTCATCTTTTGTCACACAGGTCCAAAAGTTCAGGTGTGATCCAAGGTTTTGTCTTTGGGCGGTGCTTGCCAAGGATCTCAGTGGGGGCATCTGTCACAACTGATCGAGTTGAAGGTGGTGGTCATGGTGTTGACATCTATTTCACCAGCTCCCAAAATGAGCAGTGGTGCAAATTTCCCTCCAATTGTGGCTTGGAATATTTCTGCCACTAGCGGGTTTTGCAGTTTGCCCAGGTCACGGCGAACTTCAGTCTGGTGCACTTTGCTGTGTTTACTCTCTTCAAGTGGAGCCGAAAAAACATAATCATGAGATCGTGGTCACTTCCGATGTCTGTTCCTGAAAAAGTGCGTGTCCTGCCAATGTTGACGTTTGATCTGAAGCGTTTCTTGACCATGGTGTAGTCAATCTGGTTGTGATCTTGTAACGAACGCAATTCATATATGTTTGTATGAGTAGACGTTATGACGTCACTAGCGTAAGTGCGGTGTGCGCATGTCTAACATTTAATAAAGTGAGCAGATTTTATTCAGAGATTACATAGTGGTTGAAGGAAGAAGACCTGCTCTTTGGAGTTCCAAAAAATCGGGATTTTTCTAAGGAATAATCTAGCTGTATCTTGAATACAGCGGCCGGTTCGGAGTGGCAACTTTCCTGGTATGTGGCTGGTGGAGATGACCCTGTGACGTCCGTCTACAAAACCGGATGTGATCTCCATCAACGCCGACTATCTCTCCTTCGACCAACCATCACTGGCGCAGACGTGCGGCAACGGTGGGCGAAGAAAGTCTTCAGACTAGAGCTACGGGATCACCTACAGTGTTCCCCAGGGGTAGCTATTTGTTCCTAGCGTCGGCTGTGTATACAACGTCTAGTGAATGTCTGCGAGGACAGTGAGTAAACCATTATTGCTTAATACTGAGAGACCAGGATTTCTCAACGAACCTTCAGTGTGTCATTATTGACAGTGAATAATTATGTCTAAAACGGTATAGAGGCAAGTGACGTCTCAAGAGAGAGACAATGACCTCCTTATAAGCCACTGACTGATTATTTGTGCAAGCTCGTTTGTATTAGGTATAAGAAATCTGTGATTTAATGTACAGTGTACTTATATGAACGAATGAAAAATAGCTAAACAGAAGGGCAAAGAGAGAAAACTGTGCCGTCTTTGTCCTTGTTTGTAAGCTCGTGTGCGATGACGGATGCGATTCTAGAGTAAACAGAGACAGAGCATGCATCCTTAAACTGAAAGTCAGAAACACACACGCATACACTCATTTTATTAGTTTATTTATATACGCATTTATATTGTATTTATTTCAATATTTATACTGCCAGGGCCCTACAAAAAGTAGAATGGCCATTTAGGCAGTGAAATGGCCACAAGGCTCACATGGTAAAATAATTTTAAAAAGATAAATAAAATTTAACACCCACTCACACACACTAAAAAACCCACACCCACACAGTATATATACTAACCAAAGAATCAAGAACAATAATTATGGCAAAAAATTACATTTAAAAACCCATCGTTGAGCAGTCGCTCAAGAGGAAGGGAAATATTAAGAAGCAATAAAAATTTAAAGTAAACATAATGAAGAAAACAATATAGCATAATTATATAATACATTTATATACAGAAAAAACATCTAAAAACATATTTATAAATGTATACATACAAATATATATATTTACATACGAATATACCCCTAATATAACAACAATAATTTAATAATAATAATAATAATAATAATAATAATAATAATAATAATAATAATAATAATAATAATAATAATAATAATAATAACAGCAACAACGTTATAAAACTAATAGTGACGAGACAGAACAAGGCATAAATCACCACAGTACAAAACCAAATGGAGAAGTAAATTATACCAATACAAAGCAATAAAAACCCACAATGTCGTAAACATAGGCTACAAACTGTACACTCTACGACATCTGGGGTACGACTAAACACACACACACACACACACACACACACACACACACACACACACACGCACATACACTACCCGAGCACATTGATACATACAAAAACTTCATTTATTAATGTAAGAGATAAGCTAGATTAGTTTATTTATTGTAGCGGCGAGCAATACTTGTATGTCAACCATGAACATCGCCGTCATCGGGGTGGAAGCGCCGCCGCAACATCATTCCCACAGCACGGATAGCGCGGAAAAAGACAGGACAACGTCGCCCACAAGCATAATACTGGACTGTACAGTAATAATAAATAATCTTTTTTCAACTAAACAAAAATAAATGTACTGGTTACCTCCACCCCCCTCCCAAAGATGAACTTTACGACACAAATACAGTGGTAAGACTGTTATACGCATTTAAATATATCATTTAACGCATATCCACGCGTTACAATGCTTCTTGCTGGGACTTTGCCATGTCCATCGTCTGGATTTTTTGTAAAGATCAAGCGAGTTTGCCAGTATCAGATTGTTTTATCTGGCAAACTCCAGGAGTCTCAGACCTCTGTCGTTTGTCTTGTTGTTGCAGTAGGTTCCTCATGTGTCTCTCCAGTTGTGATAGGCATCTTGGTCATCCTTGGCATTCCAGTCGCCTTGCACTATGACTATGTCCTTCCTCTTCACTTGGTCAAGGACTGCCTGCAGATGTTCATATAAATCCTCGACTTCGCTGTCGTCATAGTCTGATGTTGGGGCATAGACCTGGATGATGCTGATGTTGATACAGTAAGTAGCAATGTGATATTCTTTTGCTGTGATACAATGACGGTGTGCGAGTCGATGTTGCGTGAATATCTTTTTTTTAAATTTGTATCGGGGTTTTTATCTGTTCTTTCTATGCGCGAAGCAAGTTCTCTAGTATAGTAATGAGTTTACTGGAGACTGAGCGGCAACCCATGACAGTGGCTAAAACGTCATTGTGGACCAAGAATCCAACGCCGTGTTCGTGCCTGTCATCTCTCCCGCTGAAATAAAGCTTGTGGCCTTTGTCAGTCGTTGTTTAACACCCAGGTCTTTCCAGCGCAGTTCGCTGATACCAAAAATGTTCCATCGATAGTGGTCCAGGTCGTGGGACAGTTCTTCTAATTTTACCTCGCAGTTAGGGTCCTGACATTTCAGGTTCATATGATGATGTTGTCTCTCGTGCAGATCTTGCTAAGTTGTCCATCAGTAATACACGTATCACCTCCGTCCTGGTGGCCAACGGAAGGCGCGGTCCTGGGTGACCCGGGCGACGACCGATTCGATTTTGATTTGTAGTGAGTGGTTCTTTTCATCATATGGTGTATCTTGGACAAGAAAGACCTGGCGGTGTCCAGTCCTCTTCAGGCTGTTTGCCACAGCCAAAATCCACGAGTACAGTGTGGCTTGCCTTTGACCCCGAGTAGGTGTTTGTTGAATCTTTAATAACGTGAGGTCCCCCCGTCCTGGCCGGTGACTTCTGTGTAGAAGACTTTCGCCCAGTGACGCCGTGCTGAAATCACCCCTGTTAGTCGCCAGCTAACGACACTCCGGGAAACGTTTGTCTATTCTATTTAGTGACCGAATCCACGGGGCCTAGTGCAAAGGGAAAATGTAAAATTATTAGTCCAACTACTAGCATAACGTATACCACTTCCAACAGTTTAAACAGAATAGCAAACTATGTAATGCCAATGCACTGCTGAAAATATTAATGCTGGGTAGCCAACAGTATTGCATTTTGGGGTGGGATTTTTACCTATAGAAACCGTCCTACGGTTCCGATAGAAATAGGAAACCATGTCATGCAAGTGTACTAAAAAGAACGGAGAGAAAAGATTACTATCAGTATTGGTAGGCTCTATATTGATTTTGGTACTTGACATGTTCATTGTGATTGCGCTTAATGTTGCTACAGTTTATGCAAGATCTTTTACTTGAAGTCTTAAAAGGTGTTGTGTGGAGTGTGTGACAGTCTACGGATAACCATCTCAATACGCAATGTATGTTGTCATTTGGCTGAAAATAAATTCTGTATTGTGTATTCTTGGGGAGGGACTTTTCAATGAAACGGGGTTGAAAGGGACCACAGCTAAACATTAACACTGTGAGTCACAATTATAAGGCATAGTCAAGGGTAGTACGCATAGGTACAACTACTAACATTACCTAGGCCTATGTTAGGATCAATGGTCTGAAAGACCAGGTCAAAGAAATCAATACCTAGCATTAGGTATACATTACATTTTTATTGACCAACAGGTTAAGGTGGAACGCAGAGAGAGAGAGAGAGAGACAGAGAGAGAGAGAGAGACAGAGAGACAGAGAGACAGAGACAGACAGACAGACAGACAGACAGAGAGGGAGACAGACAGAGAGAGAGAGAAGTAGGAAAGGGAGAAAGGTCGGGCGAGGTGCACCAAGGAACGGAATGTTTTGAAGGTGTAAGGACAGTAAAATGAGCAAAGACAAACACTGCACACCCACCCACCCACACACACCCACCCACACCCACACACCAGGCTAAACTCATTATTGCAAAAAGTAAAATACTGCCTTGGAGTGGAGGCCCTCACTTCTATAGTGCTATGTGTTAGCTATTCTGCATTTATAGGCCCTCACTTCTATAGTGCTATGTGTTAGTTATTCTGCATTTATAGGCCCTCACTTCTATAGTGCTATGTGTTAGCTATTCTGCATTTATAGGCCCTCACTTCTATAGTGCTATGTGTTAGTTATTCTGCATTTATAGGCCCTCACTTCTATAGTGCTATGTGTTAGCTATTCTGCATTTATAGGCCCTCACTTCTATAGTGCTATGTGTTAGTTATTCTGCATTTATAGGCACTCACTTCTATAGTGCTATGTGTGGGTTATTCTGCATTTATAGGCCCTCACTTCTATAGTGCTATGTGTTAGTTATTCTGCATTTATAGGCCCTCACTTCTATAGTGCTATGTGTGGGTTATTCTGCATTTATAGGCCCTCACTTCTATAGTACTATGTGTTGGTTATTCTGCATTTATAGGCCCTCACTTCTATAGTGCTATGTGTTAGTTATTCTGCATTTATAGGCCCTCACTTCTATAGTGCTATGTGTTAGTTATTCTGCATTTATAGGCCCTCACTTCAATAGTGCTATGTGTGGGTTATTCTGCATTTATAGGCCCTCACTTCTATAGTGCTATGTGTTAGTTATTCTGCATTTATAGGCCCTCACTTCTATAGTGCTATGTGTTAGTTATTCTGCATTTATAGGCCCTCACTTCTATAGTGCTATGTGTTAGTTATTCTGCATTTATAGGCCCTCACTTCTATAGTGCTATGTGTTAGTTATTCTGCATTTATAGGCCCTCACTTCTATAGTGCTATGTGTTAGTTATTCTGCATTTATAGGCCCTCACTTCTATAGTGCTATGTGTTAGTTATTCTGCATTTATAGGCCCTCACTTCTATAGTGCTATGTGTTAGTTATTCTGCATTTATAGGCCCTCACTTCTATAGTGCTATGTGTTGGTTATTCTGCATTTATAGGCCCTCACTTCTATAGTGCTATGTGTTGGTTATTCTGCATTTATAGGCCCTCACTTCTATAGTGCTATGTGTGGGTTATTCTGCATTTATAGGCCCTCACTTCTATAGTGCTATGTGTGGGTTATTCTGCATTTATAGGCCCTCACTTCAATAGTGCTATGTGTGGGTTATTCTGCATTTATAGGCCCTCACTTCAATAGTGCTATGTGTGGGTTATTCTGCATTTATAGGCCCTCACTTCTATAGTGCTATGAACATTGAGGTTTAACGTCTACACCCACCATTGGCGATATGGCAGACGGGGATAACCATCCCCGGGAAAGAGGGATTGGGACCTGAATCAACACTGACCCACCAAAGCAATCATGCTGTTAAAATGGACAGTGAAAATGGCCACATTTTATATCGCCTACCACGGGATTCGAACCTGGGTCATCGGTGTGCCAGGCGAACGCTCTACCAATTGAGCTACGGCGGTTGGACGGGACAGTGCTATGTGTTGGTTATTCTGCAGTTATAGGACCTCAGCCGACGTTATGGAATCAACACAAAGGATTTCCATACTGGTAATAATAGACGAGCGCAGTTTTACACCCGACTCCACACCAATAAAAGCTGGCACAACTTGTTCCCCCTGCTAACTCTAGACGGCGATCTGGTACCACAACAACCTAAGGTCAATCTGTGGAACGTTTAGTTCTGTCATTAAAATCGAGACACTCATTCATAGACAACGCCGCACAATGAACAAATTACTATTAAAGTACGGAGCAAAGGGTGTGTTTTCTTTTGAAGAAAAGTCCTACATACTGAACGAAATGTTACGAAAGTATGGAGCAAAGTGATAAAGTCTTGAAAAGGGTGATACTATCTTTCACGAGATAGAACAATGCGACACACTCGGCAGATAGGTCTAGAATTACGGACTGGAGGATGAAGGACGTGTTTTCAATTCCAATCACAGTACGAAGAGCTACACACAAATAAACGTAACATAGCAAATTTGACGAAATCTAAAAATACAGATAGAACAACCTATCCTGTCCTAACCTATCCCGTAACTCTGAGGTCGTAGGGGAACCACAGATGATCGTTTAACCAGCGTACTCCATCTTTCCCTATCCTCAGCAACCCTGATTGTTTCGTTCAGTGTCAAACCAGTCATTCTCGAATGTTGTCCTCCCACCTCTTTTTCAGTCTCCATCCGCAAAACGAAGGTTTTAGATTGCTCTACCCCCTATGCTGACTGTGCCTTCGTGATCTGCAAGGGCATCTGACATGATGCGCTCTAGGAAGATACTTAAGTGTGTTGGAGAGAGTAGGCATCCCTGTATATAATAATGATTTAGAAAGACAGTGCATAGAGGAAATACGTATTGATTGACCACACAAGTCTTGAAGTAGGTGTCCGTGAGTTGACTGTGCTTGTAAAAAAGGGGGGTGGGAGTGGGGTGGTGTGGAGGAAATCAATGGAACACAACGAACACCTAGCTACGTGGAAATACGGAATAGGTAAGTGTGTTTATAAGGAGGAAGAAACCACAGGTCTTGGGTCCTGTTTGTCCCCTATACGCATTGTGTCCGGGGACGTTAATCTACTTACCAGGTCTTTAGTTTGTTGTCACTATGTTAACTGCGTGTTGCGCGTCCTTCGATACCATTCTTAAACAAACACAGTCGTCACTGTCAACAAACAATATGGACACGACGACTGTGCAACGCTTGTGTTAAAATATAAAACAGCCCCTTCTTCTGCTGAACACAACCGTCCTCACTGAATGATTGATTGAATGAATACATAAATGATTGAGTAAATTAAAATACACGAATGAATAAATGAATGAATGAATTGGAATTCATAAATGCATGAATTAATGGATTATTGGGATGAAGGTTATAACGTAATAATAGCGCTAGCCTGTTCAGTGACATAACATTCACTGAGAAAAATGTGAATGGGCACAGGGTTTTAATGGTTGGGTTTCTGTGGGAAAACGTGGGTAACTTTCTCAAGGAAAGCGCGCTCCCGCACAGCAGCGCCACCTAGGACGTGTAGGGGAAATATGAAGTAGTTGTTGCTGGTGTGTCATTGTACCTAGCAGGACCCGAGCGTCAGCGTCTTTAAAGTCCGTCAGTTGGAATGAATGCACCTTGAACAGAAGATAGGAGGGGAAAGGAAATGAAGGGAACTGTCTCATTGTCCAATGAAAATTATGTCTCATTGTCCAATGAAAATTATGTCTCTTGTTCAATAAAAACTTTATCTCATTGTCCAATGAAAATTCTGTCTCTTTGTTTAATAAAAAATTATGTCATTTTCTTTAAAAAAATTCAGTGTCATCCTCTAATAACACAGCGTTAGCTGCATGCATGTGAAAAAGGATGGGGTTGGGGTGGGGTGTGTGATAAGAGGACCAGTATAACACAGCACTATGGCTTCTCGCCTTACATAGTCAGCTTGCAACCGTTGTAAATTAACGTCGCTGTACAGCAGACAACGCAAGTCAACTGTGGGCTACACATGTACGCTGGCTCAGTTAGGCAGTGACCTCATTCAGCTTACGTTTAGCCGGTACCACCCCCCCACGCCAGAGTAAGCCTCTTGTGGTTTAGATTTCCTGGGCTTCCGGCTGCCCACAGGGAGAGATAGTCATTCGTTGTTCGAACTGCATGGAGGAAGGAGCTAAGCTCTGAAAGGTCTCTCTACTGGAAGACTAAAAGCAGGAACTGGTGAAATTCTATTCAACCTAGTTAGCCACAGCCTGACATTGTCAAAAAGGTAAATGATCTATCTTTTGTTTCATCGCAATGTATTGATATTATTGCTGTATTATGTTGTGAAGTTTGCCATTTTTAGGATTGTGAATGTTAGCCTATGTGTATTATTGCAGACCAGTGGCTGTACCGGAGAATGTGTATAATATTAATTATTTCTCTATGTGTGTAGTTAGCCATGATATATATCTATATATGTATAGGAATTATGTTGGAGATTCCAGTGGACCAGCGACTTAGCAGAATGTTCGTCGCTTATAAATATATATATATATATATATATATATATATATATATATATATATATATATATATATATATATATATATATGTGTGTGTGTGTGTGTGTGTGTGTGTGTGTGTGTAGCTATCACTAAGGGCTATTGCTACCTTCAATGAGACACTCTGCACACCCTTAGTGAACCGATGTTGCAGAAATTCGTCTCATATTTTGCAGACGAGCAGGCATCGTTGGCCCGAAGCAGAAGCACGACCATTAAAAGTCCTCACTGGACATTCGGCCTGCATTGGAGCCTCACGCACTGAGCTACGATAGCCCACCAGTCTGTCAACCAGGAGAAGACTCCACCACAACACCACTCATCAACAAGAGAGCTAAGTTATTTGAAAACGTGCACCAAAACTGTTAGAGAAGGACACCAATAGTCCACCCTTCCAGAAGACTGACCCGTTGGGCAGAACGCACCATTAGCCCGATGATGAGACAGTAGCTAAATAGAACTATCAAGGAGCGAACTATTCGAAGAGATTTTTGGACTCTTAAGTTAGTATAGTGATTAGAAGATTTTGTATAGAGCAGAGGAAATAAATGTGTGATATTTACTGTTAACAAGTGGCTGGACTACCTATGTTTCATAGCCGTGTGAGAGCTAGTGTGACAGTGAATCTTTTACCATTTTCATTCTATCTCTGTAACCCCAGCCTAACACAGACCGAGCTAAACTTATAAATGTATTAAGATTAGTCATCGGGAGATTTACTAGCGATCCCCACAGACGAAAGACAAGTGGGTAATAGCATTCCATTGTGCAGAGCCCAGCAACAATAGACCCATCGTCACAGGGTGGGGGTTGGTTGGATCCATAAATTATTCATCAATGCACACTACAAAGACAAATATAAGCACTAAATCGTCACACAATCGCAAGAAAGTACTTGGTATAACAAGTTAAACGCCACTTTTATCAGGTAATGTGTTTGGCTTTTTCTGTGATAGGTTCGTTGTAAAAAAACAAATTACAATTATTTAACTTCAATAGCTTTTGGTGCGCTATCTTTCAAACTTAACATTCGCCTGATTCTGTTATAACATTCAGAAGACGAAAGTTCATGTTTGCTGTTCAACACACAAAATCATAGAACATCGCCTACATGGAAAATCGCTTACTGCCCATAGGACATGAGGACGCGACCTGTATTTACTCACCATGAACAAAATAGGAAGGAATATAAATCCTGCACGTTGAAAATACCAAAGCGGACTGTAGTGCTGAACCGCGCCCACAATGCAAACGGTGAGTCATGCATTCACAAACGGTGAGTCATGCATTCACAAACGGTGAGTCATGCATTCACAAACGGTGAGTTATGCATTTAGAAACTAAAAATGTAAATGAAATGATGCATAACCGCAGTTGACATAATAATTCTGAAAATAAACTAAACAACACGAATCGAGAAATAATAACAAAAAACTGCCAATACACAAGCCCACTTTAAACCCCAAACTCTGGAACTGGTAATTCAACAAAAGTAAACAATGGTTTTGTTTGTTCGTCGTGTTGTCAACTGAATAAAAATACATGTTTAAACCAAGTCAACGATGGTCAGAAGATGGCTTCCCTTGTTAAACAATTGGAACTACGGCGGCAATTCGCAGCACAACCCACACAACCAAAATTCCAGAAATTAGGATCATAAAATCTCACAGTAAATAATACCAAGGAATAAAACCCACAAATCAGGAAACGAAGACCACACAGCGAACGGTGTCACGACCGAGACCTCGCGGTGTGCCTTATTAAATCGACAGCAAACACAGGTAACTACAATAGTAGGCCTACTTATTACCGGTAGATGTTTAGTATTAATAATTATGACCTGTGGTTATTAAGGGTACGGACTTTTAGCATGGGATTATGTACTACCATTATAGGCACCACACAGCAGGAACTTCACTCACGGCTGATCATAAGACCGAGACCTTGCCTTGTTCAATGAAGGTTGTCCATACAGTAGAACAGATTTGGTAGTCCAGTGTTTGCTAACAATACCTGAACATTACTACAGACCTAACTAGGCAGAAAAGCTTTTAGTGTGTGAATGATTGAACATTGATGTTTAACGTCTACACCCACCACTGGATAATAATCCCAGGAAGGAAGGGGTAGTGACCTAAATCAACACTGAACCATCAGAGCAATCACACTGGAATTGGACTTGGGTTCATCGTGTGCCAGGTGAAGCTACGGCGGTGGAACTTAAAGTGTGACTATGAAACCGACCAGATACTACCCTACCATCGGCACATTATATGTATCAATGGATAGTCTTATGTCGTGGTTTCCCCCGTTGGGGTGCCGGGGGTTTCAGTATAAATAGTATCCCCACTTTCTGGAAATTTAGTGCTTTAAATTCCCACTGTCGCTGTCTTCCTCATTTACTCTTTCCCATTCATGCTCTGTCCTATCACTCTGCTATACTATCTTCTTCTTCGCTAGATCAATGACCTACCTTTTTTCTTGAAAACTCTTCCTGGACAAGACTCCTTGTTTGTGTATGAGGTCTGTTGGATCAGCTTGGGAGTGTTGGACGCTTTCTGCCGGGTGGTCACTGGGCTTCCTATGATTGTATTATTTCGCACTATAGGCATTTTATATGTATGTGTTTTGTTGATGATTTATAATGATGGTTGTATTCTATTTTGTTTTTGTAACCGGGGTGTTCGCGTAGTTGAGGTCAACCCTCAGCCGTCCCCCGCGTGGGATGTCTTTATTGTAAAGTGACTGGCCGGTGGAGAGCATTCAATTTTCCCACTAGGGTTGTTTCGGCAGATCTTTTATGCGGATCGGGGGTTGTCCGGTCCTGATTTGGCTCGGAAGAGTCTGCTGGACCTAAAGCAACAATAAATCAATCAATCAATGTCGTGGTTCACAGTCTGTATTGTAATGCAGCGCCTCATGACCCAGACTGCGCCCCTACTACTTCCAACGAGAGTATAAAACCGAGGTCACTCTGTGCCCGCAAGCATTCCATCAGCATGGGCTTTAAAGATCCTGACGCTCATGTCCTAAAGGAGTGAGTGCCGGCTACACAAATACAGCCAGCACGCACTAGGTCTATTGTCCGCCAATCCCCGCTCACCCACAATTGTGATCAGTGGTTTGGGTGTCAGACAAAGCGCCAATGGCTGCAAGTGGGCGCCTCGGGCTGCTTGAGTTGGATCCTGTATCGGCCAGCACCTTGAGCAGCTCTTTGAATGTGTAGGTGCGCTATTAAGAACAGTCCATTTCATCTTGTAGCATCTAGGCAATATTGTGTTGAGAAAGAGCGAGGGAGAAAAAGACAGACAAAGAGGGAGAAAGACAGATATACAGACATAGAGACAGAGAGAGAGAGAGAGAGAGAGAGAGAGAGAGAGAGAGAGAGAGAGAGAGAGAGAGAGAGAGAGAGAGAGAGAGAGAGAGAGAGAGAGAGAGAGAGAGAGAGAGAGAGAGAGAGAGAGAGAGAGAGAGAGAGAGAGAGAGAGAGAGAGAGAGAGAGAGAGAGAGAGAGAGAGAGAGAGAGAGAGAGAGAGAGAGAGAGAGAGAGAGAGAGAGAGAGAGAGAGAGAGAGAGAGAGAGAGAGAGAGAGAGAGAGAGAGAGAAGAAAAGTTAGTTATTCATTGCTTACAGAGTCCAGCGGACTGCAAAGAGCCGAATCAGGACCACAGAATAAAGACCACAAATTCGCTGAATGAGGACTTGCCCCTGATTTGCATAAAATATCTGCCGAAACAACCCTTGTGGTAACACTGATGGCACTCCACCAGCCGGTCACTTTACAATAAAGACATCTCATGCATGGGACGCTATCTAATTTATCGAACCCCCGTTTACAAAAACAAAATAGAATACAAACATGATTATAAAATATCAACAAAACACATACATATAAAATGCCTACATTGCCAAATAATAACATCATAGGAAGCCCCAATGACCACCTGGCAGAAAGCGTCCAATATTTCCAAGCTGACCCAACAGACCTCACACACAAATGAGGAGTTTTGTTCCAGAAGAGTTTTCAAGAAAAAAGGTAGTTGACTGGTCTTTACATTACATTACATGATTATTGCTTTAGGTCCAGCAGACTCTTCCGAGCCAAATCAGGACCGGACAACCCCTGATCCGCATAAAAGATCTGTTGAAACAACCCTAGTGGGAAAACTGAATATTCTCCACCAGCCAGTCACTTTACAATAAAGACATCCCACGCAGGGGACGCTGAGGCTGTACTCTAATTTATTGAACTCCCGTTTACAAAAACAAAATAGAATACAAACATCATTATAAATTATCAACAAAACACATACATATAAAATGCCTACATTGCCAAATAATAACATCATAGGAAGCCCTAGTGACCACTTGGCAGAAAGCGTCCGATATTCCCAAGCTGATCCAACAGACATCACACACAAATAAGGAGTCTTGTCCCGGAAGAGTTTTCAAGAAAAAAGGTAGGTGACTCGTCTAGCGAAAAAGAAGATAGTATAGCAGATTGATAGAACAGAGCAGGAATGAGAAAGAGCAAATGAGAAAGACAGCGACAGTGGGAATTTAAAGCACTAAATGTCCAGAAAGCGGGGATACTATTTATACTGATTGATTGATTGATTTATTGTTGCTTTAGGTCCAGCGGACTCTTCCGAGCCAAATCAGGACCGGACAACCCCTGATCCGCATAAAAGATCTGCTGAAACAACCCTAGTGGGAAAATTGAATGCCCTCCACCGGCCAGTCACTTTACAATAAAGACATCCCACGCAGGGGACGGCTGAGGCTTTACCCCAACTACTCGAACCCCCGGTTACAAAAACAAAATAGAATACAAACATCATTATAAATCATCAACAAAACACATACATATAAAATGCCTATATTGCTAAATAATAACATCATAGGAAGCCCTAGTGACCACCCGGCAGAAAGCGTCCAACACTCCCAAGCTGATCCAACAGACCTCATACACAAACAAGGAGTCTTGTCCAGGAAGAGTTTTCAAGAAAAAAGGTAGGTCATTGATCTAGCGAAGAAGAAGATAGTATAGCAGAGTGAAAGGACAGATCAGGAATGGAAAAGAGCAAATGAGGAAGACAGCGACAGTGGGAATTTAAAGCGCTAAATTTCCAGAAAGTGGGGATACTATTTATACTGAAACCCCCGGCACTCCAACGGGGGTACTATTGCCACAGTGAATCAGTCTTGCCTACAAAGTCAAGACAGGTTTTCAACTGGGGCTTTCACTTTTCCCTTTATAGGTTAGAACAAATCATTACAAATTATGAACAAAACACATACATATAAAATGCCTACATTGCTAAATAATAACATCAGAGGAAGCCATAGTGACCACCTGGCAGAAAGCATCCAATATTCCCAAGCTGATCCAATAGACCTCGCACACAAACAAGGAGTCTTTTCCCGGAAGAGTTTTCAAGAAAAAAGGTAGGTGACTGGTCTAGCGAAGAAGAAGATAGTATAGCAGATTGATAGAACAGAGCAGGAATGAGAAAGAGCAAATGAGAAAGATAGCGACAGTGGGAATTTAAAGCACTACATTTCCAGAAAGTGGGGATACTATTTATACTGAAACCCCCGGCACCCCAACGGGGGAAACAAAAACAAAATAGAATATAAACATCATTATAAAATATCAACAAAACACATACATATAAAATACCTACATTGCCAAATAATAACATCATAGGAAGCCCCAGTGACCACCTGGCAGAAAGCGTCCAATATTTCCTAGCTGATCATTACATTACATTAGTACATTACATGACATGATTATTGCTTTAGATCCAGCAGACTCTTCCGAGACAAATCAGGACCCGTATAGCCGAGTCAGGACCATAAAATCAAGACCACAACTTCGCTGAAAGAGGACTCGCCCCTGATCCGCATAAAAGATCTGCTGAAACAATCCTAGTGGCCTGGGCAACAATGAAGGCACTCCACCAGCCGGTCACTTTACAATAAAGACATCCCACGCAGGGGACGCCAAGGCTATACTATAATTTATCGAACCCCCGTTTACAAAAACAAAATATAATATAAACATCATTATAAAATATCAACAAAACACATACATGTATATAAAATGCTTACATTGCCAAATAATAACATCATAGGAAGACCCAGTGACCACCTGGCAGAAAGCGTCCAATATTTCCAAGCTGATCCAACAGACTTCACTCACAAATGAGTTTTGTCCTGGAAGAATTGTCAACAAAAAAGGTAGGTGACTGGTCTAGCGAAGAAGAAGATAGTATAGTAGATTGATAGAACAGAGTAGGAATGAGAAAGAACAAATGAGAAAGACAGCAACAGTGGAAATTTAAAGCACTAAATTTCCAGAAAGTGGGGATACTATTTATACTGAAACCCCTGGCATCCCCATGGGGGGAAGCTGATCCAACAGACCTCCCACACAAATAAGGAGTTTTGTCCCGGAAGAGTTTTCAAGAAAAAAGGTAGGTGACTGGTCTAGCGAAGAAGAAGATAGTATAGTAAATTGATAGAACAGAGCAGGAATGAGAAAGAACAAAGGAGAAAGACATCGACAGTGGGAATTTAAAGCACTAAATTTCCAGAAAGTGGGGATACTATTTATACTGAAAGCCCAGGCACCCCCACGGGAGGAATTTAAAACACTGAATTTCCACAAAGTGTGGATACTATTTACACAGAAACCCCCGTCTACTCCACGGAGGAAGTCAAAACACCACAAGAGGTAATACAAAGACATTTGTTGGTTTCACAGTAAGATTTATTTTAAAACAAACAGAAATGTATATAAGAAATACAGCGAACGAATAACCTCTCCAACACACAAATATTTATTAATAACATTTGTATTTGGTTAGGAATAGGAATTGTTGTTTATAGGGTCCATAGCTGGACCACTCATACCCACCGGGTCTATCTGTCACAACATCACAAACATGTACAGAATTGTGCTTCGTTATACATGACAAAACAATGTTTGACTATTGTAAATACCCTTAAGCTCCATCATTACATGTTATTACTTTTAAAAACAGCATGGTTTCACACTGGATATGTAAGTATTTGTCAATTACTAATAGCATTTCATAAAATGTTTCATTAAAAAATTAAAATAAAATAAAAAACTTGCACATTTCTACAGCACACACATGACCATTTTGCATGTCACAAGTCAGATACTCACTCTCACTCACAGACTACAATTACCAAACAAATAAAGAAAGTGTTGCCTATGTTTCCAACCAAACAGTTATACCACATTTTGTAAAACAAATACTGACTTGGCATAAAAAAGGAAACGGTCCCTACAACTTTAAGGTCAAGGTACACAACCCTCATCACCATATGGCAGGAGTTGCCCACAGTGATTTTAGGGTTACAGTAAACAGAGCAGAGCTATACAAACTGCTTTAATAGTAGCGAAATAAGCGAGCGTTGTGGCCAAGTGGGCTAAGGCGGGACTAACTTGCCTTGTCCACAGGCCAGAAACCAATGGCGTCTGACAGGTGTGGGTTCGATCCTGCATCGGGGCGTTATGTTTCTCCGAATATTATTTACTTTCGACTCGGGCAACGTCTCGGGGGTTTTCTCCGGGTACTCCGGTTTGCTCCCCCAGCAAAATTTCAAAATATTTCAAAAATTTAAAGAATTTCTAAATTTCAAAAATCACAACTAATGTTAGGTAGGTTGGGTTTGGGCGCGCCACAGGCTGCGACTACGCCTTCCACATGGGGAGGCGGCCCAGAATTTCTCGATAAAAAGGGACAATAAAGCATTAAAATCTTTATAAAAAAAAAAATACTTTACAAACACCCCCACTCTCGAAATTACCTTCCACTAATAACCAGGGTGGAGAATAGCTGAAGAAAAAAATCTCTGAAATCCGGTCAGGTCCAGGGGCGAAGCTGAAAGTTTTATAGCATTTAAAACCCCAAAAGTATGCTTTTTGTGAGAGATAAATTTGGATGTTTTTCATAATATTCATGCATTCAAAGATAGACATTATTATTTTTTTAATATTATTTTTAAGACTAATGTTCACATACACAAAAAAAAAGGTATTGTGCACAGTATATTTGTATAACTAGTGCTAAACTGGAATTACAAATAAAAAAGCCTCCCTTTCCAGTAAATAAAAATTGATTACAAATTTGTATGGCTCCCTTCTCATTAAGCATTATTTAGCCTAACATACTATTTTGTAAACAATCTTACTTGTAGTGTATATGTAGGCTACTTATTTTTAAATAATTAAAATTGTTTTTGTTTATTTGTATATTTAAACAAACACTTTAGTCTTTACTGAGTAGCCTACATCTTTCTTTTTAAATTTATTATCAAAGCAAAATCTAGTACTAATTTTTATTTATTTATTATCAAAGCGAAATCACTACTAATAATGAGTGGGACAATGTTTAGACTAAAATTGATTATCACATCACTTCAGGAATAAAGACACAGATTTTTTAAATGCCCTTAGTGTTTTGGCTGGCCTGTAAATGACTATTCACTATAGTATAGCACAAACCTACAATTAATTATTGAATTAATTATGATTTTTTTTTTTTATCATCACATTTTCAGTTTAAAATAAAAGTTTTCAAATATACCTGGAACTGGAAGAATATAGTTGTCTTTCTGAGCTTTTGACATCTCTTGATGTTTTTTTCCTTGAAGGTGATCCGTCAAAGTTGTGATCCCTCTCTTCGAATAGTTCATTTCTTTATTACACGTAATACATCGTGCAACGCCACTCTGATTTACTTTTCGAAAGTGATCACCCAAGCGGGTTTCTTCATTATGAATTTCTATTCTTTTGTCCAGCCATTCCCACTTCCAACTGTTTTTGCATTCATCCTGGAATGTATCTCCTCGATGTACGATCTTTAAAACGCAAGACATTCTTAGATTCTCACTGTTGTGGTACTGACACTGCGAGGGTGACTAATACAAAAACAAATATGGCTACCGCCGTTCCGTACATTGGCGCGCTAATTGAAGGGAGGCAATTTGCCAATTTGACCAAAAACTGAAAACTCATAAAATAATTTGTTTAAAAATAATTAAATTACTATTAAAAAAAAAATTCTCGGAAAGGAAAAAAAAATATCGGAAAGAAATATTTTTTTCTCGGAAAATCGCGAATCGGCGGACAATTCTCCACCCTGAATAACATTTACATTTTAATTTTTTTTTTTATAGAAGTGAAACACAGTGACAGTGGGAATGTAAAGCCCAAAATGTCCATAAAGTGGGGATACTATTTATACTGAAACCCCTGGCACCTCCACAGGGGAGCATGGACTAAAATGACATTGACCTTCAAGATCAAAGCAAATGAGGAACATATCTCAAAGATCAACCTATCATTTCTAAATACAACAAGTTTGGACTTCATATCTCTCATAGTGTCAAGGTCACTCCAAAATACCTATGCTAACCAACTTTGTACAGTTCCAGTGACCTTGACCTCGGAGAGTAGTTGACCAAATTTGCATAGTATGTGTGTCTAATTGATTATCTATCATGCATAAAAAAATCATAAGTTCAATATTAATAACCTACAGTAGAAAAAAATTGAAATTTTGCCCAACCCCCAATTTTTTATTTATTTAATACTAACATTTGATGACCCTGTGGCCTTGACCTTGCAGTGACATCATTCATTCACTGATCATTTATAAGGTCTAATGGGTAAACACCATTTTACCAAGTTTGGTTGTGATAAGTTAACCACTTCAAAAGTTTTTGCACAGACAGACGTGGGACGGATATTTTTGTCGGTTTCATTTTTGGACTATTTAGGAGTCATCTAACACTGGTTTGCAAAAGTCTGGAAATTGTTTGGGAGGTGGTGAGTACATAACCCGATTGTGCTATGCATGCGAGTAAAAAATGAAAAGCGTTAGTGCAACCCCTGAAGTGTGATGTAGGAGCGTGTAGCATAGTGGATGCTTGCGCTATACAAGACTACATCATTACATCATCATCAAGCAAGAGGAAACTGGACTGTCCAAACACTTCCTTTTTGCGGTCAACTGACCAATGGATAATATACAACCAAAGACCCCTACCTTCAGCCTCTTTCCAAAGAAACCACTTCTTTTAATGCATTTTCCAAATGCAGCAACATTAAACAGCAACACTGATCACAAATAAGCTATTATCCATTTAGCACCATAAAAGGGTAAAAGACCTATTCACACTATCAACTTCTCAAACGCACTTTAGTGTGCCTTTGGTGCAAACAAATTGTGAACAAGTTTGCAGCAGTAGGTAGTATTTATGGACTAGAATCAAACAAGGGCTGAATCAACACCTCACATTACACATCTTCCAAAGACTACACCATTCACAAACTACGCAGCAGCAGTAGGTAGTATTTATGGACTGGAATAAAACAAGGGCTGAATCAACACCTCACATTACACATCTTCAAAAGACTACACCATTCACAAACAACTACGCAGCAGCAATATACAACCAAATGGATAGAAACAAAATGACAGCACCGACATTACATTACATTACATGATTATTGCTTTAGGTCCAGCGGACTCTTCCGAGCCAAATCAGGACCAGACAACCCCTGATCCGCATAAAAGATCTGTTGAAACAACCCTAGTGGTAAAACTGAAGGCACTCCACCAGCCAGTCACTTTACAATAAAGACATCCCACGCAGGGGACGCTGAGGCTATACTCTAATTTATAGAACCCCCGTTTACAAAAACAAAATAGAATACAAGCATCATTATAAAATATCAACAAAAAGCATACATAGAAAATGCCTACATTCCTAAATAATAACATCATAGGAAGCCCCAGTGACCATTTGGCAGAAAGCGTTCAATATTCCCAAGCTGATCCAACAGACCTCACACACAAATGAGGAGTTTTGTCCCGGAAGAGTTTTCAAGAAAAAGGGTAGGTGACTGGTCTAGCGAAGAAGAAGATAGTATAGTAGATTGGTAGAACAGAGTAGGAATGAGAAAGAACAAATGAGAAAGACAGCGACAGTGGGAATTTAAGGCACTAAATTTCCAGAAAGTGGGGATACTATTTATACTGAAACCCCTGGCATCCTCACTGGGGGGGGGGGGGGGGGGGGGGAGTTAGACTGGTCAACAAACTTGGTTTTTGTATTGTTCAACATTAAAAAGAATGGCAGCTTTTGGTCCAGCAAAATCACTACAGTTCTACAAATACTGAATGTGGGAACAACTATGCAAGGGAAGGTAACAATATTCATATCCCTGAGAACAGTTACAGCCTACAACCCTCATCTGCCTCCTAAAAATTAAAAAAAAAATTAAAAAATTGTATCACATATCAATACAAACAAATTATTTGAGCATTGTACCACAAAACACACAGGAAAACAAACATTTTGTTGGAATGATAAATGGAGAAATTTTACAAATTAAAATGAATTGTATGACAGCAATACTGACAAGGTCCCAAGGTATGACTAAACACAGTCCTAGAGGACTAGCTCAACTTTAACCAAAAATTCAACTGTGCGCACATCTTAGGAGATTATGCAGTCAAACTTGACCAACATTTTGTTTATCAAAAATGAGAAGGATGAGGAAGCCAAAAGATCCATTGTTATACAGGACGGGGATAAGTGCCACAACAAAAGTTCTCCTTTAGCACAGTGACCTTCAATTGTCACCAAATTGTCCATACAAACTCTTATACAGGCCTATGGTGAACAGACCAGAGCTTTGTGTACCCCAACCCATCGGATCCATTTTCAGCTGTGCTGCAACGACCTCCAACTGATCTGCTGAAAGCAACCTATAAAGCGCTCACTGGCAGTCTAGTATTGAAACTGGGAACTGAAGTGTCACCGCTGTGAACCTCCACGACGCTAAAATCCTGGGGGAAGGTTGAAGCTTTGTTGGGAAGCCCCGAACTATGATCCCTGCTGGAGAACGCTGAACTCTGATCCCTGCTGGAGAAAGCTGAACTATGATCCCTGCTCAGCTCTCTGCTAAAACTGCCTCTGGGATCCTGCAGCCTACGATGGTCGGCACTGTCCACACTCTTGAATGACTCCTCGCAGGGCTGGTGGTGATGGGAGGGTTCAAAGAACTTCACTTCCTGTCAACAAAACAAGGTGATCCTACTGTCAGTTATACTATGGTGGACAGCAAACAAGTAGATTTTTAATGTTGCCATACTACAGCTACAAACTGTGATCCACCCTCAATAAAAACGGTCAATGTACCTGTCATCACTATCATTTTCCCTTAACACTGAAGCGGGTCAACATTTAATAAAATAATAATAAAGATGATGATGTTGATCATGATGGTGATGATGTAGGCGGTTGTCATACGAATCAAAATAAGACTTTGATGCGCCGACAGCACTCATGGCTGAACTGGCGTCTGGGCTCAGTTCAAAGAGAGAGGGACGGGTGTGAACCAGACCAACAAAGCAACGATAGTGTGTGAAAACTGAATATGTTATTTCTGAAAATTCTGTATTTTATAGCACATGTACCCAATGGGTATTTTTTGTCGAAATATATACACATAAACATATATAGATAGATAGATAGATAGATAGATAGATAGATAGATAGATAGATAGATAGATAGATAGATAGATAGATAGATAGATATAACCCTAATCCTATCCTGTAACTCGGAGGTTGATGGGGCACCACAGATGATCGTTTAACCAGCGTACTCCATCTTTCTCTGTCCTCAGCATACCTCATGGCTTCGCTCAGTGTCAAGCCAGTCCTTTCTCCAATGTTGTCCTCCCACCTCTTTTTCGGTCTCCCTCTTCTTCTACCTCCTTGCTCTGTGCCTTGCATTATGGTCTTTGCAAGGCCTGATGATCTGGTGACGTGGCCATTTTTTCACCACTGTGAGCAGGTCATTGTGTTGTCCAATGGCTTGTGTGATGGCCTGTCGGACTTCGTCATTCGTGATGTGCTGGGTATAGGAAATACCCAGAAGTCTTCTGTAGCACCTCATCTTCATGCTTTGTATTCTTCGTTGTAGATCTGCTGTGAGGGTCCATGTTTCACAAGCGTATAGGAAGATAGAGATGACAAGGGAGCGCAGGAGCCTTGCCAGGGCAGCAGTTGTTTGTGCGTTCCTGGGGAGGATTTCCTGTTGGGACCCATTGTCTGATACAATGGCTCCTAAATATTTGAAGCTAAGCACTGTGTTGAGGGATTGGCCTTGGAATTCGATATCCGTGTTGATGCCATTGGTGTTGTTGGTCATCATTTTGGTCTTCTCTGCACTGATTTCCATTCCAAAGACTCTGGAGGTGGTGTCAAGCCTCTGTACCAGCTGTTCAAGTTCTTGTTCCTCTCCAGCCAATCCATCAATGTCATCCGCAAAATGAACGTTGGAGATTGCAGTTTATTAATATTATCCCTTTCTATCGGGAAACTCTGGACCGCCTCCCCTGGGGAAGGTGTAGTCGCAGCCTGTGGCGCGCCCAAACCCAACCTACAAAATATTATTTTATGATTTTTGAAATTTTGCTGGGGGAGCAAACCAGGGTACCCAGAGAAAACACCTGAGATGTTGCCCAAGTCGAAAGTAAATAATATTCGGAGAAAAATAATGCCCAGATGCTGGATCGAACCCACACCTGTCAGGCGCCATTGGTTTCTGGCTTGTGGACATGGCAAGTTAGTCCTGCCTTAGCCCACTTGGCCACAACGCTCGCTTGCTGACTGTGCCTTCGTGATCTGCAAGGGCATCTGACATGAAGTGCTCTAGGAAGATGCTGAAGAGTGTTGGAGAGAGTATGCATCCTTGACACACACTGATTGTTGTTCTGAACCAGTTTCCAATGGTGCTGTTATGGAGGACGGCACTGGTAGCCTTGTCATACAGGCTTTTGATGACTTCAATAATTTTAGGGCTGATGTTGTACACTCTCATGGTTGCCCACAGCACTGCATTCCAGACTCGGTCAAACACCTTCTTGAAGTCTACGAACACATGATATAGATGTTGTTGGTGCTGTAGGTATTTCTTGCAGATTATTCTGAGGTTGAAAATCTGTTCAGTGGTACTTCGCCCTGCCCTGAATCCTGCTTGTTCTTCAGCTATGATTTGTTCAGCTTGGGGTTTCAAACTGTTGAGTATTAATTTCAGGAGGACCTTGCTGGGATGGCTGATGAGGCTGATGGTGTGTTCATTTTCACACTCTCATGGTTGCCCACAGCACTGCATTCCAGACTCAGTCAAACACCTTCTTGAAGTCTACCGAACCTTTGTTGGAAGTGATGACAAGCGACTGGGTCCAGGGTGCAGGCCACTCGCCACTCTACCAGATCTTGTTACAGATAATGGTGAGGGCGTCAATCATCGCTTCTTCTTCTGGGTCAGAAAGACCCGCTTGCAACCCTTCGATAGATTATATGTCTCAAGGTATAGACCTTGTGGTAGTTTTATCTTACCTCAGAGTTGGAGAAAACTGCCAGTAAACTTATTTCGGTATTCAAAAAGGCCTGGCGAATGGTCCCTACATCGAGCTAAATTTGAATCCTTCTCTATTACGCATGCGCTCTTCGATGACAACGCCACAACAGCTTTCTTAGCAGACGACAGATCACACGAAGGAAAAAGCAACTTTTCCATCAAAAATATTTCGTTTAATTAGAATTGAAAGAGGAAACCCAAAACATCTTTCTTTCATACTTTGCTTTGGTCATTAATCTACCATCAAAATGGAAATATTTTATGGCAATTTTACTGGCACAAGGATAAATAGAACTGGAAACTAGTGCTAAACACAGTTGCAGTGAAGGAAGAAGTGACGATGCCGGTTCGCATGTTGCAACTCCTCTCCTACTTCATCCACAATTCGCACGATGTCGATTCTTTGAAATGTAAATTTCCTGTAATATTCTACATCATCTGGTATATTTAGAGGATTTCATCTGTCCCGAAAGACGCTTTTCCGTTGTCTCCGATGCAAAATCATTGCGAAAACAATGCATTCGCTATTTTTACCTCGGCACAGGTACGAGTTACTGGTAGGGGGGGTAGCATCGGTAAAATTATCGACCGTTTGGCTGAGTGGCAGGGCAATTAAATCTTCTCTGAATACCAGACAAGTCCAAACCAGCGGAAGGTACGGATTTTACCCTTCCTCATGGTAAATTACCGGCAGGTATTGCCTTTTCTGAATACGGTCCCTGCTTGAAGCAGTTCCGTGGGTATGTTAACCACTCCCGCTGACTTCCCCTTCTTCAGCGATTGCACTGCTGTCAACTTCTTCTCGGAGAATTGGGAGGATTTCTTCTTCTCTGTTCTCGGGACATGCTAGAACTGAGGGGTCTCCATTTGGTGTGTGGTTGTAAAGGTGAGAGCAGTACTCTGTCCATCTGTCCAAGACTTCTTGTTCTTCTGTTAAGGCATATGCCAGACTTGGTTTGGATCGTGGATACCTTGGGCTGTTTAACACTTGTCAGCCGCTCCACAGTCTGGTAGGCCTTCTTGCTGTTCTTCTTGTTCAGACTGTTCTCTATTTCCTGGCATTGATCTTCTATCCAGTTCTCCTTTGCTGTGCTCATGCCTTTTCTGATGTATTGTTGATTTTTCGGTAGGCATCAGCTTAGGTGTTCTTTTTTGTTTTCATCTCTCTTCGTTTATCACACCGATCCAAAAGTTCAGGTGTGATTCACGGCTTCTTCTTTGGCTGGTGCTTGCCAAGGATTTCAGTGGCGGCGTCTGTCACAGCTGATTTGAGGGTGGTGGTCACATGGTGTTGACATCTACTTCAACAGCTCCCAAAATGAGCAATGGGGCAAATTTCCCTCCAATTGTGGCTTGAAATATTTCTGTTAACTCCGGATCTTGCAGTTTGTCCAGGTCAAACTTCAGTCTAGTGCACTTTGCTGTGTTTACTCTCTGCAAGTGGAGCTGGAAAGACATCATGAGATCGTGGTCACTTTTGATGCCTGCTCCAGGAAAAGTTTGTGTCCTGCCAATGTTGATGAGTCTCAGACCCCTGTCATTTGTCTCGTTGTTGCAGTGGGATCCACATGTGTCTCCCCAGTTGTGGTGCACATCTTGGCCAACCTTGACATTCCAGTCGCCTTGCACTATAACTATGTCCTTCGGCACTTGGTCAAGAACAGCCTGTAGATTTTCATCAAAATCCTCCACTTCGCTGTCGTCATAGTCTGATGTTGGGGCATAGGCCTGGATAATGGCGATGTTGAAAGGAGCTGCTCTCAGACGGATGGTAATGAGTCTACTGGAGACTGGTCAGGATTACGGGCGAGGCGCGCATTACCGCGCTATAGGACGCTAAGAGTTAAGGAGCAAGTCACATACACGTTGCATACACATACACATACATAATACATGGCCACACACAAAATATGATGACAGCGATGATCACGATGATAATAACAATGATGATTAGGGTTTGTTTTATTATCTTGCTAATAAATATCTAGACCATTGCATGCTCTGCTCAGTTGGCTGTCAGCAAAAATTAAAACACTCACGTCATCATCCAGCAGGATTGGATCATAGCCGTAATGTGCCAGGCTCTCCCGGATGCTCTCCCAGTTGGCGGGCTTGCAGTGTGACAGGCTGCTTTTGGACAGGCTCAGAAGAGTCTGGGCAGAATAGCGCCCACTCTTGGGCAGGGCTAAGCCAAATGAGTGCAATTTAGCAATAGGAACACAAGTAACGCTGTGGTCATGTTTGACTGCCTGGGCTTTTTATGTACCACACACAGGCCCGCTACAATTAACATCCTCAGTGCCATCTTCTTTACCACCTCAAACATAGGCTTTTATGTACCACACACAGGCCCGCTACTATTAACATCCTCAGTGCCATCTTCTTTACCACCTCAAACATAGGCTCAAGGCACTGACTGAAAACAGGATCTAATACAATTCACCCAAGCGCCAACCTGCTGCTTGATGTGCATTGTTCAACGGCTAAGACCACAGAGCGATCCTGAAGGACCGAGGGACAACAGGGCCTAGTACTTGTTGGCTGTGGCTGCCACTCACCCCGCCACGACATGACCTTTTAGTTCTCCTAAGCCCAGGCTATGGAATGCATGCATGCACGCAGACTCAACCTTGTTTTATATTGTCATCCGATGGATCGGTTTGCATGTGTATGATGGTCATGTTTTTCTCTTACTTCAATCCGATGGTAAACAGTTGGTTTTATCATACCAAGCAAATATAATGAATTATTTATTGCTTGTTAACTTTGGGAGTGTCTGTGTGCATGCGCATGCAAGCACCTAGAGAAAACTACTGGTTTGGAATTGTCGTTGTACAAAATAAATTATAATTATTAGTATAAGTCTAATCCTACTGCAACTGTAATGATGTTCTACTACTATTGCGTGCACCTTGGGTGAAATTTCATCCTAACATCTGCAGACTATGTTTACTCGTATGAAATTGAACAGCCAGTACATTAACAGGGGTGCTGAAAGCAGGAAATGTTCAGCTGGCTTGCCTAACTAGTGACCCAGCCAAAGAGTGAGCTGCATGCTGTTGGTCACCCATATTCATTTTTTTTCTTGCATTTAGAAGCTGGGTGAATGCTTTTTTCACTCCTGATTGAGCAAATTTTGGCGCTTGAAAGTGTGCTATACAAAAGCGAAAGCTCTTCCTTTAAATGCCAATGGCTGCAACTTGGAATGGTGTAGGGCTAAGTGAAATGGATTGAGTACCATACTCACGATGGAGCTGTATGATGGTCAGGCTGGCTCCTATCTGCTCACTCACCTCCTCCACCTACACACAGCACAGGCCACATTCATAGACAACTACTGACACATTAACCAACAAAAAATACATAAATACAGAAACAAATAACATAAATTAAGGAACAAAACCAGTATTAGTTAGTTTATTTTTTTAACGAATAGGTGAGCATACTGCGTTTAAATGCAGGCAGATAAAAACAAGAACAAGAAAATCGTTGATTAAATTTAATGTTCAGGAGGCTACAGACATGCCTACCCCAAATTTCAAATTTTACTATTTATTTTGTTAAAAAACAAAATGTCAAATTTCAGAAACAATGCTTCCTGGTCTTATAGACGGGAACTTCTCTGTTTAAATCTCTAGGTAGCACTTTCATGCAGGGCCGATCGCTCGATTCGCTGTCTTTTATTTCGCGCCATAGTGAAAAGTCACATACGCATGCCCACTTAAGACTTTCACATGAAACACTTCCGGCCTAGTTTCATATGAGCCATCATGAAATCTCCAGCTAAGCCCAAAGACTTGTTTCCATCTCTGGAACACCATTTCTTTCACAACTCTCATTTTTCATAACGCAAAAAATTACTGCTTAACATTTTTGGGAATTTCCAGACAAAATACGAAAATTCCTTATACGTAGGCATGCATGATCAAAATAAAAGAAGAAAAGAAGGAAAGAAATAAAGAAAGGAAAGAAAGAAAGAAAAAAAGAAAGAATAGTAAAAAAAAAAAGAACAGCAGGCATGCCTACCCTCAATTTGAAGTTTCAGTATTAGCTTTTTTAAATTTCAGTATTATTATTACAATTTCCGTATTTACTTTTACTATTTATTGTTTTTGCACTCAACCTTTTTGATATTATGTGAAGGATCCAGCGATAGATTGATTTTCTGCCACAATCTTCTTTTTCTTCTCCAAAGCCTCGTAATTCTTGATCTGCTGTGGGCCTTCTATCCACGTGCCGATTGATGTCCTTCATATCACTGGCGGACATGCCAGACTGGTTGGCACAAATCGTACTTTTGAGTCAGTGCTGTCGCGAATAACGAAAGGACATTTTTCTGAATACGCGGCAATATATGCCTGTCCCTTGCGCCGTTTCTTTGAAGATTCAGATTCACAATCACTTTGCTTAGCCATTCGTTTGGACGCCATGTTTCTAAATCTGTCTCGCGAGCACCGATCTTCACTGCGACTGCGCAAAAACTGGTTTGTGTCTCTACTGCGACTGCGCATTGCTGTATTAAGGGTTCGGCTGCCTTCAGAAAAACCTCACGCGGTGCATTACCACAGGCCAAAGAGTTCGTTTTTTTTTTTCCAATGTTGTTTTTATTTATTTCCGGAATATGAAACAAGTATCCGTATTTTCCTTAGCGCTTGCCGAGTTTTTCAAATTTCCTGAAAAAATATGGAAATTCCGTATGGGTAGGTATGCCTGGAACAGGGAGAAAAAGTTTAAATAAAAATAAACAACAAAAAAAGCAATGAATGAAAGAAAAGCAGAAGGAAGGAAGGAAAAAGACTACTGGTTGCAAGCCAATCGTTCACCAGTTCTTCATTGCTGCTTCCAGACTTGATCACTTTGGCACCCCTGTGGCAGTTCATCACGGAAAACACATCCTGAAAATCACAACCAAATAAATATCAGTATTTATCCGGCAAAGAATATTGATTAACCCTTAAGCTGGATGTCTGGACAATTTCTGCTCTGTCCTCCATTAAACCTTCCGGATCAACCGAAAGATTGATTTCGGTTGCAATCCTGGCTAGTTCCGCTAGTTCGGCCTTGCACTGCCATGCAACATCCATCCCCCTTAACTGAAGAAAAGCTTGCAGCTTGGCGTTACATGGTTATTTATCAATCGCTTATTCAGCCCCGATGCTTGAATCCTGATGAGTGTAACTCAAATTCGTTTATCCACACAGCCTGTTCTCTCAGCTACAAGGCAGGAATCGTTGTAAAAAGTTTTCAAACTTTATTCAGCAAACATCAACAATTGCATTCAAGAACACTTTCCAAAAATCACTACAAAAATCATCCTACAAGCAGACGGTGCATTACTTATATAGCCTCTCTGCAATCGAGAAAAACGTCAAACATTCCAGCATGATACAATAACACCCAATCAAAATAAAACTCGTCACCGATCTATGCTCTACCTTCGTCATAGAACCTTCTTTAGGTTATAAGAATCGCTTAGCTATTACCGGACCTATCTGGAAGCTTAAGGTTTATAATAAACAATTCCAGAAAGTTCTCCACGATATCCACCGACAAAAATGACCAACATCATACCAAGCTTCTTCTAGCAACAGTTCAAAATCTAAAAAGTCAAAGGTAAATACACACTATCATTGCATTGCTTTGCAAAACAAAATGATTGGATCTATCGTGCGCGTCTTAAACATACCACTGTGGGTAGCTTTCATAGTGTTCTGAGACGGAATGTCGGCCTGGACAACTCTGGGTCATTAAAACCAAACCAAAAAGATAAGTTACCTCCCATTTCTGAATAAGACCTAATCATTTGGTTCTTCAGTTATTACCCTTCTACCATATCTCAAACAAATGGCTTCTTTTTCATCACCACATTGGACAAAGACGACTGAACATAGATTTTAACTTTTAAAAGACTGTTATTCAAGGTTTCCAAATAATTGAACAAGGAAGCATTTGTGTCCTTGATGACTGTTACATAATGGTAGCAAGGCAAGGGTTCATCAGAGAAATGTCATTTCTACATACATGGTCTGGTACAGTCATGTTTTGTTTTATTAACACAGGTCAAATCATTGTGCATCCATACGAACATTCACAATTACACATTTTATTTACTACGATAGACATTTGATGCACTTCACCTAATCCTATATTACGATAATAATAATAATAATAATAATAATAATAATAATAATGTTCGATATATACGTGCTTTTCCACAAATCACCAATCTGTACCAGCAAACATGTTCACATGTTTCACCCACTTTCTCACAAACAAACACACATATATCACTCAAACAAGTGGTGTAAAAAGGCAGGGAGATCGCTATTACAAGATTGAAAGGAAAGCAAATTTTAATTTTTGAAATGTTATATTGACTCTATCCAATACTATTGTTGAAGGGAGGGAGGAAACCGGAGTACCCAGAGAAAACCCTCAGTGACCTCAATAGTAATGCACTTCAGTCACTTAAGTTCACCCTTGCGGGAATCGAACCTACAAACTTCAGCACAGAAAGCCAGCGACTAATCCACAGCGCCATCATCCACTGCGGCATACACACTATTATACATGTAAATATCACAGTCTAAACATCTTGGGTGAGGGTGAGGATGGAAGTGAATTTATAACTACATGGGGACAACAATAATTTGAGTGCTGAGGTCAGTTACATACACTCACATATTGTTGGCAGTCAAAATAAGAAAAACATTTTAACCAAAAAAATTGTTTGAGTTAATTTTGTAGATTTTTAGGCAGTCTAAGAATTATTTTTGAGTTTACCAAAACAACGAAAACTAGAAGGCAAAGCCCATATGACGCACATGCTCCTCAAGGAACTCAATCCTATCCTATCCTATCCTGTCCCGTAACCCAGAGGTCGTAGGGGCACCACAGATGATCGTTTAACCAGCATACTCCATCTTTCTCTGTCTTCAGCAGCCCTGATGGCTTCGCTCAGTGTCAAACCAGTCCATTCTCGAATGTTGTCCTCCCACCTCTTTTTCGGTCTCCCCTCTTCTTCTACCTCCTTGCACTGTGCCTTGCAGAATAGTCTTTGCAAGGCCTGGTGATCTGGTGACGTGGCCATACCATCGGAGTTTCCGTTTCTTCACCATTGTGAGCAGGTCATCGTGTTGTCCAATGGCTTGTGTGATGGTCTGTCGGACTTCGTCGTTGGTGATGTGTTGGGTATAAGAAATGCCCAAAAGTCTTCTGTAGCACCTCATCTCCATGCTTTGTATTCTTCGTTGGAGATCTGCTGTGAGGGTCCATGCTTCGCAAGCATATAGGAAGATGGAGATGACAAGGGAGCGCAGCAGTCTTACTTTGGAATGTAGACTGATGGTCCTGTCTTTCCAAATGGGCTTCAAACTTGTCAGGGCAGCAGTTGTTTGTGCGATCCTGGAGAGGACTTCCTGTCGGGACCCATTGTCTGATACAATGGCTCCTAAATATTTGAAGCTATGCCTGTGTTGAGGGATTGGCCTTGGACTTTGATGTCTGTGTTGATGCCATTGGTGTTGTTGGTAATCATTTTGGTCTTCTCTGCACTTATTTCCATTCCATAAGCTCTGGAGGTGTTGTCAAGCCTCTGTACCAGCTGTTCAAGTTCTTGTTCCTCTCCAGCCAATCCATCAATGTTATCCGCAAAACGAAGATTGGAGATTGCTCTACCCCCTATGCTGACTGTGCCTTCATGATCTGCAAGAGCATCTGACATGATGCGCTCTAGGAAGATGTTGAAGAGTGTTGGAGAGAGTAGGCATCCTTGACGCACACCGATTGTTGTTCTGAACCAGTTCCTGATGGCGCTGTTGTGGAGGACTGCACTGGTAGCCTTGTCATACAGGCTTTTGATGACTTCAATAATTTTAGGGCTGATGTTGTACACTTTCATTGTTACCCATAAAGCTGCATGCCAGACTCGGTCAAACGCCTTCTTAAAGTCTATGAACACATGATATAGATGTTGTTGGTATTTCTCACATATTATTCTGAGGTTGAAAATCTGATCAGTGGTACTTCGCCCTGCCCTGAATCCTGCTTGTTCTTCAGCTATGATTTGTTCAGCTTGGGGTTTCAACCTGTTGAGTATTATTTTCAGGAGGACCTTGCTGGGATGGCTGATGAGGCTGATGGTGCGGTAATTTTCACACTCCTGAAGGTTACCTTTTTTGGGAAAAGTGATGACAAGCGCGACTGGGTCTATGGTATAGGCCACTCCCCACTCTGCCAGATCTTGTTACAGATAATGGTGAGGGCATCAATCATCGCTTCTCCTCCTGCTTGTAGCAATTCCGCGGGTATATTGTCCACTCCCGCTGACTTCCCTTTCTTTAGCGACTGCACTGCTGCCTCAACTTCTTCCCGGAGAATTGGGAGGAGTTCTTCTTCTCTGTTCTCGGGACATGCTAGAACTGATGGTCTCCATTCGGTGTATGGTTGTAAAGGTGAGAGCAGTACTCTGTCCATCTGTCCAAGACTTCTTGTTCTTCTGTAAGGCATATGCCAGACTTGCTTTGGATCGTGGAGACCTTGGGCTGTTTAACACTTGTCATCCGCTTCACAGTCTAGTAGGCCTTCTTGCTGTTGTTCTTGTTCAGACTGTTCTCTATTTCCTGGCATTGATCTTCTATACAGTTCTCCTTTGCTGTGCGCATGCCTTTTCGGGTGTCATTGTTGATTTTTCGGTAGACATCAGCTCCCTGTGTTTTTTTTTTTTTTTTTTTTTTTTTTTACTTACAATATCTAACATGAAATTGACTGCCCAGAAAAAACAAAATGAAACTGCGACATTAACCCTTTAACATGCGGAGCGACCTAGAGCGACCAACATTTTTGCTATGTGCACGCTCGCGGAGCGACCGTCAGCGGACGGTAATGACGTGGTCTGCTCAGAGGCTGCCATGTGGAAATCTATTTATAGCAAACGTGCGAGACTCTCGCACACGTGATCGTGATTTCCTGGGGTTTCCGGCGCAGTTTTCACTCCATTTTTAGAATGTGTAGAATGCACACAGTGAATTTTCAAAGTTTTATTACAGTTTGAAGTTTGAGAGGCGGAGAATTATGGCGTCGAAAATGACGTGCATAGCTTCAAATATTTAGGAGCCATTGTATCAGACAATGGGTCCCGACAGGAAGTCCTCTCCAGGATCGCACAAACAACTGCTACCCTGGTGAGGT
Source organism: Oncomelania hupensis (assembly GCA_036898135.1). Lineage (NCBI taxonomy): Eukaryota > Metazoa > Mollusca > Gastropoda > Littorinimorpha > Pomatiopsidae > Oncomelania > Oncomelania hupensis. The sequence goes on from CM072519.1 coordinate 70,475,552, forward strand.
TGAAGCCAATTTGGAAAGACAGGACCATCAGTCTACATTCCAAGGTAAGGCTGCTGCGCTCCCTTGTCATCTCCATCTTAAAATATGCTTGCGAAACATGGACCCTCACAGCAGATTTCCAACGAAGAATACAAAGCATGGAGATGAGGTGCTACAGAAGACTTCTGGGCATTTCCTATACCCAGCACATCACCAACGACGAAGTCCGACAGACCATCACAAGAGCCATTGGACAACACGATGACCTGCTCTCAGTGGTGAAAAAACTGAAACTCCGATGGTATGGCCACATCACCAGATCATCAGGTCTTGCAAAGACCATCCTGCAAGGCACAATGCAAGGAGGTAGAAGAAGAGGGAGACCAACATGAGGTGGGAGGACCACATTCGAGAATGGACTGGTTTGACACTAAGCGAAACAATCAGGGTTGCTGAGGACAGGGAAAGATGGAGTACGCTGGTTAAACGATCATCTGTGGTGCCCCTACGACCTCCAAGTTATGGGATAGGATAGGATAGGATACAAACCAACTTTGGACAGCTCCAGTGACCTTGACCTTGGAGTGAGGTTGATCAAATTTGTAAAGTGTGTGTGTCTCATTGATATCTATCCTATCCCGTAACTTGAAGGTCGTTGGGGCATCACATATGATATTTTATTTATTTTATTTATTTAATATTTATTTAATCGTTTTTATATAGCGCTTTTCCAGCTCAAGAGCTGCTCAAGGCGCTGGCCGATACAGGATCTAACTCAAGCCGCCTGAGACGCCCACCCGCAGCCTTTGGGCGCATGGTCTGACGCCCGGACAACTGAGCACAATCCTGGGCAGCCAGGGATGGGGGAGAAGGACCTAGGTGCATGCTGGGTGTTTTCTTGTCACTGGCACTCACCCGTCTAGGACATGAGCGTCAGGATCTTTAAAGTCCGTTATGACCATCTTTCTCTGTTCTCAGCAACAATCATGGTTTCGCTAAGTGTCAAACCAGTCCATTCTCGAATGTTGTCCTCCCACCTCTTTTTCTATCTCCCTCTCTTTCTGCCTCCTTGCTCTGTGCTTTGCACGATGGTCTTTGCAAGGCCTCGTACTCTGGTGACGTGGCCATACCATCAGAGTTTCTGTTTCTTTACCACTGTGAACCGGTCATCGTGTTGTCCAATGGCTTGTGTCTGTATCTGTCGGACTTCCGTCATTTGTGATGTGCTGAGTATAGGAAATGCCCAGAAGTCTTCTGTAGCACCTCATCTCCATGCTTTGTATTCTTCTTTGGAGATCTGCATATAGGAAGATGGAGATTACAAGGGAGCGCAGCAGCTTTACGTTGGAATGTAGACAGAAGGTCTTGTTTTTCCAAATGGGCTTCAACCTTGTCAGGGCAGCAGTTGTTTGTGCGATCCTGGAGAAGACTTCCTGTCGGGACCCATTGTCTGATACAATGGCTCCTAAATATTTGAAGCTATGCACTGTGTTGAGGGATTGGCCTTGGACTTTGATGTCCGTGTTGATGCCATTGGTGTTGTTGGTCATCATTTTGGTCTTCTCTGCATTTATTTCCATTCCATAAGCTCTGGAGGTGGTGTTAAGCCTCACTGTACCAGCTGTTCAAGTTCTTGTTCCTCTCCAGCCAATGCATCTATATTGCTATCATTAACATCTATCATGTATCAAAGAATCGTAAGTTCAATAGTAATAACCTATATTTTTTTGTGGGCGAGTACATAGACTCACTTTGGCTAAGCATGAGGGCCAAAAAGTATGATACAAATATGTTGACAAAGGGATCAAAATTTAATAATAAACAATAGGAATAAGTACAAAACATACCATCAGATGCCCAAGACTGTCACAAATGACCGTGGCGCAGAACATTTCCCCCTGGTTGTCAGTAAGCTGGATGTTCATGAACTGCTTCTCCTTTCCCTTGCTCCCTCTAAAATTACAATAACATTTTAATACAATCACTCACATGCTCCTTAGGGAAATCCAAAATAAGTGCCCAGAAAAAAACAAATGAAATGGTGGCATTGAAGTGCAAAATAATACCGACTTTCATCTTTCTATGCTCTTGACCTTGAGATGACCTTGACCTCTGGTTCCAAATACACTCATGTACTATCAAATAAAGTACAGCAAAACGTATTATTATGCCAAAAAAACCCACAAAAAACGGTGACCTTGGAATGATCTTGACCTTGAGATGACCTTGACCCTCACATAATCTCCTATGCATGTCTGATAAAATAACCCAATGTTGTTGCATGCTATGGGTTAAATAAATTGCCATTCAACTGTATGATGACCTATTTTTTTGTATGTTTTTGCAAGGTCTAAAATGACCTTGACCTTCAAGATCAATGCAAAAAAGGCACATATATGAAATATCATCTTTAAATACAACAAGTTTGGACTTTATATCTCTCACAGTGTAAGGTCAAGGTCACTTCAAATACCTATACAACTTGGACAGCTCCAGAGACCTTGGAGTGAGGTTGACCAAATTTGCACAGTATGTGTGTCTCATTAATATCTATCATGCATTAAAAAATCATAAGTTCAATATTAATAACCTAGAAAAAAAAAGTTTCATTTTGTGAACCAGTTTCATTTTTTGACTAACATCTGATGAACCTGTGACCTTGATCTTGAAGTGAAGTCATTCATTCACTGATCATTTATGAGGTCTTATGGGTATACACCATCTTACCAAGCTTGGTTGTGATACTTCAGGGCTCGAAATTAGCAGGGGCCCGGGGCCAAAAACCCGCAAAGTTGATTTCGGGCTCGGAAAGTTGAAAAACGAAGGGCCCGTTTGGCCCGCAAAATAATTCGTCTGCTCAGCTAGCTCTACTCGGCAGTTTCGTATTTGGGCCAAGGGAAGCAACCCACACCGGTCAGATTTTTTGTTAGGTTACTCATATTAAAATTTAATGATGTGTATTGTGCAATACTCAGTCACAAAACTGAAAGAGACTCACTTGATTTTTTTCTATTTTGAATAATGGCCATTTCAGGCTCACTAGTCACTGGAATATGTGTGTCACTGAATGTGTGTGTGTGTGTGTGTTTTATCCCCTTTTTTGTTGGTAATGTTTGAAAGTGAAAGAAAAGGCAAATAAAAATGACATCACTCAGCAAAACTGGAAATTCAATGGTTTTTATTTTAGATTATCAGACAAATTGTACTTTCTACTTATTATATTGTGAATAATTATTTTGTTTTTTTGTTTGCATTATTTTTCAAGTTGGGCCCCGAAAGTTGCTTGTGGGCCCTCACATTTTTCTATCAAGGGGCCCGGTGGCCCCCAAAGAAAAAAGTTAATTTCTAGCCCTGTACTTTGAAATAAGCTCCGAGTACTTAGCCACTTTAAAGTATTTGAATTATTCAGGACTTATCTCGCACATATTTGCAAAAATCTTGAAATTTTTTGGGGGTTGGGTTGAGTACATAGAGTGATAGACTCAAATTGCTGTGCATTGGAGTCAAAAATGGTCCTTGTCCTTAACCTTTAGCACCCTGCATTTCTTCTACAGTTCTTCACCCTGTACCTGCATTATTTTTACGGGCGTCAACCTACACACTACCTGGGTGTCAACCTACACACTACTTGGGCGTCAATCTACACTTCCCTGTCTATTCAAAAAGCTCATAACTGTATTATTTGTTGCTGTATCATCATGATTTTGGAATAAAGAAATGAAGGTACAATGTGAGCAAATCACACATAAGGCTGTAAACAAATGTTTTTGAACTTAAAACACAAACAAAGAAACAATGGACGCAGCCTAACAGGTAAGGTAAAGATGGTCCCATAGCCTTGTGGCCGTAGGGGAGAGTGATGTTGGAGATCACACTTATCTTGGGCCAGCGTAATGAGGGTGATGCCCATCTCTCTCACTCGCTGCTTTACCTTCCCCACCCTTAAGAGAGTAGGTACTCAGTCACAGTTGAGTCAACTGGGAGCGTTGTTATTTGTCACTTCATGTTTTGCGGTCACCCATCCAAGTGCTAACCGCACTGGACGGTGCTTAACTTGCGACACAGTAACAGTAACGAGTGCTCCAACCACTGCGCTATCTGACACCCCTACGCAACCGAACAGACTGAGTCAACTCAATGACTTAACACTGGCACAACAAACAGTCTACTTTAATTTCAGTGACAAACTCTTCATCAGTCAATAAACTGTGCCTTTCAAATGTCATCAATATGATTTGGTTTGGTAAATCCAGTACTTGTCCGATACTTTAACAGCTTGAAACGCTCGCTACACCACTAATATCAGCAGCCTGGGGTTCTTCCTCATCAGATACACCCCTCCTAGCTGTCACTTTGCGTAAATCAAAGCCGTGAAATGACTCATCACAGTTTCAATCCATGAAAAATTCATGAAAGAGGGCTTCATCGTCAAACTCCATTTGAAAACCAAAGCTCAACTTAAAAACATCGCAGCACTCTTTCTATTGAAAGTACAGCACTAGAAAATGCTCTGGAAGTAACACAGCCTCGCTCCAATAGTCAAAGTCATTTCCGGTGATAACATTGCGACTACAGTAGCTGCCAACGTTTTGCGAGTGGCACCATGTGTCAACAACAGGGTGCTAAAGGTTAATGCAGATCATATAGAATAATAATTTCTATCTTTAAACAAAACAATGGTGTTATGTTATGTTATTAGTTTATAGTCCCCTCTCTTCCCAATAAGGATTTTCAGAGAGGAGACTAACTTAACAATGGTGATCATTCAGCCAAGATAAAATCTTGTAAAGAAATGATAATAAAGATAGCCTCAGTGCAATTTACCAACAAAGTTTGTTCTTATTTCCTTGGTACTTTATATCTGGAAATATTAAATCCTCAATCGTAATTATTGAGGCATTGTGGCAGTTGTGAAAACTGGTATGTGCAGTAGCAGTCAATCACATTTCTTCTCTGCTTCAACAATGGAACTGCAGGAAATGACAATATTCATGATAGTTTTCATTTTCTTGCAGACTTTCCGCATTGCATTAGTCACTCCCATTCATACAATCCAAGTTCAGAGTGTTTGAGACTCAATGCATTATGGACTGGGACCGGCCAATACCTAATGACTGGTCAAAGAGGGCACACTGTGTCCTATTGTCCACTGTGTATCACTATTAGTCTCCTCTAAACAAGGTCTCAATACACCACATACAAAATGAAAATGACTACGAGTGAAAACAGTACAAACAAGCCAGTCACTAAAATTCCTACACTGCATGGGATTAAAAAAGGAAAATTTGAAAATTGTCAAGTACAAGTCAACAATAAAAATTCTTTGATTGCACGTGATTAAAAATGCATGTATATTCACAACTTTCCGGCACCTCTCATAAAAACTCGTGGGTATCGCCATTATAAATTAAAACGAGGTTAGAATGAAACCAAGTTCCAGTCTGGCTTGTTTTGCTTTTATCAAAGCTTGATGCGTGACTTTTAAATATGGCAAATTGCCGAAAACGACGATTGTTAGAGCCAGAAAACGAGTGGGATAAATATAAAAACAGTGGAGGAAGCACATGCTCATTGAAAGGATGCAAAAAACAATCATAGAGGCCTGTATTTGTGGCGACTTCGGAGGTGCGTCGATCATCGACAGAAAGTGAAACAGGACCTGAAGACTCTTGTAGTTTTCCATAGCTTTTCATTTTATTTTTTTTATTTTTCAAAAATTCACAAATAATGTTAGATAGGTAGGGTTTAGGCGCGCCACTGGCGATAGAAAGGGATAATAAACTGCAGCAAAAAAAAAAAAAAATATGTTGGGGTACGATACTGGTGGCCAGTGACACATGTAGTCTTCCCACTGTAAAACTTCCCATTGTACAACTTATGTTAATCTGATGAATAAAAATTGATGCAACAACAACAACACTGTAAACTTGACTCTGTCACAACTGGGACTTCAAATCCATCAGGCATTCTCTGCAAAACTTTCTCTTTATGCTCCCACCAACACTTTCTCATGTGATTCGACATATTCTTGAATATTTGGAAATAACTCACTAAAACACTCGGATAAACAATACGCGGAGAAAGAAACCGGCAGTATGTTTCACATGAGGGGATTCCCGTTGGTGCATAGGATAGCAGAAAAGTGTGAATACTTTTAAACCACTCCTGTCAGCAAGACGTTTTCTTTCCACCTGTATACAGTCACACAATTACAAACCCACCTGCCATAAGACGATCGGTTAGAGGAGTTGCTTCTACCACCACTGGGTGTAGACTCCTCCATTGATGAAGAGCGGGACAACCCTTGCCGAGTGTTAATGGAATTGTTACTGCTGCCATTGGAGTCGTTCAAAGACCTGTTGACATTTCCTTTTTTTTTAAATATAGCAGTTTCCATATCTTGTAAACCCCCCCCCCCCCCACCCCCCCACCCAGGGCTGAGATTTAGCAAGCCAGGCTAAGGAGCCAGCCGGGCTCCTAACCTGGGAAGTTGAAGTTGCCAAAATATTTCTCAGGTTGCCAGACCCCTTGATTGAAAGCACGGTCATTTTTTAAAACTGTATAACTATTGCAGCTAATAAACAAGATAAATTTCAACAACAACACTGTTTCATTTTTTAAAACAAGCACTGTATAATTTATTCATCATCGACATCCTCCTCCTCAATGTTCCAAAACTTGAAGGAGCTTGGTTGTGCCTTCTTCAGCTGTTTTTTTTCTTCTTCGGACTTTATTTTTTTTGCTGGAGGCTCCGAGACACCGCTTAAAAAGCGCCACATCGTTCGAGATTGACAAAAGACTGAGAATGGGGAATATCGAAAGTACGGCAAGTCTCGCGTGACTCATCAAGGAAGTCAGAGACTCGTTCCGATACACGCAAGGAAGCAAGAAGGCTAGGATCTCGCAGGGCAGTAGCGTTTCGCGGCGAGGGAAAGAAGAAAGTCTCACGAGAAAAGGCTATTTTTACTTCGCAAATCCCTCGCTTTGCTACCGTTACCTAACTTCCTAGCATGCATCGGAACGGGTCTCCGGTGCTGACTGCAGAAGCGGTTGGCGCGTGTTTTGTTTTACATTGCAAGTCAAAAGTCCGTGTACAAGTACAGAATCTCTATCACTGGCGGTATTTTCAAGTCGCCAGCCGGGCGAATGGTACCCCAAATCGAGCTCGCCACACACTATTTTTAGGGGCCATTGGCGAGTTGGCGAACGTTAAAGCTCAGCCCTGCCCACCCCCCTTCTCCATACTTGAAAACGGCCTCAAAATGCCAGTATTTAGGGGTTGATTTTTTTATTTAATTTAAATTTTTTTTTTTTAATTTTTGACAATTACAAACCCACCTGTCATAAGACGATCGGTTAGAGGAGTTGCTTCTACCACCACTGGATATAGACTCGTCTATTGATGAAGAGCGGGACAACCCTTGCCGAGTGTTAACGGAATTGTTACTGCTGCCATTGGAGTCGTTCAAAGACCTGTTGACATTTCTTTTTTTTAAATATAGCAGTTTCCAAATTTGGTAACATCCCTTACCTCCCCCCTTCTCCATACTTGAAAACGGCCTCAAAATGCCAGTATTTGGAGGTTGATTTTTTTTTATTTTATTTAATTTTTTTTCTTTTTTATTTATGACAATTACAAACCCACCTGTCATAAGATGATCGGTTAGAGGAGTTGCTTCTACCACCACTGGATGTAGACTCCTCCATTGATGAAGAGCGGGGCAACCCAACGGAATTGTTACTGCTGCCATTAAAGTCATTCAAAGACCTGTTGACATTTCTTTTTATAAATATAGCAGTTTCCATATCTGGTAACTCCCCCTCCCCCCTCCCCCCCCCTTTCCATACTTGAAAACAGCCTCAAATTGTCAGTATTTAGGGGCTGATATTTTTTATTTAATTATTTTTTTTTTGACACTTTTCCCACATCTATTGCTGCCATTGGTTTGACCACGGGTACAACGCTAGTGATAGCACTGGCTTGGACCTATCCTATCCTATCCATAACTCAAAGGCCGTAGGATCACCACAGATATCATTTAACCAGCGTACTCCATCTTTTCTGTCCTCCGCCAACCCTGATAGTTTCGCTCAGTGTCAAGTCAGTCCATTCTCGAATGTGGACTACTGGCTTTTTGTCTCCCTCTTCTTCTGCCTCCTTGCACCATGCCTTGCAGGATGGTCTTTGCAAGGCCTGATGCTCTGGACGTGGCCATACCATCGAAGTTCCGTTTCTTAACCACTGTGAGTGGGTCATTGTACAATGGCTTTTGGACGGGTCAGACTTCGCCACAGTGCCAGTAAAACTGTGGGCGAGCATACTATCATTCGCCCTTTTCACACCTGGACTCTTTTAAAAATCACCTGGTACTGCATCAGGCACCTTCTCTCATTATGTGGCAACACATCAGTTTCATCTTGTGTTGAAGTTGTTAACGGGCAGGTGAATATTGTGGTGGACTACTGGCTTTTGGACGGGTCACTCCAGGCAGGTGAATATTGTGGTGGACTACTGGCTTTTGGACGGGTCACTCCAGGCAGGTGAACACTGTGGTGGACTACTGGCTTTTGGACGGTCACTCCAGGCAGGTGAACACTGTGGTGGACTACTGGCTTTTGGACGGGTCACTCCAGGCAGGTGAACACTGTGGTGGACTACTGGCTTTTGGACGGGTCACTCCAGGCAGGTGAATATTGTGGTGGACTACTGGCTTTTGGACGGGTCACTCCAGGCAGGTGAACACTGTGGTGGACTACTGGCTTTTGGACGGGTCACTCCAGGCAGGTGAATATTGTGGTGGACTACTGGCTTTTGGACGGGTCACTCCAGGCAGGTGAATATTGTGGTGGACTACTGGCTTTTGGACGGGTCACTCCAGGCAGGTGAACACTGTGGTGGACTACTGGCTTTTGGATGGCTCACTATTGTGCTGGGTTAGCCTTCAGCACCCGTAAGTACAAATAATACTCTTGAATAATGCTTATATATATCAGAAAACGTTAACAGAACCTAGAAGAGAAACAAAATCAAACCTGTTGCTAGTTACTCTCAGTATTCCACCTGCTGCCATAGCCATGCTAGGTGGAGGAGCCTGTTCACAGAAGTACGGATCCTTCACTGCCCGTTGTTCATATCCCATAGTATCCCTGCCTCTGCGGAGGGCCTCATCCCTCATGTCACTGCCTGCATCAGCAACAGCATGTGGTGCGCTGCCCGCCTCAGATGAGGCACAAAAACCATGAGAGGCAGCAGGCATCTGTGCTGTCAAGTTTTCCTGTGCAGCAGATCTGATTGCAGCACTGGCGTCCGGCGCCATCCTGTTGACAGAGATTTCCAGCAACGACTTGCGGTCGCTGGCAGGCATCCTGTTGTCACCATTGACCTGGGAAGGATTCAGATCAGATGAAGAAGAAAGGGAAGGGGAAATGCTCTTAAAATGATCTTGCAAGCTAAAGTGAACTTTGCTACAGCTAGATTGACCTACTACTTCACCAGCCTTGCTTTCATAGTTAGCAGTGGCATAGCTTTCCAATGCTACAATACAAGGTTGACCAACAGCTGCCACATTTTCAGTTTTTGCTATAGGGTTGGCCGTTTCTCTTAATTCAGCACTACTGAGCACTTGTTTGGATGTAGAAGCATAAGCTCTTGTGGCCCCCATCGCTTGCCTACTAGCAGTGTCCATGGATTTGATAGGCCTGGTTGCTTGGCCAACCTGGGCATGGTTCCGCATGAACCATTCCCGGATTCGGACAGGAGCCTCCCGATTGTATGCCTCCAGTGCCTGAAATCACAGGACAACACACACTGACTGGGCAGCCTCTTATGGCTGAAATCACAGGACAACACACACTGACTGGGCAGCCTCTTATGGCTGAAATCACAGGACAACACACACTGACTGGGCAGCCTCTTATGGCTGAAATCACAGGACAACACACACTGACTGGGCAGCCTCTTATGGCTGAAATCACAGGACAACACACACTGACTGGGCAGCCTCTTATGGCTGAAATGATACAGTGCAGAGTAGGGGTGACCCTTTAACCCTTCTGCATTCATGCAACATGTTTTAAACAAAGTTAAAGAGGCAGATCATCAAGGATCACCGCCGCTCCTTGTCTAAGCCACCCAGTCATTGCTACACTAAGCTGTAGCTGACACATTCAAACTACAAAACTGTCCTAGATATAAGCAGTAGCTGATAGATTCAAACTACAAACTGTCCTAGATCTAAACGGTTTTTGATAGATGAAAACTTCATTAACACTTGATTACCTTTGATGAATCTTTACTGTCTCCCCCGTCTTTCGCCAAAAGATTTGCTGCAAAACAAAAATTAGCACAGAAAAGGTGTGAACAGCAAGAAAACTTCCACAAGCCTCACAGATTGATTGATTGATTTATTGTTGCTTTAGGTCCAGCGGACTCTTCCGAGCCAAATCAGGACCGGACAACCCCCGATCCGCATAAAAGATCTGCTGAAACAACCCTAGTGGGAAAATTGAATGCCCTCCACCGGCCAGTCACTTTACAATAAAGACATCCCACGCAGGGGACGGCTGAGGGTTTACCTCAACTACGCGAACCCCCGGTTACAAAAACAAAATAGAATACAAACATCATTATAAATCATCAACAAAACACATACATATAAAATGCCTACATTGCTAAATACTAACATCATAGGAAGCCCTAGTGACCACCCAGCAGAAAGCGTCCAACACTCCCAAGCTGATCCAACAGACCTCATACACAAACAAGGAGTCTTGTCCAGGAAGAGTTTTCAAGAAAAAAGGTAGGTAATTGATCTAGCGAAGAAGAAGATAGTATAGCAGAGTGATAGGACAGAGCAGGAATGGGAAAGAGTAAATGAGGAAGATAGCAACAGTGGGAATTTAAAGCACTAAATTTCCATAAAGTGGGGATACTATTTATACTGAAACCCCCGGCACTCCAACGGGGGTACTGTTGCCGCAGTGAATCTGTCATGCCTACAAAGGCAAGACAGGTTTTCAACTGGGGCTTTCACTTTTCCCTTTATAGGTTAGAACAATCTACAGTGGCAAGATTGCTCATGACCCCAAGGGGTAAACCTCACAGAAAATCAGGCATAGTAATCAGGGGTCTAAACAGCAGTTTGTAACAAAAATGGGAAAATATGGGATGAGGGAGGGTGTAGGTGTGTTTGATCATAATTAAAATCTATGCAATTTGGCGCATTCTTAGCACCATTTGAACAAGTCGGAGTCAGCAAAATAATCTTTAACAAAAGTGCAATTTTACAAGTTGCAAGAATATTCTTTCCTTCCCCAACCTGGAGGGGAAAACTGTCAATCTTTTCTTCAACATGGGGTTGAAGAAATTCTCCATCTCAAGCGCTATTTTGTAAAATGAAAAAATGTGTTACTTTATGTGAATTTCCTTGGACCTGAGGATTTTGACCCCTAATACAGTAATAGTTGAAATGTATAATGAGCACTGTGGCCAAGTGGGCTAAGGCGGGACTAACTTGCCTTGTCCACAGGTCACAAACCAATGGCGCCTTACAGGTGTGGGGTCGATCCAGCATCTGGGCGTTATATTTCTCCGAATATTATTTACTTTCGACTCAGGCAACATCTCGGGGGTTTTCTCCAGGTACTCCGGTTTGCAACCCCAGCAAAATTTCCAAAACACAACTAATATTAGGTAGGTTGGGTTTGGGCGTCACAGGCTGCGACTGAGACTTCCCCAGGGGGGGAGGCCCAGAATTTCCCAATAAAAAGGGATAATAAAGCGTCAGAAAAAAAAAATCAACGATCAAAGTTGAAGTAAAAGAATCAACAACAAGACACATTCAACAACAAGACACATTCAACAACAAGACACATTCAACAACAACGCTATAACCAATGCAGGCATTTTAAATTTTAAAACGCGGTCAGTGGTCACGGAGGGGTCATAAACAAATTGTCCCAGACAAAAAAAGTCTGTCTTCCTTTCTTTTGTAACTTAAAAAACCTTTAGAAAAAAAAGTGAGACCTTGAAAGTTCCTATTCCTATTTTATTCTCAGAAATTTTTGTGGCGTGCACCACAGATGATCGTTTAACCAGCGTAGTCCATCTTTATTAATTTAATCCTGATTGATCTTTATTAAGAAGATTTTATTCAACCTTTGATCATTTGAAATCTCTCAGAGAACTACAGCAACCTATCAACTTTCGTTAGGATAGCTGCAATAGCCAATAGTTTCCAAGTTATTAACAATGTTTAAGTTTTCTCATAAAAACAGACTGACATACATTTCAAAATAAAATCATTTTGGGACTATTTATAGGACTCACCTAGTAGAGATTTGCAAATCATCAAGATCAGCAACCCATGTTTTTTCTATACCTTTTCTGTTAACTATATGCATAGGGCGAGTATTGGTGTTATTCTTGAAGGTTAGTAAATCTCAGCATGCTAACATTGCTTTACTCATGTCAGTAAAATAACAATAAAATATCTAAAAATCCTGTATACCTCTTGATGGTCGATTTGGCAATCGTGGTTTTGCCAAAGTGCTTGCTTTCACTGGGGCTTGACAATACAGAATGTGTTGCTCCATCGTTAGTGTTTGGGTCTGGGATTCTGGACAAGCAATACAACCACCTAAGAATCAGTACTTTTCAAACTGTACACCAGATAGTAACATCATAGACCAGTTAATTAATCCCTATTATTGAGGAAAAAGCTCTCAAACAAGCATGAATGCAGCAAAGCCATCCGGTTCTTAGAAAATGTCAACTTGAGACAGTTATTATGCATCAATCAATACCACAGGCACAAAATACTCCTGCAAAGTTCATTCACAGCAATGCCTTGGAACATATCCTATCATATCCTGTAACTCTGAGGTCGTAGGGGCACCACAGATGATCGTTTAACCAGCGTACTCCATCTTTCCCTGTCCTCAGCAACCCTGATGGTTTTGCTCAGTGTCAAACCAGTCCATTCTCGAATGTCGTCCTCTCACCTCTTTTTCGCTCTCCCTCTTCTTCTACCTCCTTGCACTGTGCCTTGCAGGATGGTCTTTGCAAGACTTGATGATCTGGTGACGTGGCCATACCATCGGCGTTTGTTTTTTCACCAATGTGAGCAGATCATCGTGTTGTTCAATGGCTTGTGTGATGGTCTGTCAGACTTCGTCATTGGTGATGTGCTGAGTATAGGAAATGCACAGAAGTCAACCAAACTGGCTTCAACCTTGTCAGGGCAGCAGTTGTTTGTGTGATCATGGAGAGGACTTCCTGTCGGGACCCATTGTCTGATACAATGGCTCCTAAATATTTGAAGCTATGCACTGTATTGAGGGATTGGTCTTGGACTTTGATGTTCATGTTGATGCCATTAGTGTTGTTGGTCATCATTTTGGTCTTCTCTGCACTTATTTCCATTCCATAGGCCCTGTGGGTTCGGGCACTGATTATAATAGACCCAACGTTTCCCGACGTGTCATAAGAGGCGACTAACAGGGGTGATGTCAGCAAGGAAAGAAAGTCTTCTACAAAGAAGTCACCGACCTGGCCGGAGGAACCTCATGTTACTACAGGTTCAACGACCACGTGCTCGGGGCCAACGCGAGCCACACTGTATTCGTGGATATCAGCGGTGGCTAACAGCCTGGAAAGGATTGGGGCCTGCCAGGTCTTTCTTGCCCAAGACACACTGCATGATGAATAAAACCATTTACTCCATGCCGGATCGTCGCACGGATCAACAAGAACCGCGCCTTCCGTTGGCCACCAGGACGGAGGCGATAAGTGTGCTACTGATGGACAACTTAGCAAGATCCGCACCAGAAATAACATCGTCATAGGAACCTGGAATGTCAGGACCCTAAATGCGGAGGGAAAATTAGAAGAACTGGCCCACGAGATGGACCACTATCAATGGAACGTTTTAGGGATCAGCGAACTGCGCTGGAATGGCATAGGTGAAACAACGACCGACAAACGCCACAAGCTTTATTTCAGCGGTAGAGATGACAGGCACGAACACGGAGTTGGATTCTTGGTCCACAATAACATTCTAGCCACTGTCATGGGTTGCCGCCCAGTCTCCAGTAGACTCATTACCATCCGTCTGAGAGCAGCCCCTTTCAACATCATCATCCAGGTCTATACACCAACATCAGACTATGACGACAGCGAACTGGAGGATTTCTATGAAAATCTATAGGCTGTCCTTGACCAAGTGCCGAAAAAGGACATAGTCATATTGGAAGGCGACTGGAATGCCAAGGTTGGCCAAGATGCGCACTACAACTGGGAAGACACATGTGGACCCCATTGCAACAACGAGACAAATGACAGGGGTCTGAGACTGTTGGAATTTGCCAGATACAACAATCTGATACTGGCAAACACGCTTGGTCTCCAAAAAAAATCCAGACGATGGACATGGCACGGTCCCGACAGGGAGCATCACATCCAGATCAACTACATCATGGTCAAGAAACGCTTCAGATCAAGCATCAACATTGGCAGGACACGCACTTTTCCAGGAGCAGACATCGGAAATGACCACGATCTCGTTATGATGTCTTTCCAGCTTCACTTGAAGAGAGTAAACACAGCAAAGTGCACTAGACTGAAGTTCGACCTGGACAAACTGCAAGACCCGGAGGTTGCAGAAATATTTCAGGCCACAATTGGAGGGAAATTTGCACCACTGCTCATTTTGGGAGCTGGTGAAGTACTATATCAACACCATGACCACCACCTTCAACTTAGCTGTGACAGATGCCGCCACGGAGATCCTTGGAAAGCACCGGCCAAAAAAGAAGCTGTGGATCACACCTGAACTTTTGGACCTGTGTGATAAACGAAGAGAGATGAAAAAGAAAAAGAACACATCACAGGGAGCTGATGCCTACCAAAAAATCAACAATTAAATCCGAAAAGGCGTGCACACAGCAAAGGAGAACTGGAAAGAAGATCAATGCCAGGAAATAGAGAACAGTCTGAACAAGAACAACAGCAAAAAGGCTTACCAGACTGTGAAGCGGCTGACAAGTGTTAAACAGCCCAAGGTCTTCACAATCCAAAGCAAGTTCTTACAGAAGAACAAGAAGTCTTGGACAGATGGACAGAGTACAACTCTGACCTTTACAACCACAAACCAAACCGAGACCCATCAGTTCTAGCATGTCCAGAGAACAGAGAAGAAGAAGAAATCCTCCCAATTCTCAGAGAAGAAGTTGCGGCAGCAGCGCAATCGCTGAAGAAGGGGAAGTCAGCGGGAGTGGACAACATATCCACGGAACTGCTTCAAGCAGGAGGAGAAGCGATGATAGACGCACTCACCATTATCTGTAACATATATATACTAACAAGATCTGGCAGAGTGGGGAGTGGCCTACACCATGGACCCGGTCGCTCGTCAGGCTTTGGAGGTTTTGCAGCCTCTATACCAGCTGTTTAAGTTCTTGTTCCTCTCCATTCAATCCATCAATCCTATTCTATCCCGTAACTCGGAGGTCGTAGGGGCACCAAAGATGATCGCTTAACCAGCGTACTCCATCTTTCCCTATCCTCAGCAACCCTGATGGTTTCGCTCAGTGTCAAACCAGTCCATTCTCGAATGTTGTCCTCCCACCTCTTTTTCAGTCTCCCTCTTCTTCTACCTCCTTGCACTGTGCCTTGCAGGATGGTCTTTGCAAGACCTAATGATCTGGTGACGTGGCCAATCCATCAATGCCATCAGCAAAATGGAGGTTGGAGATAGCTCTACCCTCTAGGCTGACTGTGCCTTCATGATACGCAAGGGCATCTGAGCTCCAGAAAAATGTTGAAGAGAGTAGGCATCATTGACGCATGCTGAGAGTTCTGAACCAGTTTCTGATGGTGCTGTTATTGAGGACTGCATGCCGAACTATTCCTACGCTATGCTAAAAGAAATTACTTGATCGAACATTACTCTTTTAGAGAGAAAAAAAAACAACAAAAACAAATATCCGTTGCATTCAGACCAGATACCTGGATGTTAGCAACGTAAAGTCACTCTGAAACCTTCAAGAGAAAAACAGACCCGAACCGGCACCTTTCGGCGTCAGATCAAAACAAATCACAAACCGGTCTCAAAATGTTGTCTGCATTTGCAAAATATTATTATTCACACGGGAAAGTGCACGTTTTGTCAGCACTATACCAGCTGCATACTTGTAAAATATAATTAACTTTATTTTCTAAACAAAACTAATAAAAACTTACAAGCTGTTGAACATCGATTGAAAAAGAACACTGAACAACTTGTGACTTCTAAATAAAAGAGCGGTTGGAAAATAAATTTCATACTAACAAATAAAATTGTAAGAATAGCTTTATAAGGTATGCCGTTGGTCTTCTAATATAACAAGAATAAAATTATTTAAAAAAATAAATAATAATAACTTTTTAATAATAAGTGAGCAACACGTGCACATTTCCCGCTGTTCCGGTCAAGGAGGTCTAACCTCCCTAGGTTTCCCCTAGGTTTCGGACCCCCTACACCAACCCACTTTTTTTTTTTTAAGTAATAAAATAAAATGAATTAAAATAAACTTTTTAAATGTATTCTGTTTCTTGGTGTTACTTGACACCACAAACATCCAAGCCTATAGCAATATGGATGTTTGCGGTCGAAATAATACAAAATGACGGCCTATATGGGATTCCCTTTGTAAAATATTTATTTACACCTATCATGTTCTATCCTATCCATATCCTATTCTATCACCTAACTCGAAAGTCGTTGGGGCACCACAGATGATCGTATAACCAGAGAGCTATAATAATTCCAGCTCTCTGGTATAACCAGACAGCTTCTATATTATAGTAGAAGCTGTCTGGTATAACCAGTGTACTCCGTCTTTCTCTGTCCCCAGCAACCCTCATGGCTTCGCTCAGTGTCATATTAAGCCAGTCCATTCTCGAATGTTGTCTTTCCACCTCTTTTTCTGTCTTCCTCTTCTTCTGTCTCCTTGCACCGTGCTTTGCAGGATGATCTTTGCAAGGCCTGGTGCTCTGATGACGTGGGGTTTCCGTTTCTTCACCACTGTAAACATGTTATCATGTTGTCCAATGGTGTATTCATTGTTTAAGGACTGCTTATCCTATCCCATAACTCGGAGGTCGTAGGGGCACCACAGATGATTGTTTAACCAGTGTACTCCATCTCGCCCTGTCCTCAGCAACCCTGATTGTTTCGCTCAGTGTCAAACCAGTCCATTCTCGAATGTTGTCCTCGCACAGGCGGGAGCACAGGCGCCTGCACAGGCGGGAGCACAGGCGGGACCACAGGCGGCTGCACCGGCGGCTGCACAGGCGGGTGCAGGATCGGACCCACATCTTTTTCGGTCTCCCTCTTCTTCTACCACCTTGCACTGTGCCTTACAGGATGGTCTTTGCAAGACCTAATGATCTGGTGACGTGGCCATACCATCGGAGTTTACGTTTTTTCACCACAGTGAGCAGGTCATCGTGTTGTCCAATGGCTTGTGTGATGGTCTGTCAGACTTCGTCGTTGGTGACGTGCTGGGTATAGGAATTCAATGCCCAGAAGTGTTCTGTAGCACCTCATCTCCATGCTTTGTATTCTTCGTTGGAGATCTGCTGTGATGGTCCATATAGGAAGATGGAGATGACAAGGGAGCGCAGCAGCCTTACCTTGGAATGTAGACTGATGGTCCTGTCTTTCCAAATTGGCTTCAACCTCTCCAGGGCAGCAGTCTTAAGGACTGCAATTTTCATTATTTAGAGGATTCCCAAAAACATTTCTAAATAATACATTATGTCACACAATCTGCTAAATAATGCGTTACATAATTTTTGTTTTTTGTAATTTAGCAAAAATGCCTTATTTACCTATATAATTATGTACCTACACCCATACCCCAGGCTGAACCGATCGAAAGCCCCAGCCTCTGTGGTCAGCCGTCGTTCAAGGGACCCACTTGTTTCCTCATAGTTCCTCTGACGCTGTTCCCCGTCAAGTGCCTCCACAACCGCTGTTGAACGACTTCGTGAGCCCGAGGCCAGCCATATCAGCCAGAAACCACAGCAGGTTCACCAATGACAACCCTTTGGACCTTACAAAACAGGGTCATTCATCGCCCTTAAATAATAAGGAGAAGAAAGCACCCTTTGATTACCTGTCCCGATTGCTCATAGGAAACTAACTGTTATATCCAATAGTAGTTGTTATAATACATGTATTAGGCTGCCGTTTGAAATATATTTTGTTAACACAGGCGGCGGAAGCGGGGGGGGGGCAAAGGGGGCACTGCCCCCCCCCCCCGAAAAATATGGGGGGGGCAAACAAGCTCTATTTCAGCGGTAGAGATGACAGGCACGAACACGGCGTTGGATTCTTGGTCCACAAGAACATTCTAGCCACTGTCATGGGTTGCCGCCCAGTCTCCAGTAGACTCATTACCATCCGTCTGAGAGCAACCCCTTTCAACATTACCATCATCCAGGCCTATGCCCCAACATCAGACTATGAAGACAGCGAAGTGGAGGATTTTTATGAAAATATACAGGCGGTCCTTGACCAAGTGCCGAAGAAGGACATAGTCATAGTGCAAGGCGACTGGAATGCCAAGGTTGGCCAAGATGCGCACCGCAACTGGGGAGACACATGCGGACCCCACTGCAACAACGAGACAAATGACAGGGGTCTGAGGCTATTGGAGTTTGCCAGATACAACAATCTGGTACTGGCAAACACGCTTGGTCTCCACAAAAAATCCAGACGATGGACATGGCACAGTCCCGGCGGGGAACATCACAACCAGATCGACTACATCATGGTCAAGAAACGCTTCAGATCAAGCATCAACATTGGCAGGACACGCACTTTTCCAGGAGCAGACATTGGAAGTGACCACGATCTCGTGATGATGTCTTTCCGGCTCCATTTGAAGAGAGTAAATACAGCAAAGTGCACTAGGCTGAAGTTCGACCTGGACAAACTGCAAGACCCGGAGGTGGCAAAAATATTTCAGGCCACAATTGGAGGGAAATTTGCACCACTGCTTATTTTGGGGGCAGGCGAAGTAGATGTCAACACCATGACCAATACCTTCAACTCAGCTGTAACAGATGCCGCCACTGAGATCCTTGGCAAGCACCGACCAAAGAAGAAGCCGTGGATCACACCTGAACTTTTGGATCTGTGTGATAAACGAAGAGAGTTAAAAAAGAAAAAGAACACCTCACAGGGAGCTGATGTCTACCGAAAAATCAACAATGACATCCGAAAAGGCATGCGCACAGCAAAGGAGAACTGGATAGAAGATCAATGCCAGGAAATAGAGAACAATCTGAACAAGAACAACAGCAAGAAGGCCTACCAGACTGTGAAGCGGCTGACAAGTGTTAAACAGCCCAAAGTCTCCACTATCCAAAGCAAGTCTGGAATTTGCCTTACAGAAGAACAAGAAGTCTTGGACAGATGGACAGAGTACTGCTCTGACCTTTACAACCATACACCAAATGGAGACCCATCAGTTCTAGCATGTCCCGAGAGCAGAGAAGAAGAAGAAATCCTCCCAATTCTCCGGGAAGAAGTTGAGGCAGCAGTGCAATCGCTGAAGAAAGGGAAGTCAGCGGGAGTGGACAACATACCAGCGGAACTGCTACAAGCAGGAGGAGAAGCGATGACTGATGCTCTCACCATTATCTGTAACAAGATCTGGCAGAGTGGGGAATGGCCTACACCATGGACCCAGTCGCTTGTCATCACTCTTCCCAAAAAAGGTAACCTTCAGGAGTGTGAAAATTACCGCACCATCAGCCTCATCAGCCATCCCAGCAAGGTCCTCCTGAAAATAATACTCAACAGGTTGAAACCACAAGCTGAACAAATCATAGCTGAAGAACAAGCAGGATTCATGGCAGGGCGAAGTACCACTGAACAGATTTTCAACCTCAGAATAATCTGTGAGAAATACCTACAGCACCAACAACATCTATATCATGTGTTCATAGACTTCAAGAAGGCATTTGACCGAGTCTGGCATGCAGCTCTATGGGCAACCATGAAAGTGTACAACATCAGCCCTAAAATTATAGAAGTCATCAAAAGCCTGTATGACAAGGCTACCAGTGCAGTCCTCCATAACAGCGTCATCGGGAACTGGTTCAGAACAACAATCGGTGTGCGTCAAGGATGCCTACTCTCTCCAACACTCTTCAACATCTTCCTAGAGCGCATCATGTCAGATGCTCTTGCAGATCACGAAGGCACAGTCAGCATAGGGGGCAGAGCAATCTCCAATCTTCGTTTTGCGGATGATATTGATGGATTGGCTGGAGAGGAACAAGAACTTGAACAGCTTGTACAGAGGCTTGACACCACCTCCAGAGCTTATGGAATGGAAATAAGTGCAGAGAAGACCAAAATGATGACCAACAACACCAATGGCATCAACACGGACATCAAAGTACAAGGCCAATCCCTCAACACAGTGCACAGCTTCAAATATTTAGGAGCCATTGTGTCAGACAATGGGTCTCGACAGGAAGTCCTCTCCAGGATCGCACAAACAACTGCTGCCCTGACAAGGTTGAAGCCCATTTGGAAAGACAGAACCATCAGTCTACATTCCAAAGTAAGACTGCTGCGATCTCTGGTCATCTCCATCTTCCTATATGCTTGCGAAGCATGGACCCTCACAGCAGATCTCCAACGAAGAATACAAAGCATGGAGATGAGGTGCTACAGAAGACTTCTGTGCATTTCCTATACCCAACACATCACCAACGTTGAAGTCCGACAGACCATCACACAAGCCATTGGACAACACGATGACCTGCTCACAGTGGTGAAGAAACGGAAACTCCGATGGTATGGCCACGTCACCAGATCATCAGGCCTTGCAAAGACCATTCTGCAAGGCACAGTGCAAGGAGGTAGAAGAAGGGGGAGACCGAAAAAGAGGTGGGAGGACAACATTCGAGAATGGACTGGTTTGACACTGAGCGAAGCCATGAGGGCTGCTGAGGACAGAGAAAGATGGAGTATGCTGGTTAAGCGATCATCTGTGGTGCCCCTACGACCTTCGGGTTATGGGACAGGATAGGATAGGATAGGATAGAAACCTATACATTTGCCCCCCCCCCCCCCCCCAATATTCAGCCCCTCAAAAAACATTATTTGGAGGTTCAAACCAATATTTTCCCACTTTTTCTGGACTGATGCAAGTTAACAATACCTGTGCTGAGACCATTTTCAAAGCACTGAAGGACTGCTTGATCAGACTTGACTTGCCAGTGCAAAACTGTAGGGGCCAGGCCTACGACGGGGCGAGTAATTTTCAGCGTCATGTGTCAGGAGTTGCAAAAAGATTCAAAGATGAGATCCTTGCTGTGACTGAAGAGCTGGCGACAGTTCTTCAAAGAAAACAAACGACTTGTGATGATGCAGTAAACGCTGCTGACATTTGTTTGAGAACACTGGAAAGCATGCGGCATGAAGATTGTTATGAGACATTTTTTGCTGACATCACAACGAAAGCTGCAAATTTGTGTGATGAGCCCTGCGTTCCTAGACAGAAGCAGCCTCCATGAAGACTGGACGATGGCTCACAGGGTCACAGCTACTCTTGTCCATCTGCTTACTACAGACAGCAATAATGTGAGGCCATTGACAACATCAAAGAACATTTAAAGAGCCGGTTTGATCAAACAGCTCTCGACTTAAAAAGGTAAATTGAAGTTCTTCTAAGTGATGGAGCAGCAGGGAAGAGACCAGAAATTCCTCAAGAAATCAAAGATACATATTCCGCTGACATTGACTTGGACAGACTCAAAACTCAGCTAGAACTCCTCCCACATGCACTGCAGGGTGACACCAGAAAGGCGGCTAACTCTAGGATCACCATCTTCCAAGCACTGCCGGATGAACTGAAAGCTTCTGACACTGTGCGAAGGATGCTGAGTGAAGTGGATAAACTTCTCAGACTGTACTTCACCATCCCAACCACAACTGCAACGGCTGAACGCAGTTTTTCAGCCATAAAGCGGGTAAAAACATACCTTTGGGCAACGATGACGCAGGAGCGTCTAAATACAGTGAACTCCGGATATAATAAAGGCCGGATAAAGTAAATATTCGGTTTTAGTAAAGTCCAGTCTTAGTCCCGACCAAAACTCTTCTTTGTCTCTGTTTTTAAAAATCGGATATAATAAAAAAATATAGTAAAGTCCGCTTATAATAAAGTGTTTTCTAAGGCCCCTGGCGAGTTTTGCTGTCGCTTATAATAAAGTTTCAAGGGAGATTACTGTATTAAAGTTTCATGAGAGTTACTGACGTTCATAATGACGCAACATCGTCACGTCACGCTTACCCTGAAGCCTAAAATAGATCTAATTCACGCACTTGAAGATGAAAAGATGAAGAAAAAAAAAAAGAAAGAAATTGCTGAACAATTTGGAATTTCCGCATCAACAGTAACAGTGATTATGAAGGAGAGTGAAAAACTGAAGGAGAGATTTAACTGTTTGGCAGAAAAAGAGTACCTAGCTTAGAAACTTACAAATCAAATTAGACTTCACTTTCGCTATACATGATGCAATGCGTTTATGACTAAATAAGGGTGTTATAAGTTGAACACATTATAATTATACCTTTTGTACTGAGTTGAATCCGAATCAATGGAGAACTGGGAAACCAACGTTTTGACTGGACTGCACTTTCAAATGAGAAGTAAAGAAGAGATTTATTCCTAAGCTGTTGCATGGCTTTGCAAGACAAACCATGCTTTAATTTTGTGAGCTTTTTGTTTTTCCACAATGACGATAGTACAACGTGTACAATTCATGATCTACTTTTATGATTTATCCTTCCGATTAAAGGGTTGGTTTGAAATAATTAGGACACGAAGGCTCACATGTTATCTCTTATCGGTAATGAACTCTCTCTCTCTCTCTCTCTCTCTCTCTTTCTTTCTCTTACCCCCCCCCCTCTCTCTCTCTCTCTCACACACACACTCACACACACGTGAACTTACACACACGGACATAAACAAATAATACTGTAACATTTCAATCAATATACACAAACTGGGTTATAAGAGAGGTATTCTTGAAGAGTTTATAATACCCGAGTTAATAAACAAAAATAATCAATCAACATATGTGAGCGTAATGGAATCCAATAAGGGACAATGGACCTACTGCAAGTGTTCATTAAAAAAAGTATCTTTTTCAGCTATTTCCCGTGGATTTCTGGTGGCTTCATACGAAAGGCTAAAAGGACCTTTTCACTTTCGTGAAATATCACTTGTTATCATGTGGCTGTGTCCAGAAACAATAGATCTTGACGATGAGTGCATATTCATAATGTTCACTCAAGTAACGTAATTGCTATTTACCTGTAATTACGATAGCAATAGGTAATACCCATTGGGGGGGGGGGGGAAGGGAAACACAAAGAAGAAGAAAATCTAAATTTTGAAAAGGCCATGTTCGACAGAGAGAGAGAGAGAGAGAGAGAGAGAGAGAGAGAGAGAGAGAGAGAGAGAGAGAGAGAGAGAGAGAGAGAGAGAGAGAGAGAGAGCTTGCTTGTCCAACCACTCAAATAAATACTTTGAATTTTGTTCTTGGCAACTCTGGTAAGACAAACGTTTCCACGACGACTTATAGACGGCTGTCCGGGGGTGTGGGGCTGGAGCTGGGGAGGGTGGGGGTGTTTTTTAAAATGGAAAACATAGTTTTCGTGTGGAATTCAGCAAGGGACAACAAACCAACACAGAAATATTAATCTAAATTAAAATATGTAATAACGAAAGCGATTCGTTCGATTTGCACTGTCTTATTTTAACTGTTCAACTATGTGAATCTAATCAATTAATGGGATCCAATTCCAATGTACATGTATATAACGCGCCAAATGTCAGCTCAATTTAGAACGATGTTGAGTTACGTGAACACACAGACAAATAGACACACAGACGATTACAGTCTGCAGAAATCCTGGTAAAAGATGGAAATTCGAGAAGTGATTATTTTGTTCACAGATTTGTTTTGCTTTTCTTCTTCTTTACTTGCACCAGGGCCGGATCCAGAGGGTAGGGGGGGGGGTGCTAGGAGTGCTGCAGCATCCCCCACCCCCACCCCTTGGCAACAACAACAACAAAAAAATAAAAAAAATAAAGAAAGTAGAAGATGGAAGTTTTTGTTCAACTGGAAATACGTTATGTAAAGCAGTTAGTTACAGGACAGGACAGGATGCTATGCTATGTACGTGCCTTTCCCCAAGGCTCAAAGAGTGGCGATCTATACCAACATACACGCTCACCTGTCTCATTTTACCCTCACACACACCAAATACACATACATCACTCAAACAGGTGGTGTACAGGCAGTGAGATCGCTATTAGAAGACGGAAGAAAATCGAATTTTTATTTTTGAAATTTGTATATTGACTGCATCCTGTACCGTTATTGAAGGGAGGGAGGAAACCGGAGTGCCCGGAGAAAACCCTCGGTAACCTCAATAGTCTCGTACCTAAGTCACATACGTTCGCCCCTTGCGGCAATCGCACTCGCGACCTTCGGCATAGGAAACCGGCGACTTATCCACGGCGCCACGAGTTTTACTTGTGGTGTTTCACCACTCTGTACCATACATTTTAAAAAGAACTAGACTAGCACCCCACCCCACCCCCTCCCTCGAAAATGGATTGATCCAGCCCTGTGCACCCACATACACTTTAGACCAGCGTTTTCTATCTCTTTATAATGAGAGTGTCGGATTAGTAAACGTTAAATTAAAACAAAAAGAAAGTTTCGGTTATGCTAAATTAACCCTCTAAAATCGTTATTATAAACGAAGTCGGTTATAGTCAAGTAAACCTCTAAAACTGTATTCTGCCGTGAACTGACAAAACCGAGCAAGTCCACAAAACCTACTTTCGAGAAAATCGACGTTTTGTGTTGCGCTATATTACGCGATCGTTTCTGGAAGTTTAAGGGCATATTATAATGCAGTTCCTCGATATAAGAGTGCATACCTTGAATGTTAAAGAAATGTTTGATAGATTTGATGTTTTAAGACTATTTGTGGACTTGCTTTGTTTTGTCAGATTATTCTTGAGATAGGTCTTTGCTGAGAACATGACAAAACCAAGCAAGTCACCCACTTGGTTTTGTCAGTTTATTATTGAATTAAATCCTTGTTAAAAAAATTCACAAAACCAAGTAAGTCAAATCCGCTTGGTTTTGTCAGTTTATTATTAAGTAAATCCTTGTTTTCAAAATTCACCAAACCAAGTAAGTCCCATAGGCCGTTTCTTTGTTAAAAAGTCTGACGAGATGGGTCACATAAGTTCGGTTTTGTAAGATGTGGGTGCGGCAGTTAAAGTGTATGTATGCGTGTGCGTCTTTATTATTGTTTTTAGCCATTCTTCACTTAATATTCCTCGGTTGGTATGCAGGAGTCATGGTTATGGGGTAGCCCGTAGCACAGTGGGTAGGCGCCGGTGTCCAATGCCGATGGTCGCGGGTTCGAGCTCCGCACGGGGCAAAAATTTGTTATTCTTATGAGACTTTACGGGTCACCGAGGGTTCTCTCCGGGTACTCCGGTTTCTCCCTCCCTTCAAAATAATATTAGATGCAGCCAATTTAATTTTAAAAATACAAAACTATTTTCCTTTCAGTTTCCTATTGTAGCGATCTTCCTGCCTTTACACCACGTGTATGTCTTGTATTTTGTTGCCCTTGTTGTGTGTCTGTAATATATTTGTTGCTGTTTGTTTATGGGTTCGAGCACTGAATAGAATAGACCCAACGTTTCCCGGCGTGTCGTAAGAGGCGACTAACAGGGGTAATGTTAACACGGCATTACTGGGCGAAAGTCTTCTACACAGAAGTCATCTGCCAGGGCGAGGAACCTCACGTTACTACAGGTTCAACGACCACGTGCTCAGGGCCAAGGCGAGCCACACTGTATTCGTGGAATTCGGCTGTGGCCAATAGCCTGGAGAGGATTGGGCACCGTCAAGTCTTTTTTTGCCCAAGACACACTACATGATGACACTATCCACTAATTCCATACTGGATCGGTCGTCGCCCGGCTCAAGGACCGCGCCTTCCGTTGGCAACCAGGATAAGAGGTGTTAAGTATGCTACTGATGGACAATTCAGCAAGATCCGCACGAGAAACAACATCGTCATAGGAACCTGGAATGTCAGGACCCTAACTGCGGAAGGAAAATTAGAAGAACTGGTCCACGAGTTGGACCACTATCGATGGAACGTTCTAGGCATCAGCGAACTGCGCTGGAAAGGCCTAGGTGAAACAACGACCGACAAAGGCCACAAGCTCTATTTCAGCGGTAGAGATGACAGGCACGAACACGGCGTTGGATTCTTGGTCCACAAGAACATTCTAGCCACTGTCATGGGTTGCCGCCCAGTCTCCAGTAGACTCATTACCATCCCCCTGAGAGCAGCCCCTTTCAACATCACCATCATCCAGGCCTATGCCCCAACATCAGACTATGACGACAGCGAAGTGGAGGATTTTATGAAAATCTACAGGCGGTCCTTGACCAAGTGCCGAAGAAGGACATATTCATAGTGCAAGGCGACTGGAATGCCAAGGTTGGCCAAGATGCGCACCACAACTGGGGAGACACATGTGGACCCCACTGCAACAACGAGACAAATGACAGGGATCTGAGATTCTTGGAGTTTGCCAGATACAACAATCTGGTACTGGCAAACAAGCTTGGTCTCCACAAAAACTCCATACGATGGACATGGCACAGTCCCGGCGGGGAGCATCACAACCAAATAGACTACATCATGGTCAAGAAACGCTTCAGATTAAGCATCAACATTGGTAGGACGCGCACTTTTCCAGGAGAAGACATCGGAAGTGACCACGATCTCTTGATGATGTCTTTCCGGCTCCACTTGAAGAGAGTAAATACAGCAAAGTGCACTAGACTGAAGTTCGACCTGGACAAACTGCAAGACCCGGAGGTGGCAGAACTATTTCAGGCCACAATTGGAGGGAAATTTGCACCACTGCTCATTTTGGGGGCTGGTGAAGTAGATGTCAACACCATGACCACCACCTTCAACTCAGATGTGACAGATGCCGCCACTGAGATCCTTGGCAAGCACCGACCAAAGAAAAAGCCGTGGATCACACTGAACTTTTGGATCTGTGTGAAAAACGAAGAGAGATAAAAAAAAAAAAGAAAAAAAAAGAACACCTCACAGTGAGCTGATGTCTACCGAAAAATCAACAATGACACCCGAAAAGGCATGCGCACAGCAAAGGAGAACTGGATAGATCAATGCCAGGAAATAGAGAACAGTCTGAACAAGAACAACAGCACGTAGGCCTACCAGACTGTAAAGCGGCTGACAAATGTTACACAGCCCAAAGTCTCCACGATCCAAAGCAAGTCTGGCATATGCTTTACAGAAGAACAAGAAGTCTTGGACAGATGGACAGAGTACTGCTCTGACCTTTACAACCATACACCAAATGGAGGCCCATCAGTTCTAGCATGTCCCGAGAACAGAGAAGAACAAATCCTCCCAATTCTCCGGGAAGAAGTTGAGGCAGCAGTGCTATCGCTAACGAAAAGGAAGTCAGCGTGAGTGGACAACATACCCGCGGAACTGCTACAAGCAGGAGGAGAAGCGATGATTGATGCCCTCACTATTATCTGTAACACGATCTGGCAGAGTGGGGAGTGGCCTATACCATGGGCCCAGTCGCTTGTCATCACTCTTTCCAAAAAAAGGTAACCTTCAGGAGTGTAAAAATTACCGCACCGTCAGCCTCATCCCAGCAAGGTCCTCCTGAAAATAATACTCAACGGGTTGAAACCCCAAGCTGAACAAATCATAGCTGAAGAACAAGCAGGATTCAGGGCAGGGCGAAGTACCACTGAACAGATTTTCAACCTCAGAATAATTTGTGAGAAATACCTACAGCACCAACAACATCTATATCATGTGTTCATAGACTGCAAGAAAACGTTTGACTGAGTCTGGCATGCAGCTCTATGGGCAACAATGAAAGTGTACAATATCAGCCCTAAAATTATTGAAGCCATCAAAAGCCTGTATGACAAGGCTACAAGTGCAGTCCTCCACAACAGCGCCATCGGAAACTGGTTCAGAACAACAATCGGTGTGCGTCAAGGATGCCTACTCCAACACCCTTCAACATCTTCCTAGAGCGCATTATGTCAGATGCTCTTGCAGATCACGAAGGCACAGTCAGCATAGGGGGTAGAGCAATCTCCAATCTTCGTTTTGCGGATGACATTGATGGATTGGCTGGAGAGGAACAAGAACTTGAACAGCTGGTACAGAGGCTTGACACCACCTCCAAAGCTTATGGAATGGAAATAAGTGCACAGAAGACCAAAATGATGACCAACAACACCAATGGCATCAACATGGACATCAAAGTCCAAGGTCAATCCCTCAACACAGTGCATAGCTTCAAATATTTAGGAGCCATTGTATCAGACAATGGGTCCCGACAGGAAGTCCTCTCCAGGTTTGCACAAACAACTGCTGCACTGACAAAGGTTTAAGCCATTTGGAAAGACAGGACCTTCAGTCGACATTCCAAAATAAGACTGTTGCGCTCCCTTGTCATCTACATCTCCCTATATGCTTGCGAAGCATTGACCCTCACAGCAGATCTCCAACGAAGAATACAAAGCATGGAGTTGAGGTGCTACAGAAGACTACTGGGATTTTCCTATACCCAACACATCACCAACGACGAAGTCCGACAGACCATCACACAAGCCATTGGACAACACGATGACCTGCTCACAGTGGTGAAGAAACGAAAACTCCGATGGTATGGCCACGTCACCAGATCATCAGACCTTGCAAAGACTATTCTGCAAGGCACAGTGCAAGGAGGTAGAAGAAGAGAGAGACCGAAAAAGAGGTGGGAGGACAACATTCGAGAATGGACTGGTTTGACACTGATCGAAGCCATCAGGGCTGCTGAGGACAGGGAAAGATGGAGTATGTTGGTTAAACGATCATCTGTGGTGCCCCTACGACCTCAGGGTTACGGGACAGGATAGGGTAGGATAAGATAGTTTGTTTGTTTGTTTCCACACCTCGTGGAAGTTGCCGCATAGGCGGAAGAGCCACAGGATCCTTCATGGTGGGCAGGAAAGTACATGAAGAAAACTCTTTTTCAAAAAGCCGAACACGTCGTTTGCTGACTGAAATGTCGTCATCATTTTCACAGGAAAATAATATTGCACAGCAGCAATAACATGGATTCTCACCGGTCCACGTCATTGTAAGGCACTTTCTCATTGGTCGGGAGGACTTACTTTTCTTTGTCAGTTTATTTTAGAAGATGACGTCATCATGCCAACTCGAGCATCAGCCAGAGGATCGCCGGAACAAAATCGCAGTGGACTTGCTTGGTTTTGTTAGTTTATTCCCCCACTTAAAAGTTTTTTAACAAGGACTTACTCTATGATATCTCCAAATCTAAACATAGTTCGGATTTGATTTTTACAGGTAAGATGCGTCATTCTCTTGCAAGTTTGATGGCGCAAAAAACTCATTTTCGACCTTAGGTGGACTTACTCGGTTTTGTCAAATCACGGCAGTATTATAAACGAAGTTTCGGTTATAGTAAAGTAAACTTTAAAAATTTTACTGTAAACGGATTTTCGGTTATATTAAATATTCGGTTATACTAAAGATTTATTTGGTCCCAGGGCACTTTACTATATCCGAAGTTCACTGTAATTGTCTTATAATGCATGTGTTCGAAGACAAAGTAGATCAACTAGACCTAGCGCAAACTGCTTACGAATTTATTAATAGAAATGAACGCCGTCAGGCATGCTTTGGAAAATTAACGGTGTAATTTACCATGCCAAATCACATGCATGACTTTTGTTACTCTGATGGATCAACATTGTCTGGTCAGTTTCTCTCCCTTTCTCTCTACCCTGACCCCCCGCCTCTCTCTCTCTCTCTCTCTCTCTCTCTCTCTCTCTCTCTCTCTCTCTCTCTCTTATATGCACAGTTGTAGAAATATATGATTTTTTTTCTCTCTCACATAGTGTCTATGAAAATAGTTCAAATTATTTGGAGTAAATGTCCAGGGCCGGACCCAGGGGGAAGGGTTACCTGGGTTCCGGACCCCCCCCCCCCCCCCACACACACACACACACACACACACTCCAAATTTAAAAAAAAATAATTTCTTTTTTATGCAAAGAGTTTCAATTTTTTTAAAATTGTTTTTAAGACATTGCAGTTTTTAGTCACTTTTGGTCCAAAGTACAAAGAGTTATTTATAGTCAATTCAACGGAAATCCATTTCAAGGGATCCGTTGAAACGTCCAAAGCGTTTTCCCGTTGAAACGACCAAGTAACCCAACCCCTAAGCCTAAATTAGTAAATGCAGCCATATTTTCTTGTTCTGGCCGCAAGCCTCTTCCAGCACCTTCACATTGATACTGCCCTAATCCATTAAAAACGACTTTTTAGAC
The DNA here is from genome assembly GCA_036898135.1 of Oncomelania hupensis. Lineage (NCBI taxonomy): Eukaryota > Metazoa > Mollusca > Gastropoda > Littorinimorpha > Pomatiopsidae > Oncomelania > Oncomelania hupensis. The sequence goes on from CM072519.1 coordinate 70,506,060, forward strand.
ATATTAATTAAGATGCTAAGTTGATCCTATCCTATCCTATCCTATCCTATCCTGTCCCGTAACCCGGAGGACAAATTAGCTAAGTTGATAATTATGACAATTCGTTGTAACGAACATCCATTGAAACGACCATCGCTGAATCGTCCACCAAAAAAAATCGTTGAAATGGAAACTCTTAACAGTGAAGCTGCAGAAAAGGACAAAAGATGTTGTCGATGCCTACAAGGAAATCAAAGAGGTCAGTAACTGCATGCCTTCTATTAGAAGAGATGTCGACACAGCGTTCGTTGCCTGGTTTGGTGAAGTCAGCAAAATGGCAAATGCTTTGACAACTGGTGTTACTGTTCCTCGTCAAGCATCCCGACAGACTCTCCGTGACAACCAACCTGCGGCCACTCCAGAAGAATATTTCAAGATTAGCATTGCCATTCCTTTCTTGGAACACCTGTCAACCGAATTGGACTCGAGGTTCAAAAATGCTGGCCTAGCAGTTGATGGTCTCTGTCTGGTGCCAATCACTTTAATAGACAACAAGGATGGTTTCATGCAGGTTCCAGAAGGGGTGAAGACACTGGCAATGTTGTGGGAGTCTGACCTACCAGACAACGCTACCCTTAATGCAGAATACCAACGGTGGGTTTGCAAATGGCGAAGTGCTGCTGAGAATGCGACAGCTATCATCCCATCCACGGCATCAGAAGCACTGAAACATTGTGACAGGGATTTTTATCCCAACCTGTTCATCATACTAAAGAACCTTTGCACCCTGCCTGTCACTACTGCCGAGTGTGAGCGTTCAAACAGTCAGTTGCGCAACCTGAAAAACTACATGCGCTCTACAATGGGGCAACAGAGACTCAATGGACTTGCTTTACTGAAAGTGCACAGGGATGTTAATATTGACTTCAAAGAGGCAGTGAACTGTTTTGCCAGAAGATACAATTCACAAATGGAATGCCGAGGAACCTAGTGCAGCAAGACTGAATTAAGTGAAAGCAGGGCGGTGATGTTCATAAACTACAAGGTAAAGCTTTATACCGTTAACGATCAACAAAAAGTAGTTAGAAATGACTAGGGTTCTGACCATTGCAGGTTTGGCTGGTCTCATTGATCTATGACTAGGATTCTGACTAATGTAGTTTGGCTGGTCTCATTGAGCAATGACTAGGGTTCTGACCAGTGCAGGTTTGGCTGGTCTCATTGAGCAATGACTAGGGTTCTGACTAGTGCAGGGTTGGCTGGTTTCATTGAGCAATGACTACGGTCCTCACTAGTGCAGGATTGGCTGATATTGAGCAATGACTAGGGTCCTCACTAGTGCAGGATTGGCTGATACTGAGCATTGACTAGGGTTCTGACTAGTGCAGGTTTGGCTGGTTCACTGAGCAATAACTAGCGTTCCGACTAGTGTAGGATTGACTGGTCTCATTGAGCACTGACACACATTTGCCGCATTTGCAAGATTGAGGCATGGGGCCAGGGGCCATCAATTTGGTCCTGTCCCCAAGTTAAGGGTGGTTTAATCATGATTCCTGGAGCGACTTGTGAGGTGTTGCGCATGGAGCGGCTTGTGAGGTGTTGCGCATGGAGCGGCTTGTGAGGTGTTGTGCATGGAGTGGCTTGTGATGTGTTGCGCATGGAGCGGCTTGTGAGATGATGTGCATGGAGTGGCTTGTGAGGTGTTGTGCATGGAGTGGCTTGTGATGTGTTGCGCATGGAGCGGCTTGTGAGGTGTTGCACACGGAGCGGCTTGTGAGATGTTGCACATGGAGCGGCTTGTGAGGTGTTGCGCATGGAGCGGCTTGTGAGGTGTTGCACATGGAGCGACTTGTGAGGTGTTGCGCATGGAGCGGCTTGTGAGATGTTGTGCATGGAGTGATGTTTGCTAGTTGTGTGAGGACAAGCAATGTGGCAAATAACAGCTAAACAGCGCGTAACGTCAGTCTATGCTCAGACGCATTAACCAACAACAATGGATCCTAGCTCAGAGGTAAGAACTAGTGCATCCTTAATAGAATAGGGGTAACAATATATAATATGTCTATAAACAGATAAATACATACTATTCCTATCGGTATGCTATCTATAGCATAGAGGTAACAGTAATATGTCTATAAACGTAAATACATACTGCTTTTATACGTATGCTATCGATAGCATAGAGGTAACGGTAGTATGTCTATAAAGAGATAAATACATACTACCCCTGTCCGTATGCTATGGAGGATCCACTTATTTTTTGCTATGGAGAATCCATTGTACTTGGTTAATGCCCCATCGGAAACTGGTTCAGAACAACAATCGCTGTGCGTCAGGGATGACTACTCTCTCCAACACTCTTCAACATCTTCCTAGAGCGCATCATGTCAGATTCCCTTGCAGATCACGAAGGCACAGTCAGCATAGGGGAAAGAGCAATCTCCAACCTTCGTTTTGCAGATGACATTGATGGATTGGCTGGAGAGGAAAAAGAACTTGAACAGTTGGTACTGAGGCGCTTGACACCACCTCCAGAGCCTATGGAATGGAAATAAGTGCAAGGAAGACCAAAATGATGACCAACAACACCAATGGCATCAACACTGACATCAAAGTCCAAGGCCAATCCATCAACATAGTGCATAGCTTCAAATATTTAGGAGTCATTGTAACAGACAATGGGCCCCGACAGGAAGTCCTCTCCAGGATCGCACAAACAACTGCTGCCCTGGCGAGGTTTAAGCCAATTTGGAAAGACAGGACCATCAGTCTACATTCCAAGGTAAGACTGCTGCGCTCCCTTGTCATCTCCATCTTCCTATATGCTTGCGAGACTTGGACCATCACAACAGATCTACAACGAAGAATACAAAGCATGGAGATGAGGTGCTACATAAGACTTCTGGGCATTTTCTATACCCAACACATTACCAACGACGAAGTCCGAAAGACCATCACACAAAGCAATTGAACAACACGATGACCTGCTCACAGTGGTTGAAAAAACGGAACCTCCGATGGTATGGCCACGTCACCAGATCATCAGGTCTTGCAAAGACCATCTTGCAAGGCACAGTGCAAGGAGGTAGAAGAAGAGGGAGACCGAAAAATAGGTGGGAGGACAACATTCGAGAATGGACTAGTTTGACACTGAGCGAAACAATCAGGGTTGCTGAAGACAGGGGAAGATGGAGTATACTGGTTAAACGATCATCTGTGGTGCCCTTACGACCTTCCGAGTTACGGGATAGGATAGGATAGGATAAGATTGGTTACAAAAGGAGAGGGAGAGGGGGTAAGAGAGGGAAAGGAAGAGAGGTGGTCACAAATTTAAATAAAAATCACCAGTTCATCAGTAAATAACCTTTGAATATTAATGAATATCGTTCTTTCGTGTCACCATCCAGATCTCTATCAGCGATTTCTTTTTGTTCAATATATATATATATATATATATATATATATATATATATATATATATATATATATATATATATATATATATATATATATATATATATATATATATATATATATATATATATAATATAAATTTCTTTCCTTGGATGGGTGAGGGATCCCGAGACACCTGTGTCCCCCCCCCCCTCTTTCTCTCCCCTCCCCTCTCGACTAATCTGCCCCTTCTCTAATAATAATAATATAAAAAATAATAATAATAATAACAACTATAATAATAATAATCATAATAATATTAATAATAATAGTAGGCATAATAATAATAATAATAATAATAATAATAATAATAATAATAATAATAATAATAATAATAATAACAGGATGCTATAAAGCTTTGTTTTCAATGAAACTCAAAGCGCGGTGATCTGATGAAATCGCTATTACAGTAGGTAGACGAAAAATCTTTTTATTTTTTTAAAATTTAGTTTGAGATTGGCTGCATTCAATAGGTCTACTACATGGCGTACTCTACTACGCTATGGTCTACTATAATTGACCTCTCCTGTCCTTTCTCTACGACACACACACACACACACACACACACACACACACACACACACACACACACCCCACCCCACCCCAAACCCCCACTCTCTCTCTCTCTCTCTCAAGACAAAGAAGAGCACTGTTCGTGTGTATTAATGTTTTATTTGATGGACCTGATGTGAAAACAATCTTGGAACATAAACGACCGGACAAGCAGCAACATCACTCTATGAAACATTACACCGCCACTGTCATCTCCACTATCATCGACATAAAACTTTCCTCTACAAACAATCATAGCATAGTATAACCTGTATAGTAATTACATTTTCTTCTTTTTCGCTAGTATCATCGGCATTGAAGGCAACATTAAACTTTCCACTACAATCATAGCACAATACAAATTGTATAATAATTACATTTTCATCTTATTCGCTAGTGTAATCCTATCCTATCCCGTAACTCGAAGGTCATTGGGGCAACACAGATGATGGTTTAACCAGCGTACTCCATCTTTCTCTGTCCTCAGCAACCCTCATGGCTTCGCTCAGTGTCAAGCCAGTCCATTCTCGAATGGAATGTTGTCCTCCAACCTCTTTTTTCTGTCTCCCTCTTCTTCTGCCTCTTTGCACCGTGCCTTGCATGATGGTCTTTTCAAGGCCTGGTGTTCTGGTAACGTGGTCCTACCATCGCAGTTTCAGTTTCTTCTCCACTGAATTATCCACATCAAATTTTCCTCTTGATTGATTGATTGATTGATTCTTGCTTTAGGTCCAGCGGACTCCTCCGAGCCAAATCAGGACCGGACAACCCCCAATCCGCATAAAAGATCTGCCGAAACAACCCTAGTGGGAAAATTGAATGCCCTTTACCGGCCAGTCACTTTACAATAAAGACATCCCACGCGGGGGACGGCTGAGGGTTGACCTCAACTACGCGAACACCCCGGTTACAAAAACAAAATAGAATACAAACATCATTATAAATCATCAATGAAACACATACATATAAAATGCCTATAGTGCTAAATAGTACAATCATAGGAAGCCCTAGTGACCACCCGGCAGAAAGCGTCCAACACTCCCAAGCTGATCCAACAGACCTCATACACAAACAAGGAGTCTTGTCCAGGAAGAGTTTTCAAGAAAAAAGGTAGGTCATTGATCTAGCGAAGAAGAAGATAGTATAGCAGAGTGAAGGACAGAGCAGGAATAGGAAAGAGTAAATGAGGAAGACAGCGACAGTGGGAATTTAAAGCACTAAATTTCCATAAAGTGGGGATACTATTTATACTGAAAAACCCCGGCACTCCAACGGGGGTACTGTTGCCGCAGTGAATCTGTCTTGCCTATAAAGGAAAGACAGGTTTTCAACTGTGGCTTTCACTGTTCCCTTTATAGGTTTGAACAATCTACAGTGGCAAGATTGCTCATGACCCCAAGGGGTAAAATTTTCCTCTACCAACAATCATAGCATAATAATTATAGTATAGTAATTACATTCCCTCTTCTTCTCTAGTAATATCAATATCAACATTAAACTTTCCTCTACTATAACGATCATCGATTAATACAGATAGTACATTAATTACTAGTCACAATTGCATTTTCCAACCATGGGTATCCTGAAAAGTCTGGTAGCTAAGTCACGTCAGTTCGTCACGTAAGTCACGTCAGTTCGTCACGTAAATCACGTGACGTAAATCACGTCAGTTCGTCACGTAAGTCACGTCACGTCAGTTCGTCACGTCAGTTCGTCACCCGAGTCACGTCAGTTTGTGAAGTAAGTTAATCACGTAAGTCACGTCAGTTCAGCACGTAAGTCATGTCAGTTCGTCACGTCAGTTCGTCACGTAAGTCACGTCAGTTCGTCCCATGCGGGGTTGGAACCCGCGACCTTCGGTATAAGCCAGCTCACTGTCCACTGAGCTACCAGTACCCCCCATCCACTGTGTAACGACTTCATCAATACCCCTCATCCACTGTGTAACGAATTCATCAATACCCCCTCTCCACTGTGTAACGACTTCATCAATACCCCCTCATCCACTGTGTAACGACTTCATCAATACCCCCCCATTCACTGTGTAACGACTTCATCAATACCCCCCATTCACTGTGTAACGACTTCATCAATAACCCCCATCCACTGTGTAACGACTTCATCAATACCCCCATCCACTGTGTAACGACTTCATCAATACCACCATCCACTGTGTAACGACTTCATCAATACCCCCATCCACTGTGTAACGACTTCATCAATAACCCCCATCCACTGTGTAACGACTTCATCAATACCACCATCCACTGTGTAACGACTTCATCAATACCCCCATCCACTGTGTAACGACTTCATCAATACCCCCATCCACTGTGTAACGACTTCATCAATACCACTCATCCACTGTGTAACGACTTCATCAATACCCCCATCCACTGTGTAACGACTTCATCAATACCACTCATCCACTGTGTAACGACTTCATCAATACCCCCATCCACTGTGTAACGACTTCATCAATAACCCCCATCCACTGTGTAACGACTTCATCAATACCCCCATCCACTGTATAACGACTTCATCAATACCCCCATCCACTGTATAACGACTTCATCAATACCACCATCCACTGTATAACGACTTCATCAATACCACCATCCACTTTATAACGACTTCATCAATACCCCCATCCACTGTATAACGACTTCATCAATACCCCCATCCACTGTATAACGACTTCATCAATACCCCCATCCACTGTATAACGACTTCATCAATACCACCATCCACTGTGTAACGACTTCATCAATACCACCATCCACTGTGTAACGACTTCATCAATACCCCCATCCACTGTGTAACGACTTCATCAATACCCCCATCCACTGTGTTACGACTTCATCAATACCCCCCCCCCCCATCCACTGTGTAACGACTTCATCAATACCCCCATCCACTGTGTAACGACTTCATCAATACCCCCATCCACTGTGTTACGACTTCATCAATACCCCCCCCCCCCATCCACTGTGTAACGACTTCATCAATACCCCCATCCACTGTGTTACGACTTCATCAATACCCCCATCCACTGTGTAACGACTTCGTCAATACCACCCCAGAAGTGTTTTAAGTATAAAGTAGACACAGCATTACATTACATTACATGATTATTGCATTAGGTCCAGCGGACTCTTCCGAGCCATTAAATCAGGACCGGACAACCCCCGATCCGCATAAAAGATCTGCTGAAACAACCCTAGTGGTAAAACTGAAAGCTCTCCACCAGCCAGTCACTTTACAATAAAGACATCCCACTCAGGGGACGCTGAAGCTGTACTTAAATTTATCAAACCCCCGTTTACAAAACCAAAATAGAATACAAACATCATCATAAATTATCAACAAAACACATACATATAAAATGCCTACATTGCTAAATAATAACATCATAGGAAGCCTTAGTGACCACCTGGAGTATACACAGCAAGGAAATGGGCAATGCAGTAGCATCACCAGTATCCTCTATATCCACCTCTACTACTGGCCAACAAGCTCAAGTTTGTAATACATTACATTACATTACATTATTATTGCTTTAGGTCCAGCGGACTCTTCCGAGCCAAACCAGGACCGGACAACCCCTGATCCGCATAAAAGATCTGCTGAAACAACCCTAGTGGTAAAACCGAAAGCTCTCCACCAGCCAGTCACTTTACAATAAAGACATCCCATGCAGGGGACGGCTGAGGCTTCACCCCAACTTATCGAACCCCCGTTTACAAAAACAAAATAGAATACAAACATCATTATAAATTATCAACAAAACATATACATATAAAATGCCTATATTGCTAAATAGTAACATCATAGGAAGCCCTAGTGACCACCCGGCATAAAGCGTCCAACACTCCCAAGCTGATCCAACAGACCTCATACACAAACAAGGAGCCTTGTCCAGGAAGAGTTTTCAAGAAAAAAGGTAGGTCATTGATCTAGCGAAGAAGAAGATAGTATAGCAGAGTGATAGGACAGAGCAGGAATGGGAAAGAGTAAATGAGGAAGACAGCGACAGTGGGAATTTAAAGCACTAAATTTCCATAAAGTGGGGATACTATTTATACTGAAACCCCCGGCACTCCAACGGGGGTACTGTTGCCGCAACCACTCATCAAGTGGCGGTTTGCCTGTAGTCTAGTGCTGTGCACCACCTCACAGATCCCCACTCATCAAGTGGCGGTTTGCCTGTAGTCTAGTGCTGTGCACCACCTCACAGATCACCACACACAGCTGTCATTCACTGGGGCCACTCTCTCTCCCTACATCTCACATCCAAAGGCCACAAATTCCAGAGCTAGAGAGTTTGGGTGGAATCAGTCAACAAGATCGTGAATATCTGCGCTACTCGAGACATCGTCATTATCTTCATCACGAAACGAACATTGTACTATTTATCGATTGTTCAAAATCCATGGACTATCACACAACCCATTAGTTCATTCAATATTCAATTGTAGTTTATTTCGTGTTATTTTATATACCCACCAAATCATCATCATCATCATCATCATCATCATCATCTCGTTTTCATTTTATTTCATTACAGCCCGACTAAAAGTGATCACCATCTATAAGGTCTATATCATTATTTTTGTTGAAAGAAAGAGCATGTGTTGTTCACAACACTAATATGGATATACAGTGTACATGTAATGCATTCACTGTTCATAGTGGGAATGTATTGTAACTAATAAAGTGAAGACTGTGAACAATGAAGTCTTCGCTTTATCATCTACAAGACAGCCCCACTTACCGAAAAGGTTGAAGAAGAAGAAGAAGAAGAAGAAGAAGAAGAAGAAGAAGAAGAAGAAGAAGAAGAAGAAGAAGAAGAAGAAGAAGAAGAAGAAGAAGACCTATTGTATATATGAAGAATCATTCGAGTACTTATAACGAAGGATGGGTGATAGTGAGAAAAGGGTGGTGAGAGAGAGAGAGAAGAGAGAGTGTGTGTGTGTGGGTGTGGGTGTGGGTGTGTGTGTGCGTGTGCGTAAAAGATAGAAAATGGAAGTTGTAAGGCAAGCTACTGTTGAAGAGAACAGAAGCATGGAGATGAAACAGAACCAGGGCAGAAAAGATGATATCAACCATACACAGCAGCTAGGCCACAGTTTTAATGCAACTACTATCACAATGCATAATGGAATTATTATTAGGCCACACAAAATACACAATGCCTTGCAATATAACTCAGGCTTTTCATGGACACATACCATCATTGACAAATGTACAACTACAATTCACTGTAAATCACCAATCACTGATTGAATGTACAAGCCACCCTCCCTCTCCATCACACACCGCACACATGCCTCCATAAGTACACAATACACAGTCATTCCATCCAAAAGACACTACATTACATTACATCATTATTGCTTTAGGTCCAGCGGACTCTTCCGAGCCAAATCAGGACCGGACAACCCCAGATCCGCATAAAAGATCTGCTGAAACAACCCTAGTGGTAAAACCGAAAGCTCTCCACCAGCTAGTCACTTTACAATAAAGACATCCCATGCAGGGGACGCTGAGGCTGTACTCTAATTTATCGAACCCCCGTTTACAAAAACAAAATAGAATACAAACATCATTATATATTATCAACAAAACACATACATATAAAATGCCTACATTGCTAAATAATAACATAGGAAGCCCTAGTGACCACCTGGCAGAAAGCGTTTAATATTCCCAAGCTGATCCAACAGACCTCATACACAAATAAGGAGTCTTGTCCTGGAAGAGTTTTCAAGAAAAAAGATAGGTGACTGGTCTAGCGAAGAAGAAGATAGTATAGCAGATTGATAGAACAGAGCAGGAATGAGAAAGAGCAAATGAGAAAGACAGCGACAGTGGGAATTTAAAGCACTAAATTTCCAGAAAGTGGGGATACTATTTATACTGAAACCCCCGGCACCCCAACGGGGGTCCAAAAGACACTGAATGAACACATACATACACCCACATCCCTATCAAACGCATATCCACACACACAGCTTTTGCTAAGCACAAGTTCTTTCCCTCTTTCTCACACTCCCCCAAACGCCCTCATATGAACAACCCTCTCTCCATCATCCACACCCACCCACCCACATGCACACACGCTCTCTCCCTCTCTCTCGCCCCACACCCGGTCATCAGAAAGTACAAGATAGGAGTGCATGTACTGATTTCTGCATACAGATAATCAATACTCGCCAATCTCTGCATACACCAATACAAACAATGCCATTAATACGTACAACGCTATAATAAATACACACAACAAATGATCAAAGAGGAATCAATCTGCAAACCAAGAAAAGCAAAACCAATCTCTGCCTACATTAACTGATACGCAAAATTAGAAATATCCATCATCACATGATGATGAGAGAGAGAGAGGAGAGAGAGAGAGAGAGAGATTTCTCTTATATAGTGCACTTACAAGCTCAGAGAGCTTCTCAAGGCGCTGGCCCGTAATATCCAGCAATCACAAAATAGTTTGCTGAAGTCAGGATTCGAACCAACGTTGCCCAAGACGCACTCACACAAGTCGTGCGCTCTAACTACTGAGCTATCTGAGAGATAGAGGGGGTGGGGGGGAATCAATCCAAAGCAAAAGAACAAGCCCACCAATAACTCTGTACAGCTAAACATTCCATAAAGCAATACATACACAGCCACCTTAGAGTGACCTCAACATTGAAGTTGCATTAGATTCTGTACATCAGGCAGGCAAATGAATGTGCACCCAACAATGTTGACACAAATACAAATATGCTTACAAACAATCAAAAGAAAAAATAGCTCAAAAACTGTTAAAGACATCATTCAACACAAGCATCACCACATTGTCTCAGGCATCACCACATTGTCTCAGGCATCACCACATTGTCTCAGGCATTAACACATCGTCTCAGGCATCAACACAGTGTTTCAGGCATCAACACATTGTTTCAGGCATCAACACATTGTTTCAGGCGTGACTCTTAACAGTTCCTTTACAAACAATAAATACATTTTCCAAATACTTTTTTTTTTTACTGCATGGTTCAAGCAGTTTGTTTACACACAATGAATACACTTTTCAAAGACTTTTTTTTTCCAAACATAATTGAATAACAGGGTTTTGAGGCATTTTGCAACAGGTTTGCTGATACACCATGAAGACAATGGTGTGAGAGGTTGCATGTCAAGAAGGTCTTAACTCCTCTGTGTCGTACAATGTACAGTGTCAAACAACATAGATAGGTCTTAACTCCTCTGTGTCGTACAATGTACAGTGTCAAACAACATAGATAGGTCTTAACTCCTCTGTGTCGTACAATGTACAGTGTCAAACAACATAGGCAACAGCAATACAAAGGAAAATACTGGATAAATAATTACAGCTATGTATGACTGCACAATGACTATCAGGAGACATAACACACTAATAATAATAATAATAATAATAATAATAATAATAATAATAATAATAATAATAATAATAATAAAAATAACAACACTAAATGATCATCATCATCATCATCATCATCATCATCATCATCAAATCAAATCAAAACACAAATGACATAAAATACAAGATTACTCTTCAATTCAAAAGCAAACATCTCATTTACCTACAGATTTTCACAATATTTTAATGAATTGAATAATCACACACACACACACATGCCCACACACACACATTACTGTAGTACCTTACAAAGGATTACAAGTATATAACTACAACACTAGACATACACAAATAAACAACTTTTATTTTTCTCCCCTATCCAAAACACATTGTCAATCAAAATGTCTGGTCCTGATTTGGCTCGGAAGAGTCAGCTGGACCTAAAGCAATAATCATGTATTAGGCATTATCCCTAAATAAACCGAAAGTAGGTTGCTTCCCCTGAAATGCGGTTACACAATACATGTTGACAGCATAAACCGAAAGTAGGTAAAGTAGGTCAATGAGAGTTGCTTCCCCTGAAAAGCGGTCAAAATACATGTTAACAGCTATTTAGGAAGTACTCCTATTCCAGCGGACTCTTCCGAGCCAAATCAGGACTGGACAACCCCCGATCCGCATAAAAGATCTGCTGAAACAACCCTAGTGGTAAAACCGAAAGCTCTCCACCAGCCAGTCACTTTACAATAAAGACATCCCACGCAGGGGACGGCTGAGGCTTCACCCCAACTTATCGAACCCCCGTTTACAAAAACAAAATAGAATACAAACATCATTATAAATTATCAACAAAACACATACATATAAAATGCCTACATTGCTAAATAATAACATCATAGGAAGCCCTAGTGACCACCTGGCAGAAAGCGTCCAATATTCCCAAGCTGATCCAACAGACCTCATACACAAACAAGGAGTCTTGTCCCGGAAGAGTTTTCAAGAAAAAAGGTAGAAGACTGGTCTAGCGAAGAAGATGATAGTATAACAGATTGATAGAAAAGAGCAAGAATGAGAAAGAGCAAATGAGAAAGACAGCGACAGTGGGAATTTAAAGCACTAAATTTCCAGAAAGTGGGGATACTATTTATACTGAAACCCCCGGCACCCCAACGGGGAAGACAAACACACTCTTCACATTTAGTCACTGTGACCAACAAAAGACAAACACACTCTTCACATTTAGTCACTGTGACCAACAAAAGACAAACACACTGTTCACATTTAGTCACTGTGACCAACAAAAGACAAACACACTGTTCACATTTAGTCACTGTGACCAACAAAAGACAAACACACTGTTCACATTTAGTCACTGTGACCAACAAAAGACAAACACACTGTTCACATTTAGTCACTGTGACCAACAAAAGACAAACACACTGTTCACATATAGTCACTGTGACCAACAAAAGACAAACACACTGTTCACATTTAGTCACTGTGACCAACAAAAGACAAACACACTGTTCACATTTAGTCACTGTGACCAACAAAAGACAAACACACTGTTCACATTTAGTCACTGTGACCAACAAAAGACAAACACACTGTTCACATTTAGTCACTGTGACCAACAAAAGACAAACACACTGTTCACATTTAGTCACTGTGACCAACAAAAGACAAACACACTGTTCACATTTAGTCACTGTGACCAACAAAAGACAAACACACTGTTCACATTTAGTCACTGTGACCAACAAAAGACAAACACACTGTTCACATTTAGTCACTGTGACCAACAAAAGACAAACACACTGTTCACATTTAGTCACTGTGACCAACAAAAGACAAACACACTGTTCACATTTAGTCACTGTGACCAACAAAAGACAAACACACTGTTCACATTTAGTCACTGTGACCAACAAAAGACAAACACACTGTTCACATTTAGTCACTGTGACCAACAAAAGACAAACACACTGTTCACATTTAGTCACTGTGACCAACAAAAGACAAACACACTGTTCACATTTAGTCACTGTGACCAACAAAAGACAAACACACTGTTCACATTTAGTCACTGTGACCAACAAAAGACAAACACACTGTTCACATTTAGTCACTGTGACCAACAAAAGACAAACACACTGTTCACATATAGTCACTGTGACCAACAAAAGACAAACACACTGTTCACATTTAGTCACTGTGACCAACAAAAGACAAACACACTGTTCACATTTAGTCACTGTGACCAACAAAAGACAAACACACTGTTCACATTTAGTCACTGTGACCAACAAAAGACAAACACACTGTTCACATATAGTCACTGTGACCAACAAAAGACAAACACACTGTTCACATTTAGTCACTGTGACCAACAAAAGACAAACACACTGTTCACATTTAGTCACTGTGACCAACAAAAGACAAACACACTGTTCACATTTAGTCACTGTGACCAACAAAAGACAAACACACTGTTCACATTTAGTCACTGTGACCAACAAAAGACAAACACACTGTTCACATTTAGTCACTGTGACCAACAAAAGACAAACAACACTGCTTCACATTTAGTCACTGTGACCAACAAAAGACAAACACACTGTTCACATTTAGTCACTGTGACCACAAAAGACAAACACACCTGTTCACATTTAGTCACTGTGACCACAAAAGGACAAACACACTGTTCACATTAGTCACTGTGACCAACAAATGACAAACACACTGTTCACATTTAGTCACTGTGACCAACAAAGGACAAACACACTGTTCACAATTTAGTCACTGTGACCAACATAAGACAAACACACTGTTCACATTTAGTCACTGTGACCAACAAAAGACAAACACACTGTTCACATTTAGTCACTGTGACCAACAAAAGACAAACACACTGTTCACATTTAGTTCACTGTGACCAACAAAAGACAAAACACACTGTTCACATTTAGTCACTGTGACCAACAAAAGACAAACACACTGTTCACATTTAGTCACTGTGACCAACAAAAGACAAACACACTGTTCACATTTAGTCACTGTGACCAACAAAAGACAAACACACTGTTCACATTTAGTCACTGTGACCAACAAAAGACAAACACACTGTTCACATTTAGTCACTGTGACCAACAAAAGACAAACACACTGTTCACATTTAGTCACTGTGACCAACAAAAGACAAACACACTGTTCACATTTAGTCACTGTGACCAACAAAAGACAAACACACTGTTCACATTTAGTCACTGTGACCAACAAAAGACAAACACACTGTTCACATTTAGTCACTGTGACCAACAAAAGACAAACACACTGTTCACATTTAGTCACTGTGACCAACAAAAGACAAACACACTGTTCACATTTAGTCACTGTGACCAACAAAAGACAAACACACTGTTCACATTTAGTCACTGTGACCAACAAAAGACAAACACACTGTTCACATTTAGTCACTGTGACCAACAAAAGACAAACACACTGTTCACATTTAGTCACTGTGACCAACAAAAGACAAACACACTGTTCACATTTAGTCACTGTGACCAACAAAAGACAAACACACTGTTCACATTTAGTCACTGTGACCAACAAAAGACAAACACACTGTTCACATTTAGTCACTGTGACCAACAAAAGACAAACACACTGTTCACATTTAGTCACTGTGACCAACAAAAGACAAACACACTGTTCACATTTAGTCACTGTGACCAACAAAAGACAAACACACTGTTCACATTTAGTCACTGTGACCAACAAAAGACAAACACACTGTTCACATTTAGTCACTGTGACCAACAAAAGACAAACACACTGTTCACATTTAGTCACTGTGACCAACAAAAGACAAACACACTGTTCACATTTAGTCACTGTGACCAACAAAAGACAAACACACTGTTCACATTTAGTCACTGTGACCAACAAAAGACAAACACACTGTTCACATTTAGTCACTGTGACCAACAAAAGACAAACACACTGTTCACATTTAGTCACTGTGACCAACAAAAGACAAACACACTGTTCACATTTAGTCACTGTGACCAACAAAAGACAAACACACTGTTCACATTTAGTCACTGTGACCAACAAAAGACAAACACACTGTTCACATTTAGTCACTGTGACCAACAAAAGACAAACACACTGTTCACATTTAGTCACTGTGACCAACAAAAGACAAACACACTGTTCACATTTAGTCACTGTGACCAACAAAAGACAAACACACTGTTCACATTTAGTCACTGTGACCAACAAAAGACAAACACACTGTTCACATTTAGTCACTGTGACCAACAAAAGACAAACACACTGTTCACATTTAGTCACTGTGACCAACAAAAGACAAACACACTGTTCACATTTAGTCACTGTGACCAACAAAAGACAAACACACTGTTCACATTTAGTCACTGTGACCAACAAAAGACAAACACACTGTTCACATTTAGTCACTGTGACCAACAAAAGACAAACACACTGTTCACATTTAGTCACTGTGACCAACAAAAGACAAACACACTGTTCACATTTAGTCACTGTGACCAACAAAAGACAAACACACTGTTCACATTTAGTCACTGTGACCAACAAAAGACAAACACACTGTTCACATTTAGTCACTGTGACCAACAAAAGACAAACACACTGTTCACATTTAGTCACTGTGACCAACAAAAGACAAACACACTGTTCACATTTAGTCACTGTGACCAACAAAAGACAAACACACTGTTCACATTTAGTCACTGTGACCAACAAAAGACAAACACACTGTTCACATTTAGTCACTGTGACCAACAAAAGACAAACACACTGTTCACATTTAGTCACTGTGACCAACAAAAGACAAACACACTGTTCACATTTAGTCACTGTGACCAACAAAAGACAAACACACTGTTCACATTTAGTCACTGTGACCAACAAAAGACAAACACACTGTTCACATTTAGTCACTGTGACCAACAAAAGACAAACACACTGTTCACATTTAGTCACTGTGACCAACAAAAGACAAACACACTGTTCACATTTAGTCACTGTGACCAACAAAAGACAAACACACTGTTCACATTTAGTCACTGTGACCAACAAAAGACAAACTCACTGTTCACATTAGTCACTGTGACCAACAAAGACAAACACACTGTCACATTTAGTCACTGTGACCAAACAAAAGACAAACACACTGTTCACATTTAGTCACTGTGACCAACAAAAGACAACACACACTGTTCACATTTAGTCACTGTGACCAACAAAAGACAAACACACTGTTCACATTTAGTCACTGTGACCACAAAAGACAAACGCACATGTTCACATTTAGTCACTGTGACCCAACAAAAGACAAACACACTGTTCACATTTAGTCACTGTGACCAACAAAAGACAAACACACTGTTCACATTTAGTCACTGTGACCAACAAAAGACAAACACACTGTTCACATTTAGTCACTGTGACCAACAAAAGACAAACACACTGTTCACATTTAGTCACTGTGACCAACTATAACAGACAAAACACACTGTCACATTAAAGTCACTGTGACCAACAAAAGACAAACACACTGTTCACATTTAGTCACTGTGACCAACAAAAGACAAACACACTGTTCACATTTAGTCACTGTGACCAACAAAAGACAAACACACTGTTCACATTTAGTCACTGTGACCAACAAAAGCAAACACCCTGTCAATTTAGTCACTGTGACCAACAAAAGAAAACACACTGTTCACATTTAGTCACTGTGACCAACAAAAGACAAACACACTGTTCACATTTAGTCACTGTGACCAACAAAAGACAAACACACTGTTCACATTTAGTCACTGTGACCAACAAAAGACAAACTACCATCACTACAGCCTTGCTTAATTAATTATTTCACAAACTTTCAAACACAAAATGTTTTACTTAACTTTAGTCATTTTGCCCACATTTTAATCACACACAGTAAATAAAACAGAAAACATTGTAATACCTAAGAATCATTTTTCACAAGTTGTCAAATACAAAACATTCATTCCCATTGGTTGACTATTTATATTTTAAAAATCAATTACTAACCACAAACACAAAATATTTAAACCACCACCTCGCCACTGTGACAAGGTTTTCATCCGCAAAGGCAAAACACAAAGACGTTTTTTTTTCTTATTGGATAATATAATACCAAAACAAAATTATCTCCATTATGTAAACATCAAACTATGCTCAGAGGGTGCAAAATTGATGACAATAATGGATCCATAAAATATCGATAATGACCTAGCTTCAATATTGATACAATCGAAGTGCAATCTAATGCTAAAGAGAAAAAACAACAACAAGTCCATCAAATAAATTGTAACCATTATTGCAGTTGACCAATGCTAACAAAGGTAATAACGATAACGAAGTATACATTATTCATCAATTGATAACAACAGTAATAATATAATAATCACCAAGTATACATTATAAGGTGCAGACAACTCCACACACAACAATGGCTTCAACTTCAATTGCATAGGTAAACTCTGATTACGGGTAATAATAATAATAATAATAATAATAATAATAATAATAATAATAATAATAATGAATCCTATCCTATCCCGTAACTCGGAAGTCGTAGGGGCACCACAGATGATCATTTAACCAGCATACTCCATCTTTCTCTGTCCTCAGCAGCCCTGATGGCTTCGCTCAGAGTCAAGCCAGTCCATTCTTGAATGTTGTCCTCCCACCTCTTTTTTCTGTCTCCCTCTTCTTCTGCCTCTTTGCACCGTTATAAATAAACAAATAATTGTGTAAAGTACTGTTGTCACTTTTATTTGTGTACTACACGTGGGCTGAAGGCTTCGTCATCCACTCCTGCTACATTGTCAAAATAAAATGTCACTTCTCAAATTAAAGACAATATACATAGCATCCCTCTTCATTTTTGTTGCAGAACAATGATACATTAAACGTTGAACTGCAATGCTCAGTTGATGGAGAGAATGGAGTAGGAGGGAGTTTATGTCAGGGAGGAGAGGAGAGAAGGATGTGATTGTGATTATGTTGATCCCAGTACATAGAAACAGGTAAACACAACACAAGCGTTTTCCATTTACATGTAAGCACATTTAAAATAAAAGTAAAAATTTATTTGTTCTATGATAGAGTAAGTGCACCTAAAAGTCAAAACATTAAATAACTCCATTAAAAATGATCTGTTCATTGCTAATACGTTTTTAGGTACAAGATAATGTTCTCTCCTGCATACAAATAAGCAAAACTACAAAGTAGGAATAAAAAAAAGAAAGGCAAGTTAATAAATCCACATCAAACAATACGCCAAACAACGTTGAGGCCGTCTACCAAGATGCCCCACTTGCATACTTCATTTGTGATATCCAGTGCAAGAAATAACTTTACAACTAAATATTAATGAAACAGTAAAAATCACCATGCTAAATTTTGCAAGAAACGAATCTCTCTCTCTCTCAATTTGTTTTTGCCACAATTAGCATTATATATTTTCATTTCTATTGAAATTTAAAATGGTAATTTTTAATGCTGTATTAATTATTAAAGTTATTTTTTTGTACTGGATATTACACATGTATGGCCATAAATGCTTTAACAGGATACGCGATCTTATATATATATATACGCTACTATTATTATTGCTGCATTTTCTTGTTGTTAATGTCATAAAGGGATTTTTACTGCTAGTCCAACAGTTAATGTATCAATTTTCGCAAGTGTCTTCTATTTTCATTGGCCAAGTACAGTGAGACTAAAAGTAATATCGCATGGTCATTGACCAATCACAGATTGATTGATTGATTGATTGTTGCTTTAGGTCCAGCGGACTCTTCCGAGCCAAATCAGGACCGGACAACCCCCGATCCGCATAAAAGATCTGCTGAAACAACCCTAGTGGGAAAACTGAATGCCCTCCACCAGCCAGTCACTTTACAATAAAGACATCCCACGCAGGGGACGGCTGAGGCTTTACCTCAACTTATCGAACCCCCGTTTACAAAAACAAAATAGAATACAAACATCATTATAAATTATCAACAAAACACATACATATAAAATGCATACATTGCTAAATAATAACATCATAGGAAGCCCTAGTGACCACCTGGCAGAAAGCGTCCAATATTCCCAAGCTGATCCAACAGATCTCATACACAAACAAGGAGTCTTGTCCCGGAAGAGTTTAAAAGAAAAAAAAAAGGTAGGAGACTGGTCTAGCGAAGAAGACGATAGTATAGCAGATTGATAGAACAGAGCAGGAATGAGAAAGAGCAAATGAGAAAGACATAGCGACAGTGGGAATTTAAAGCACTAAATTTCCAGAAAGTGGGGATACTATTTATACTGAAACCCCCGGCACCCCAACGGGGTACAGTGAGACTAAAACTAATATCGCATGGTCATTGACCAATCACAGATAACGATGTTTCTAACTAAACAAGCTGTAGAATATAAAAGTGGTAAGAATGCAGGACCTATTTTAACCCATTTACCAATTGCAGTCTCCTTTGCCTTTTCTGCAAATGGCTGAAAAACCAAACGGTTGTATTTTCTAAGACGTGCTAAAACAGCAAGATTTGATTCCCAAACCGTCACTACTTCACAAATACTACAGCAACAATGATTTTCAGGAAAGAAGTCAAAAGAGTAAATGGGCCGACTGATTCATCAAATGAAAGTGGCATTGATTTTCATTGGCTGCCTAAGTTAGAGTTGTCTGAAGACTAGGTCTACATTTTGAACGAAGCGGAGACGAATGAATGGTGAAGTTGGGTTGAAGACACCTGTCATGTGTCACGTTGTGATGTTCATTTTTCTGTACACTGTGTATATGTGTGAGTGGGTGGGTGGCTCCTGAAGTGGGAGAGCTCGCGTGTGTTTAAGTTTGTGTGCGTGCTGAATAAATCTCAAGGAAAACTTTTGAATTTTGGACTACTTTGGTTGTGCATTTGGATGACATCATTAGACAAGTGTAAAGTGGTCGTTCACACACATCTTTTTCCTCTAATCCAATTTCAATTCATTCTTTTTTTTTAATGGAAGAAATCGATACATAAAATGTTATTCGCATCTTAGACATGCAATATTAAAAATTGTCACATCTCGATCAGACAATAATGCACTTCGGAGCAATCGTGAACATTGTCCGATTTCGATGTGACAATTTTCCATATCCTTCACCAAGATGCGAATAACATATAATTGTTTTTGGTACTGTGGCACTGTGATAAACATACAAATTACTGTCATACATCTCAAAATTATGCATAGCTTCAAATGTTTAGGAGCCATTGTATCAGACAGGAAATCCTCTCCAAGATCGCACTGTCCTGAAAGGCTGAAGTCCATTTGGAAAGAAAGGACTATCAGTCTACACTCCAAGGTAAGGCTGCTGTGCTCCCTTGTCATCTCCATCTTCCTATATGCTTGCAAAACATGGACCCTCACAGCAGACCTACAACGAAAAATACAAAGCATGGAGATGATGTGCTACAGAAGACTTCTGGGCATTTCCTATACCCCGAATATCACCAATGATGAAGTACGACAGACCATCACACAAGCCACTGTACAACACAATGATATGACACTGTGGTGAAGAAACGGAAACTCAGATGGCATGGCCATGTCGCCAGAGCATCAGGCCTTGCAAAGACCATCCTCAAAGGCATGTTGCAAGGAGGCAAAAGAAGAGTGAGACAGAAAAAGAGGTTGGAGGACAACATTCGAGAATTGACTGGCTAGACACTGAGCGAAACCAAGAGGGTTGCTTAGTACAGAGAAAGATAGAGCATGCTGAAATAATCATCTGTGGTTAGTTAGTTATTTAATGTTTACAGGGTCCAGTGGACTGAGGCAGAAGAAGAGTAAGACAGAAAAAGAGGTTGGATGACAACATTCGAGAATTGACTGACTTGACACAGAGCGAAACCAGGAGAGTTGCTTAGGACAGAGAAATATAGAGCACGCTGAAACGATCATCTGTGGTTAGTTAGTTATTTATTGCTTACAGGGTCCAGCCAAATCAAGATAACAAAATCAGGACTACAACTTGGTTGAAAAGGAACTCGCCTCTGATCTGTATAAAAGATTACATTACATTACAAGATTATTGCTTTAGGTCCAGCCGACTCTTCCGAGCCAAATCAGGACCGGACAACCCCTGATCCACATAAAAGATCTGCCGAAACAACCCTAGTGGTTGTATAAAAGATCTGCTGAAACAACCCCAGTGGTAACACTGAAGACACCCCACCAGCCGGTCACTTTACAATAAAGGCATCCCACGCAAAGGACGCTCAGGCTATACTCCAATTTATTGAACCCCCGTTTACAAAAACAAAATAAAATATAAACATCATTATAAAATATCAACAAAACACATAATATAAAATGCCTACATTGCTAAATAATGATATCACAGAAAGACCTATTGTTTGGCAGAAAGTGTCCATTATTCCCAAGCTGACTCAACAGACCTCATACACAAATGAGGAGCTTTGGAAGAGATTTCAAGAAAAAAAGGTAGGTGACCGATCTAGCGAAGAAGATAGTATAGTAGATTGATAGAACAGAGTAGGAATGAGAAAGAACAATGGAGAAAGACAGCGACAGTTGAAATTTAAAGCACTAAATTTCCAGAAAGTGGGGATACTATTTATACAGAAACCCCAGCACCCCTACATGGATGGGAGAAAGGGGGGGGAGGGGTAATCATCTGTGGTGCCCCAATGACTTTCAAGTTACGGGATAGGATAGGATAGGATTTCACAATTATTGTAAGGTGAACATTTTGTAATATACCACATCTTATTCCTGACAGTGTGACAGTCATTTGCAGATCTCAAAAGAAAACGTCCACCATAGCAGAAATAAAGAGAAAGAAAATGGAAGAAAGAAAGATTTTAAAAAGTGGAAATAAGAAAAATCTAAAAAAGCTGTATACAGTGAAGATCAATTGCTCACATTCCAATTCCTCTATGCAAGTCTTGCAGTGCTCCAGTTGTTCAGTGTGTTGGAAAAAGTTAGTTTATAGGGTCCAGCAGTTTATAGGGTCCAGCAGACTGCAACGAGCCGAATCAGAACCACAGTTTGGTTGAAAGAGGACTACCCCTGATCCGTATTAAAGATCTGCTGAAACAATCAATAGTAACACTGAAGGCACTCCACCAGCCAGTCACTTTACAATAAAGGCATCCCACGCAGGGAATTCTGAGGCAGTACTCTAATTTATAGAATCCTCGTTTACAAAAACAAAATAGAATATAAACATCGTTATAAAATATTAACAAAACACATACATATAAAATGTCTGCATTGCTAAATAATATCATAGAAAGCCCTACTGACCACTTGGCAGAAAGCGTCCAATATTCCCAAGCTGACCCAACAGACCTCAAACACAAACGAGTTTTGAAAGAGTTTTCAAAAAAACAAACGTAGGCGACTGGTCTAGCGTAGAAGATAATAGATTGATAGACCAGATTAGGAATGAGAAAGCACAAATGAGAATGACAGTAACTGTGGTAATTTAAAACACTAAATTTCCACAAAGTGGGGATAATATTTATAATAATAATAATAATAATAATAATAAAAATAATAATAATAATAATATTAATATTAATAATAATAAGTATTTATATAGTGCTTTTTCCTAATTACATCAGTATAAGGCACAATTCCCACGCATTAATACAGAAAACCCTGGCCCCCTTAACGGGGGTTGTTAGAAAAAATGGGTTATATTTAAAAGACTGTATATATTAAAGTCTCCCAATCTATGAGAAAACACTCAATCTTCACTGAAATTAAATTACATTACATTACATTTTTATTGCTTTAGGTCCAGCAGACTCTTCTGAGCCAAATCAGGACTGGACAACCCCGATCCGCATAAAAGATCTGCTGAAACAACCCTAGTGGTAAAACCGAAAGCTCTCCACCAGCCAGTCACTTTACAATAAAGACATTCCACGCAGGGGACGGCTGAGGCTTCACCCCAACTTATCGAACCCCCGTTTACAAAACAAAATAGAATACAAACATCATTATAAATTATCAACAAAACACATACACATAAAATGCCTACATTGCTAAATAATAACATCATAGGAAGCCCTAGTGACCACCTGGCAGAAAGCGTCCAATATTCCCAAGCTGATCCAACAGACCTCATACACAAATAAGGAGTCTTATCCCGGAAGAATTTTCAAGAAAAAAGGTAGGAGACTGGGCTAGCGAAGAAGACGATAGTATAGCAGATTGATAGAACAGAGCAGGAATGAGAAAGAGCAAATGAGAAAGACAGCGACAGTGGGAATTTAAAGCACTAAATTTCCAGAAAGTGGGGATATTTATACTGAAACCCCCGCACCCCAAAGGGGGTCTGAAATTAAATAAATAAATACATACTTTAAAAATACTATAGAAAGGCGGCAAAAACATGTTTGAAGTACACTGCTGTTGTAGTTCCCAATGTTTGTTTTATTGTCAAGTTTCACCTTACATTCATCACATGTGTAATCATTAGTGGAGAAAAAACAAACACACACACACACACACACCCAAACACCAGGTTGGCAATTGTTTCACAGAAATATCCTCCAGCTTCACTTCTGGCAGACTTGGGATGTGCATCCATACATAGGATGTGTATCCATATACAGGATGTGTATCCATACATAGGATGTGTATCCATACATAGGATGTGTATCCATATATAGGATGTGTATCCTTTTATAGGATGTGTTTGTTAGCTATTCATTGCTTACATGCCCTAGTGACCATTTGGCAGAAAGCGTCCAATATTGCCAAGCTGACCTAACAAACCTCATACACCAATGGCGAGTTTTGGAAGTTTAAAAAAGTAAATGACTGGCCTAGCGAAGAAGATAGTATAGTAGATTGATAGAACACAAAAGGGATGAGAAAGAACAAATGAGAAAGAAAGTGACAGTGGGAATTTAAAGCACTAAATTTCCAGAAAGTAGTGATACTATTTATACAGAAAC
This sequence comes from Oncomelania hupensis, assembly GCA_036898135.1. NCBI lineage: Eukaryota > Metazoa > Mollusca > Gastropoda > Littorinimorpha > Pomatiopsidae > Oncomelania > Oncomelania hupensis. The sequence continues at coordinate 70,530,513 of CM072519.1, forward strand.
CCCCGGCACCACCACAGGGAGGTGGGGGGGGGGAGGGTGGGGGGAGGGGGGGGTGACATAGGATGTTTATCCATGTGACAGAACAGCCAACCAAACAGCAGCATATAGCGATCACATGCTAAGAGTACATGTTTTGTCCGACAGTTGTGTGTCGCGGCTTTCTTTCCTTATTATCATAACATCATTCTCATGTAGCACTTTGTAGCTCACGAGTTGCATAAGGTACAGACCGGCTGACACAAGAACCTTGTAGCATGATCAAGCCTACTCTAAAGATACACAACGGCTGACACAAGAACCTTGTAGCATGATCAAGCCTACTCTAAAGATACACAACGGCTGACACAAGAACCTTGTAGCTTGATCAAGCCTACTCTAAAGATACACAACGGCTGATACAAGAACCTTGTAGCATGATCAAGCCTACTCTAAAGGTACAGATCGGCTGACACAATTAAGATCTTTGTAACATGATCAATCGTACTCTCAAGACAGCTCATTTCAGCTGACTGCCGTTTGGCAATATATATGGATACCTAATTACCTAAGTCCAAATTATTGGCAAAACTAAAAGACTGCTCCCCCCCCCCACCCCCTCCTTCCAATCCTACAATAGTGTGCAATGCAACACACAATCAATGGTAGTAATGACAACAATATTAACAATGATAATATTATTAATAATTTAAAATAAATAAATAATAATAAGTGGTTGGAGGAGGTTCAGGGTGTGCGTGTGGGAGTAAGGTGGGGTTGGGGGAGAGGGTGAGAAGGAGGGTCTATGACAGGTGCCTGGTGTGTGACTGGGTGTACTACAGGTGACTGGGTGTATGACAGGTGTGTGATTGGGTGTACCGCAGGTGACTGGGTGTATGACAGGTGTGTGACTGGGTGTACCACAGGTGACTGGGTGTATGACAGGTGTGTGACTGGGTGTACCACAGGTGACTGGGTGTATGACAGGTGTGTGACTGGGTGTACCACAGGTGACTGGGTGTGTGACTGTGTACCTCAGGTGACTGGGTGTATGACAGGTGTGTGATTGGGTGTACCACAGGTGACTGGGTGTATGACAGGTGTGTGACTGGGTGTACCACAGGTGACTGGGTGTATGACAGGTGTGTGACTGGGTGTACCACAGGTGACTGGGTGTATGACAGGTGTGTGACTGGGTTTACCACAGGTGACTGGGTGTATGACAGGTGTGTGATTGGGTGTACCACAGGTGACTAGATGTATGACAGGTGACTGGGAGTTTGAAAGAATTCATTCATTATATTTGTATGATGAGAATTATTGCTGAAAAGTGAGAAGTGTAAAAGTGGTGGTAAAGGCATTCAGGTTGTGGGGACAGACCATTGATACACAAATCCAAATCTACTGAATGTTCTGAAGCGCACACAGATTACATCATTAGACAGGATTACAGGCAGTAACCATATTGCTCTATAAAACTTCATTGGGCGTAAATACCACCCAAGCAATCACTCAATCAATGACATTAATCAATCAATCAAGCATATGCTACTGGAACAAGATGATTGATTGTACCACAGCCTGTATGTATATGTCCAATTATTTATTAATTTTATTATTATTGAGGATTTGTATAGCGCACATATGTCGCCGTACTTGGCGACTAAAGGCGCTGGCCGATACAGGGTCTAAATCAAGCTGCCCGAGGCGCCAACTCAATTCAAAAGACTGAGAAAGCAAGAGGCATGGACAAGCAGACATTTGCAAAACCAAACCTGTATCAGGACTGACTAATAAACACTAAACCACAACTATAGAGCAGAAGGAAACCTCAGTAGTATTGCCCCATGAAGCCAAAATGCAGTAACTCCATTTTTTCACTTTCTGGTGATTTGGCCCACCCTATGTCAAAACATGAAGTAGTTACTAATAATAGTTTCTGACATATTAAAAATATTTACGTTTGCAATACTAAAGAAAAAGCAGCCAAAAAGAAGTAGTTCATAAAAATAGCCAAAATACTTATCTCACACAAATTTTGACTTTGAAGAAATCGTAACCATGCATTCTATTTGCTGATGATGTGATGACTGCGTTATGACGCAGCTTTTAGGAATACGACGTGATAAATACATCAGGAAATTTGAGAATATATTTATCTACGTCATATTTATTAGATATAGCGTCATAAAGAAGGAATGACATCGGCAAATAGAATGTATGCTTATGTTTGCGTGTCATTTTTGCGGTGGGAACATCTCTTTCAAGATACTTTAGGAAGGAAGGAAAACAGTGATGGACACCTTAAGCACTGTTACTACCATCCATTCAATGGAAAACTCCTAGGACAAAATTCATTTGAAACCATCGCTTCCAGCAACCTTATGCTCATTTCAGTCTGCTTAGCGTTCTAATCATTCCATTGACTTTTGTCCATCATTATTATACAATGGCATCTTGCTGCCAATCCATTTTTGAACTTTCCCTTCACACTTTTCTCCATCTCTATGCTGCCTGTGACACAATCGATCACTTCATCCTCCATCAATACCTTGAAAACACTTTTAGAATTTCTACTCCTACGCTTTATTCATTATTTTTATTGTCACGTTTCTTGATTCTTCATTAATAAATTTCAACAGTAATCGTAATCATGATGGAACATTGAGGAATAAATCGAAAACGTTATCCTAGAAATAATGGCAATGGGAAGATGAACGCTAACAGTGTTAGATTCTACATAGGTTAGCTGTTTACTCGTGATGTCGCTCAAAATAAATCCAGTAAAAAACAGTACGAGTGCGCTTTTACAAACAGAGAACTGGCGCCCATCAGGCAAAACACAGGGAGTGGGCCTTTACAGTGTTTTGCTAGCTTTTGATTTCCAATCCTGTGACATCACTGACAGGATTGTTTTGCTAGCTTTTGTTTTCCAATCCTGTGACATCACTGACAGGATTGTTTTGCTAGATTTTGTTTTGCAAGCATGTGACATCACCGACAGGATTGTGTTTTGCTAGCTTTTGTTTTCCAATCCTGTGACATCACTGACAGGATTGTGTTTTGCTAGCTTTTGTTTTACAAGCCTGTGACATTACTGACAGGATTGTGTTTTGCTAACTTTTGTTTTACAAGCCTGTGACATTACTGACAGGATTGTGTTTTGCTAGCTTTTGTTTTCCAATCCTGTGACATCACTGACAGGATTGTGTTTTGCTAGCTTTTGTTTTACAAGCCTGTGACATTACTGACAGGATTGTGTTTTGCTAGCATTTGTTTTGCAAGCCTGTGACATCACTGACAGGATTGTGTTTTGCTAGCATTTGTTTTGCAAGCCTGTGACATTACTGACAGGATTGTGTTTTGCTAGCTTTTGTTTTGCAAGCCTGTGACATTACTGACAGGATTGTGTTTTGCTAGCTTTTGTTTTACAAGCCTGTGACATTACTGACAGGATTGTGTTTTGCTAGCTTTTGTTTTGCAAGTCTGTGACATTACTGACAGGATTGTGTTTTGCTAGCTTTTGTTTTGCAAGCCTGTGACATTACTGACAGGACTGGGTAGCCACATCACAGTCATGTGTTTACTCTTCTCTTTTTTGTCAAAACAGAATGTTCTGTTAGTTGATCATAGAATGGATAGAATTACACGGTTTGAGATCTATTCAACGGTATAGTGTACAATATAAGATCAAAATTTCATGTAGTAAAACAGACAAAAACACTTTTTTCCTAAAGCGTCATTTCTCGACTTACTGTGTTCTGGCTTGACAGGGCAGATTACACAGGAACTGATCATCGCCACCAAATCTTGTTTGCTTTGATCTGCATAGTAGCCTGTGGAACGCATATTTGGAATGTTGACATCACACTCTAATCCGATATATTACAGTGGATTTGATTGGTAAATTTTTTAACCTTCAGCCAATGACAGCGCTTCTTTTATCAATAGTGGGGCGATATATCACAGCATATTTGACTGATTAATTAACGTCCGCTAATGACAGCACGCCTTTTTTCTAATTCCACTGTACACAATGATCTATTATTGATCTAGTTTGGGGGCATTTTTTTGAGGGGTTCTTTTGCTTTCACTATGTGGGCAAATACATTTTTTGAGCAGGAAAGTTAAAAATGACAAGTTGCTTACCTGTAGCAAGCTTTTGTTGGAAAAAATTGGCCAACCCTGTAGTAGTACTAGTAGTAGTAGTAGTAGTAGTAGTAGTAGTAGTAGTAGTAGTAGTAGTAGTAGTAGTAGTAGTTACAGTTTATATCTGCTTTATCTTCTGTCTTCCTTTCTTTCAAAAATCAATAAATAACGGACACAAAGGAAAATGTGCAGGTAAAGATTGCAGAGTAACAATACAACATTTCTCAATAAAAGAATTCAGTGGTACTAAAAAGAAATAAAATAATATAAAAAATAAAACGAAATGTAACAAGTTACTGTCAAAAACAGCAACAACAGTTCATCCTTTTTGATAATATTGTATATTTCATCTTTTTTCCTTTTCTTTCAACATTTTATCAATTTTAAAAAAAAATATTCATATTTATTACTTACAGGAAGGGGTGTGTGCATGTGTCAAGCAAATGAAATCCAAATCAATTGTTGATCAATCCAAATACGTTTTTTTTTTCAAGTATAATCCATATGAACACATCAAAAATCAAAGTGACCGAGTAAAAACGCAATAACGAAACATAAATGAGTAAAGTGAAAAAAACCCAAAAAAAACAATGGTGTAAATATTTGTAATAATGAAATAATGATAGAAGGGGTTGCTGTACAATGAGCGCCTAAGAGGTGCACAGGGTGCATCAAAACCACATGGCCCAACATGTTAGATCAGTGCCCCCTGCAGTGCCAACTGCCACCAAATCAAATAAAACAACAGCAAATCAAAACCACAATCCTCACCTAAATCATTACAAATAGATTTTTTTTTTTAATTTGAAAAAATACAAACATAAACAAGAGGCTCATACCACCAAAAAACAAAACAAAACAAAACAAAACAAAAGCAGATTGCAATAAAAAGATTTTATCAACCTTGTAAACCATTTAATTTTTTTCTGTCAACAATTTATCACAAAGCAAAATTCTCCCTACAAATTACGAGACCAAAATTGCAAACCAGCAAGTAAGACGTCTATTAAAAACAACACAAAAATATACCCATGTAGTCATATTTTTAAACATGCAACAGACGTTCAACTCCTTTTTGTTTTAAATCCAGTGAATGATACTATACAACTGTACATCATCATAAAGTTTTCACATGTAAACCCGTTTCACTGTCTCTCTCTCTTCCTCTCTCTCCCATGTTGCGCCATCCACAACATCATTCCTATCAAGCACGGATCCTACATCTGATTTTCTCCCACTGGCCTAAACACAGCAAACAAGCCCTCACTCACACACGCATTCCGAGTGGCACAGCAATGACGAGACAAGACAAAACTTTTTAGATCACAGCGTTTGGTTTCAAATGTCTTGCAGGAGGCGGTTATCACCCATGACAAGGGACACAACCCAAGTTACAGTTACACATAGTGGAATCCGCTGGCGTTGTGGTCTCCCTTGACAATTATCCAAAACGTTGATTACTACCGACATGCTCAAAGAGTGTTCATAGAATTTGCTGTTTATGTTGGCTCCCTTGGTAGTGGCCATTGTCAAAGCCTTTCTTCTGATGTCTCAGCAAGAACAAAAGTAGGGTGTTAAAACATTGATTATGGCTGACACCGCTAACCCCTTTCATTGACCTTGCTGTTTATTTGCATTCAACTGGTAGCGGCACTGTCAAAATCAACCTCCTTGATTTCTTCACAGGAAATGTCACTCACCAACAAAAAAAAAATCAATGTATGTTCAGCTGGGTAAAACAAAATCCGTTTTTGCTTTACGTTATTTTCACATTTCTACATTATATTATTTCGAAGTTTACAACTGGGTAAATATTAACAATACTATGTGCATGATGACTGTACGCCCTCATTCTCAAAACAAAACAAAAGGCGGAAAAGCAGATTGTTAACACAGCAAGCCAAACTCCAGTACGGATGTTGCTGCATAATGTCAAGCAAGTAGATAAAGATGAACAGTGAGAAGAAAAGTCTTCCTCCATCCTCAAAACAAACGTTCTTTGTCCGCAGAGAAGACCAAAGGAAATGTCTTTCTCTAACAGAAAGAAAAGGTGCACTCCTTCTACACAGCGAGAGAAGGACAGTTCTTTCTCAAGAGAAAGAGAGGGAAAGTTCTTTCTTCACAGACAGAGAGAGAACAATCCTCCTTGGCAACAGAAGGAGTTCTCTTTGCCAGAGCGGACCACAACTTTCTCTTTTTGCCACAGAGCACTTGGTCATTGTAGCTAAAGAATAAGCCAAGTTGTGTTAGACTGCTCAGGAGGGAGCCATTTTGCTGGCCCAACTCTATCCATACACTCTCTTTCTCTTTCCTTCTCCTTGGAGGACAGTTCACTCCTGGCCGAAGCCCTCCGTCTCCTCGATAGCCAGGTTGAGTTTCTCCACCAGCTGGTCGTAGGAGCGGTACGGGGGCAAGTCCAGGCGGTTGAAGCAGGTGTGACTTCTCGGAAGCCAGGTCTCCTTGCCCACCTTCTCTATACAGAACCTCTGTGGCCCGTTACTCCCTGTCAACATACCATACAGCAACATCAGCATGTGTGTGTATGTGCCTAACTGCAGTCAACACAACATACAGCAACATCAGCATGTGTGTGTGCCTAACTGCAGTCAACACAACATACAGCAACATCAGCATGTGTGTGTGCCTAACTGCAGTCAACATAACATACAGCAACATCAGCATGTGTATGTGCCTAACTGCAGTCAACACAACATACAGCAACATCAGCATGTGTGTGTGCCTAACTGCAGTCAACATAACATACAGCAACATCAGCATGTGTGTGTGCCTAACTGCAATCAACACAACATACAGCAACATCAGCATGTGTGTGTGCCTAACTGCAGTCAACACAACATACAGCAACATCAAGTGTGTATGTGTGTGCTTAACTGACGGCTGCCACTGATAATAAGACTGGATGCTACAAACATCCTTTACCATTTTATCACACTCAAAATGCTGGACCACCTGCAGCCAACATGCATGCTCACATCTTACATCACACACTCTACCTGCACACAACATGCATGCTCACATCTTACATCACACACTCTACCTGCACACAACATGCATGCTCACATCTTACATCACACACTCTACCTGCACACAACATGCATGCTCACATCTTACATCACACACTCTACCTGCACACAACATGCATGCTCACATCTTACATCACACACTCTACCTGCACACAACGCACATGCTCACATCTTACATAACAAACTCTACCTGCACCCAACGCGCATGCTCACATCTTAAATCAAGAAAACATGTGGTGTAAAGCAGCATAGAGTGTTGTCTTTGATGAAAAACATTTTTTTCTGAAAACACAAATTTCTTTCTTTTTAAAAAAAAAGTCCATCAACCATTATTGGAAAAAAAAGCAGAAATAATAAAGTTAGAAATGCGGATGAATGGAATCTGAAAATCAGGGCCTCTGCGCACGCTGCATCATTACATTTAATTATCATTAGGGTTAAACGATCATTTGTAAACGACCGATTTGAACAAAAATTAAATGTGATGCACGAGGCCTAATTGTGACACTATTAGCTAACGGCAGGTCTATTTTCAGATTCAAGGGATGTTAGATGTGTACGTATGTGCTATCAGCAAAATCAGTGTACGTGTTTCAAGATGGAGATGGCGACAGCGTCAAAAAAGCGCAGTAGAAAAAAAGTAATTTTTTACTGGGAAAATCTGTGCTTCTGAAAAAATGCAGTTTTGGATTGCTGCTTCCCTCTGACTGGGTAAGTAAATCCACAGTGGTGCCAATTACACAAAAGCTTCGGTGGAGTAAACCCGCAGTGCAAGCCAAACTTGCAGCAATGCAATACAGACTGCCATGTTGCTTCGACTTTTCCATGGTGGAAATTTTGTCAGTCAGGGAGATAATATCAGGCCTCCTGAATCTGATTTGTTGTATAGTTCTACACCATCATAAGTATCAAGATGATTTGTCCGATCCCGAAATACACGATTTCTGTGCAAATGATATATCCGCTGCCATGCTAGCCACATTACATCTTGAAAGCATGCACTATTCTTACCGTTAGACCGGTAATGGAAGGACCCCCTAGCATTACATTGAATTCACCATTAAGTCACTAACGTCGCTTGTGCATTGCGCTAATGGGCAAGAGTTACACCATTACTCATAATGATGCATTAGTATGGCTAATGGTGCAACATGCATACGGACCTAGTCTATACACCCAGCTATTGATCTCAGGCCTCACAAACATATTTACATCTTTCTTTGAAATCAGAGAAATTTGGTCAGCAAAGGAATCAAAGTGAAATTTCATTGTCCTATGGATTTGCTCCCCCGTCTAATAACACTTAAGGTAAGATTGGGAAAAGGTGATAAAACAGAAATAAAAACTGTGGGAAAAAAAAAATCATAAAACGGTGTTAAAATTATGATAAAATTTTTGTGACAAAACTGTGAATACTGACCCATCAACTCAGCAAAGCCCCCAACTGGCAGACGGCAGGTGCCTGTTACAAACTGAAGTAGTCGAGTTCTCTTCTCATTGTCTATCTCCCGCACAAACTGAAACAGGTCAGAGTTTTATAATAAGTGTTAAGCCAGACTTCAATGTTATTTTGAAAACATGGAAAATGTTAACCTCCTTCTTGCTAAGGTCATGTTAGTCAATTTGCCACAGCCAGACTTTCTACACAACTATTGTGGGCATTGTCACACCTCTTAGCCCTCCCCTTCACATCAGTGCACTATACAAATACTGCTATTATTATAATTATTATTATAATTATAATAATAATAATTATTATTATTATTACCTTCCAGAACCAGACAACTTGTTTGCTGTTGCGCTGATAGTGTCTGTAGATGGTGTTCCTCTCCCAGTCATCTACGTCAATCTCCTGCATGCCGCACAGCATCAACTGCACACACACAGATAATTGTTATTTCCTTTAAATATTGGAACCAAATATGCTGGCACCCATTGCATGCCTGACCGTTCAGCCCACCCACTGACTCAGGCAGTGTTGGACAGCTGCCAGCAATAGGGGGCAGTCAGCAGTTGCTCACAAATTACAACTCACTCAAACAACAAGGGCAAAGCCCATATGACTCACATGCTCCTTATGAAAAGTGCAATGTTTAAAATAAAAATGACTGCCAAGAAAAAGAAAAAAGAAAGAAACGGTGGCATTAAAATGCAAATACCGACTTTGATCTTTCCATGCTCTTGACCTTGAGATGATATTGACCTCAGGCTTGAAATACACTCACATAATATCAAATAAACTACAGCAAAATTTGCATTATGCCCAAAAAGTGCCCTTGGGATGACATTGACCTTCAGTGACCTTGACCTTGGGATGACCATTTTTTTGAAAGGCCTAAAATGACCTTGACCTTTAAGATCAATGCAAAAACAGAACATATATGAAAGATCAATCTACCATCTCTAACTACAACAAGTTTGAACTGTATATCTCTTTCATAATTTATGGCCAAGGTCACTTCAAAGTACCTATACTAACTGACTTTAGACAACTCCAGTGACCTTGACCAAATGTACATTGGATGTGTACCTCATTGATATCTATCATGCATAAAAAAATATTAATAACTTAGAAAAAAAAGGTCAAAATTTGTGAAAAATTTCATTTTTTTTTTTACTAACATTTGTTGATCCTGTAACCTTGATCTTCAAGTGAAGTCATTCATTCACTGATCATTTATGAGGTCTCATTGATATACACCATCTTACCAAGTTTAGTTGTGATAGTTGAAATAGGTTCTGAGATAAATTTACTTGCAAGTTTAGCATGTCCAGACAGCAGAGAAGACAGACAAATTTGTTATTTAAAAAAAAAATTTTTATTGTCAATTTTGGTCTAGTTAGGATTTATTTCACACAGATTTGCAAAAATCTGAAAATTTTTCTTTGGGGGTGAGTACATAGACTCACACTGCTATGCATCGAGTCGAATTGATTGATTGATTTATTGTTGCTTTAGGTCCAGCGGACTCTTCCGAGCCAAATCAGGACCGACAAGATCCGCATAAAAGATCTGCTGAAACAACCCCAGTGGGAAAATTGAATGCCCTCCACCGGCCTCACTTTACAATCAAAGTACATCCCACTGCAGGGGACGGCTGAGGGTTGACCTCAACTACGCGAACACCCCTTACAAAAACAAAATAGAATACAAACATCATTATAAATCATCAACCAAACACATACATATAAAATGCCATAGTGCTAAATAGTACATTCATAGGAAGCCCTAGTGACCACCCGGCAGAAAGCGTCCAACACTCCCAAGCTGATCCAACAGACCTCATACACAAACAAGGAGTCTTGTCCCAGAGTTTTCAAGAAAAAGGTAGGTCCTGATCTAGCGAAGAAGAAGATAGTATAGCAGAGTGAAGGACAGAGCAAGAATTGGAAAGAGTAAATGAGGAAGACAGCGACAGTGGGAATTTAAAGCACTAAATTTCCATAAAGTGGGGATACTATTTATACTGAAAACCCCCGGCACTCCAACGGGGGTACTGTTGCCGCAGTGAAGCGTCTTGCCTATAAAGGAAAGACAGGTTTTTAACTGTGGCTTTCACTGTTCCCTCTATAGGTTTGAACAATCTACAGTGGCAAGATTGCCCATGACCCCAAGGGGTGCATCGAGTCGAAAATGAAATTTACATGAATCTTAGTTTTGCCCCAGCATTAATTTTTTTTTTACAAAACTTTTTTATTTTTTTATATTTATGGTGAAACAGGCATTTGACGAAAGAAGGCAATGATAAAGTGAACAAATGTCCCATAAACCATTGTGTACATAACTAGATGACCTATCATTTGTACCTCCAGCTCTCTCTCATCAAAGTACTGCAGCCACTGCAGGGGCACCACCTCATTGAACTTCCAAGAAAGCCTTGGTCTGATCCTCCACTCCTCAGTGAATCGCCACTGTGTCATCAAGCTGTCAACACGTAGCAAAGCAACATCAGTCAAGTCATTTTAACCCTTACTGATCATTGCCATCCAGTTCATTTTATACACATTCCTATATATCACCTACAGTGCGCAATTCCCACATTTCCATGACAAGCAGATAAAGCAGTGTCTCAAGTTCCACCAAATGTATCAATGACATCCTCACATTGACAAACACAATGGTACTTAGCCAGCCATTCAATCCAAACATAATGGCAAACTGCAGCACTGTTCACACTTGCTGTGCACCTTGTGCCATGGTGTTTAAAACAAGGAAGCATAACATGTCAAAGCAGTGAGGCCACCTGCACAGCATTTTCCAACTTTGGCTGTGGCTATGTACAGCAAGTTCTTTCTGTAGTGGTCATGCTAGTAACATGTGGTCATTTCTATCTGATGGACATTTACTAATCTATCGATAGTAAATGTATTGCTATGAAGTTTCACCGTAATATACAGTTGACAACGATCATGGGATTAAAATGTGTCTATTTCCTTCTAATCCACTGTTTGAGTTTGATGGCAAAGGGCATTCCAGCTGACCCACACCTCTAACATGTGAAGTAAAGGGTATCTGACTTACTTGAGGTATCCTCTTGCTCCTCTGATGATGTCACCATGTCTTATCATCTGTATTTACACCTCAAAGTCAGCACAGAAGCAACTATTCCTCAATGTTGTTCTCTCTGCACAGTATCTTATACATTGTCTTATATAACAAACAGTACAACACAATCATACTGTAGTGCTGCGTGATTCATCATCATATCATATCATCATTATCATCATCATATAAATCATCATCTACTCATTTCATTTGTAGCATGCTTGATGTTTACATGATAGACCAGTAAATGTGGTCATTTAGTGCTAGTGCCGAGATGCTAGCTAACATTGTGGTCATGTGATAGTAAATGTGGTCATTTCTATCTGTAGTTTACATGTGATAGTAAATGTGGTCATTTCTATCTGTAGTTTACATGTGATAGTAAATGTGGTCATTTCTATCTGTAGTTTACATGTGATAGTAAATGTGGTCATTTCTATCTGTAGTTTACATGTGATAGTAAATGTGGTCATTTCTATCTGTAGTTTACATGTGATAGTAAATGTGGTCATTTCTATCTGTAGTTTACATGTGATAGTAAATGTGGTCATTTCTATCTGTAGTTTACATGTGATAGTAAATGTGGTCATTTCTATCTGTAGTTTACATGTGATAGTAAATGTGGTCATTTCTATCTGTAGTTTACATGTGGGAGTAAATGTGGTCATTTCTATCTGTAGTTTACATGTGATAGTAAATGTGGTCATTTCTATCTGTAGTTTACATGTGATAGTAAATGTGGTCATTTCTATCTGTAGTTTACATGTGATAGTAAATGTGGTCATTTCTATCTGTAGTTTACATGTGATAGTAAATGTGGTCATTTCTATCTATGGTTTACATGTGATAGTAAATGTGGTCATTTCTATCTGTAGTTTACATGTGATAGTAAATGTGGTCATTTCTATCTGTAGTTTACATGTGATAGTAAATGTGGTCATTTCTATCTGTAGTTTACATGTGATAGTAAATGTGGTCATTTCTATCTGTAGTTTACATGTGATAGTAAATGTGGTCATTTCTATCTGTAGTTTACATGTGATAGTAAATGTGGTCATTTCTATCTGTAGTTTACATGTGATAGTAAATGTGGTCATTTCTATCTGTAGTTTACATGTGATAGTAAATGTGGTCATTTCTATCTGTAGTTTACATGTGATAGTAAATGTGGTCATTTCTATCTGTAGTTTACATGTGATAGTAAATGTGGTCATTTCTATCTGTAGTTTACATGTGATAGTAAATGTGGTCATTTCTATCTGTAGTTTACATGTGATAGTAAATGTGGTCATTTCTATCTGTAGTTTACATGTGAGTAAATGTGGTCATTTCTATCTGTAGTTTACATGTGATAGTAAATGTGGTCATTTCTATCTGTAGTTTACATGTGATAGTAAATGTGGTCATTTCTATCTGTAGTTTACATGTGATAGTAAATGTGGTCATTTCTATCTGTAGTTTACATGTGATAGTAAATGTGGTCATTTCTATCTGTAGTTTACATGTGATAGTAAATGTGGTCATTTCTATCTGTAGTTTACATGTGATAGTAAATGTGGTCATTTCTATCTGTAGTTTACATGTGATAGTAAATGTGGTCATTTCTATCTGTAGTTTACATGTGATAGTAAATGTGGTCATTTCTATCTGTAGTTTACATGTGATAGTAAATGTGGTCATTTCTATCTGTAGTTTACATGTGATAGTAAATGTGGTCATTTCTATCTGTAGTTTACTGTGATAGTAAATGTGGTCATTTCTATCTGTAGTTTACATGTGATAGTAAATGTGGTCATTTCTATCTGTAGTTTACATGTGATAGTAAATGTGGTCATTTCTATCTGTAGTTTACATGTGATAGTAAATGTGGTCATTTCTATCTGTAGTTTACATGTGATAGTAAATGTGGTCATTTCTATCTGTAGTTTACATGTGATAGTAAATGTGGTCATTTCTATCTGTAGTTTACATGTGATAGTAAATGTGGTCATTTCTATCTGTAGTTTACATGTGATAGTAAATGTGGTCATTTCTATCTGTAGTTTACATGTGATAGTAAATGTGGTCATTTCTATCTGTAGTTTACATGTGATAGTAAATGTGGTCATTTCTATCTGTAGTTTACATGTGATAGTAAATGTGGTCATTTCTATCTGTAGTTTACATGTGATAGTAAATGTGGTCATTTCTATCTGTAGTTTACATGTGATAGTAAATGTGGTCATTTCTATCTGTAGTTTACATGTGATAGTAAATGTGGTCATTTCTATCTGTAGTTTACATGTGGGAGTAAATGTGGTCATTTCTATCTGTAGTTTACATGTGATAGTAAATGTGGTCATTTCTATCTGTAGTTTACATGTGATAGTAAATGTGGTCATTTCTATCTGTAGTTTACATGTGATAGTAAATGTGGTCATTTCTATCTGTAGTTTACATGTGATAGTAAATGTGGTCATTTCTATCTGTAGTTTACATGTGATAGTAAATGTGGTCATTTCTATCTGTAGTTTACATGTGGGAGTAAATGTGGTCATTTCTATCTGTAGTTTACATGTGATAGTAAATGTGGTCATTTCTATCTGTAGTTTACATGTGGAGTAAATGTGGTCATTTCTATCTGTAGTTTACATGTGGAGTAAATGTGTCCATTTCTATCTGTAGTTTACATGTGATAGTAAATGTGGTCATTTCTATCTGTAGTTTACATGTGATAGTAAATGTGGTCATTTCTATCTGTAGTTTACATGTGGGAGTAAATGTGGTCATTTCTATCTGTAGTTTACATGTGATAGTAAATGTGGTCATTTCTATCTGTAGTTTACATGTGGGAGTAAATGTGACCATTTCTATCTGTTGTTTACATGTGATAGTAAATGTGGTCATTTCTATCTGTAGTTTACATGTGGGAGTAAATGTGACCATTTCTATCTGTTGTTTACATGTGATAGTAAATGTGGTCATTTCTATCTGTAGTTTACATGTGGGAGTAAATGTGACCATTTCTATCTGTAGTTTACATGTGATAGTAAATGTGGCCATTTCTATCTGTAGTTTACATGTGATAGTAAATGTGGTCATTTCTATCTGTAGTTTACATGTGATAGTAAATGTAGTCATTTCTATCTGTAGTTTACATGTGATAGTAAATGTGGCCATTTCTATCCGTAGTTTACATGTGGGAGTAAATGTGACCATTTCTATCTGTAGTTTACATGTGATAGTAAATGTGGTCATTTCTATCTGTAGTTTACATGTGATAGTAAATGTGGTCATTTCTATCTGTAGTTTACATGTGGGAGTAAATGTGGTCATTTCTATCTGTAGTTTACATGTGGGAGTAAATGTGGTCATTTCTATCTGTAGTTTACATGTGATAGTAAATGTGGCCATTTCTATCTGTAGTTTACATGTGGGAGTAAATGTGGCCATTTCTATCTGTAGTTTACATGTGATAGTAAATGTGGTCATTTCTATCTGTAGTTTACATGTGATAGTAAATGTGGTCATTTCTATCTGTAGTTTACATGTGGGAGTAAATGTGACCATTTCTATGTGTAGTTTACATGTGATAGTAAATGTGGCCATTTCTATCTGTAGTTTACATGTGATAGTAAATGTGGTCATTTCTATCTGTAGTTTACATGTGATAGTAAATGTGGTCATTTCTATCTGTAGTTTACATGTGATAGTAAATGTGGCCATTTCTATCTGTAGTTTACATGTGGGAGTAAATGTGGCCATTTCTATCTGTAGTTTACATGTGATAGTAAATGTGGTCATTTCTATCTGTAGTTTACATGTGATAGTAAATGTGGTCATTTCTATCTGTAGTTTACATGTGGGAGTAAATGTGGCCATTTCTATCTGTAGTTTACATGTGATAGTAAATGTGGTCATTTCTATCTGTAGTTTACATGTGATAGTAAATGTGGCCATTTCTATCTGTAGTTTACATGTGATAGTAAATGTGGTCATTTCTATCTGTAGTTTACATGTGGGAGTAAATGTGGTCATTTCTATCTGTAGTTTACATGTGGGAGTAAATGTGGCCATTTCTATCTGTAGTTTACATGTGGGAGTAAATGTGGTCATTTCTATCTGTAGTTTACATGTGGGAGTAAATGTGACCATTTCTATCTGTAGTTTACATGTGATAGTAAATGTGGTCATTTCTATCTGTAGTTTACATGTGATAGTAAATGTGGTCATTTCTATCTGTAGTTTACATGTAATAGTAAATGTGGCCATTTCTATCTGTAGTTTACATGTGATAGTAAATGTGGTCATTTCTATCTGTAGTTTACATGTGATAGTAAATGTGGTCATTTCTATCTGTAGTTTACATGTGGGAGTAAATGTGGTCATTTCTATCTGTAGTTTACATGTGGGAGTAAATGTGACCATTTCTATCTGTAGTTTACATGTGATAGTAAATGTGGTCATTTCTATCTGTAGTTTACATGTGGGAGTAAATGTGGTCATTTCTATCTGTAGTTTACATGTGGGAGTAAATGTGGTCATTTCTATCTGTAGTTTACATGTGGGAGTAAATGTGACCATTTCTATCTGTAGTTTACATGTGATAGTAAATGTGGTCATTTCTATCTGTAGTTTACATGTGATAGTAAATGTGGTCATTTCTATCTGTAGTTTACATGTGGGAGTAAATGTGGCCATTTTTATCTGTAGTTTACAAACCACCACACAGGAACTCCCAATTGTTTAATGTGCAGCTGGGGCAGAGATAACTTATAAACTCCTGTGACAAATGTCCCCTCTCTCTCTCTCTCTCTCTCTCTCTCTCTCTCTCTCTCTCTCTCTCTCTCTCTCTCTCTCTCTCTCTCTCTCTCTCTCTCTCTCTCTAAGGAATCCAATTCACAATATTTAGTCTCAGTACTCAACGATGACTGGCTTCCAACATTACTACCAACTCCAAAACAACTTACAAAACCTGAGGATTTTCCTTTTTCTAAACCCACCACAAAGTGCAGCAACACTGAAAATAACCAACAAACGTTGACACATACCAACAAACGTTGACACATACCAACAAACGTTGACACAGACCAACAAACGTTGACACAGACCAACAAACGTTGACACATATGTTGACACATACCAACAAACGTTGACACATACCAACAAACGTTGACACATACCAACAAACGTTGACACATACCAACAAACGTTGACACAGACCAACAAACGTTGACACAGACCAACAAACGTTGACACACACCAACAAACGTTGACACATACCAACAAACGTTGACACATACCAACAAACGTTGACACATACCAACAAGCTCAACTGCTTGTAAGAGAGACCTTTTAAAGATTTTGCACCACACTTAACCTCTACACAATTCAAAGTTTTGTGTGGACCATGGTCCAACGTTATGAAAAGGAATGAAATGTGTGTACTGACTTGACCCAGAGCAGAGATTGGTAGAACTCAGAGTCGATGCTCTCCAGATCTTTGATGGTCAGCTTCTTGCTCAGCATGCGCTTGTAGAACGGCAACGTGAAACCACTGTCGATAAACTTGCCATGGTACAGCGCCTGCACACGCAGCATCAAATCATTACCCCATGAGCAAGAGGCCGATGATAGATGGTGACGGTTGTGATGAGGTGGTAGAGAATGTTGATGAGGAGGCATATAATGTTGATGAGGAGGCATAGAATGTTGAGGAGGAGGCATAGAATGTTGATGAGGAGGTAGATAATGTTGATGAGAAGGTAGAGAATGTCGACGAAGAGGTCCACTTGTCACATAAATGGTCAGTTTCCCAAACTATGGGCTGTTTTCCTCCATTCACAGCCTGCCTGTGGCTAATGACCGGCTTTCATCCACACATTTTACAATGCAATAATATGATATCATTGTCAGATACAACAACAGAAATGTGTCTGGTGTCAGTGCAGTTTACAAACTAACAGCAACCCTTATGGTGTGGACAATACAGCATTTGTATTATTTACAATGATCAACCAAACTAGCACTATTGCGTTTCCACTAAACACTGCTGGCAGTAACAGTAGGCTGTCTTACCATGGCGATGAATCTGCCGATAAACCTGAAGTACAGAAGGTGGTCTGGGTTGACGCTGGAGGCCGGGTTGATTTGTAAGCTGTAGTTGTTGTTGCTGGCGTACTCAAACAAGCAGTACATGGGGTTCAGCACGTCGTGAGACAAGTGGAAGAACCATTCTCTGCACAATGCAACAACAAGGAATCAGGCACTCTGTCAATAATAAATACGCTGATATACAACAAGTAATCATGCACTCTGTCAATAATAAATACACTGACATACAACAAGTAATCAGGCACTCTGTCAATAATAAATACACTGACATACAACAAGTAATCAGGCACTGTCAATAATAAATACACTGATATACAACAAGTAATCAGGCACTGTCAATAATAAATACACTGACATACAACAAGTAATCAGGCACTGTCAATAATAAATACACTGACATACAACAAGTAATCAGGCACTGTCAATAATAAATACACTGACAAGTGACATATAACAAGTAATCAGGCACTGTCAATAATAAATACACTGACAAGTGACATACAACAAGTAATCAGGCACTGTCAATAATAAATACACTGATATACAACAAGTAATCAGGCACTGTCAATAATAAATAAACTGACATACAACAAGTAATCAGGCACTGTCAATAATAAATACACTGACATACAACAAGTAATCAAGCACTCTGTCATTGTTGACAAAGTGACTGACCGCAATGTCACGTTACCAAACCCTTCTCTCCATGTAGCGTGAGGCACCTCTTTGGGTTCGGGTTTTTTATAAATTAAAAAAGAAAATCTTATAAACTGTCTGATAGATATGGGTATCAGAAATGCAAAGTAGTTAACATTTTTAAAATGGCTTACAATTTGACTTCTTTTCCTTTTTTTTCTTTACATAACCTGCTCTAAACATGGTTGCTGTCTTGTTAACCTTGTCTTTCTAAAAGTTAAAAATTAAACAGGTCTGGGGCTATCCAGTCACATACTTTTGAGTCATTAGAAATGTAAATCTGTACAATTCTTTTTTATCCAATAAAACTTGGATTTTTAATAAATTGTTTAAAGCGCACAAGTTACTGTAATGGTATTGTGACTGTAGCACTAGGCCTATAACTGATGGCAAAAAAGCTGATTGACGGTGATTGTATCGGTCCTTTACATGGAGTTCAACATTTCACACAATCTTGTCAACAAACCCTACAGTTTATAAGGTCCAATGTTCAAACCCTACAGTTTATAAGGTCCAATGTTCAAACCCTACAGTTTATAAGGTCCAATGTTCAAACCCTACAGTTTATAAGGTCCAATGTTCAAACCCTACAGTTTATAAGGTCCAATGTTTAAACCCTATAGTTTATAAGGTCCAATGTTCAAACCCTACAGTTTATATGGTCCAATGTTCAAACCCTACAGTTTATAAGGTCCAATGTTCAAACCCTACAGTTTATAAGGTCCAATGTTCAAACCCTACAGTTTATAAGGTCCAATGTTCAAACCCTACAGTTTATAAGGTCCAGTGTTCAAACCCTACAGTTTATATGGTCCAATGTTCAAACCCTACAGTTTATAAGGTCCAATGTTCAAACCCTACAGTTTATATGGTCCAATGTTCAAGCCCTACAGTTTATATGGTCCAATGTTCAAACGCTCACAAAATACTTCCAATAACACAATTTAATCATAAATATGACCTGTCTTAGGCAAAATGTGCTCATGGTGTCCCAGTTACATGACTCGATACAGCAAATGAACATAGTTTCTAGGTCGACCAAGTCCGGTAATGTGAGGGTAGGTGGCTTTCATACCTAAAATGGGACCTTGTAGTTGTAGCACATTTTTCTTTTTTTTTAATTTCGTGGAGTTTTATAGATTAACCCTCTAACCCCCACAGGAGTCTAAGCCTTATCTGCTTCTATTTCCTAGGTCAAGGCAAGTAACTCCGTCAAAATGCTACACCATGCACATACAAAAATTAATTTAAAATGCACCACCCAAAATTATGTTTCACTTATCATTATTAATAAATCAACCACATATTTTTCTTCAAAATGAAATGTTACACATACATTTTTACAATGTTTTGCAACTGGAAAAAAAATCTGAATGTCAACATTGTATACTGCACAACATGCAGCAATACGGTCACTGACTCAAATAATAAAGCACCGATTGTTCATTGTTTTTGTTATTCAAATCTGACAGAAAAAGATCGTCAAAGTGAAAGTCCAAATCACTATCCTCTCCATCATTAACCTGTACCAAATCGGCCTCCTAAAATCCTTCAAATGGGTCATTTTCTTCACGCCATAATTCTCCGCCTCTCAAACTTCAAACTTTAATCAAACTGTGAAAATTCACTGTGTGCGTTCTACACACTCTAAAAATGCCGTGAAAACACCGCCGGAAACAGCAGGAAGTCACGATCACGTGTGCGAGAATCTCGCACGTTTGCTATAAATAGATTTCCACATGGCAGGCTCTATCAGACCACGTCATTACCGGTCGCTCCGCAAGCATGCACATAGCAAAAATATCGGTCGCTCTAGGTCACTCCGCGTGTTAGAGGGTTAAATGCTCCGCTATGTTTCAGTTCACATGTTTCACTTTCAGTCCATAAAACTACCCCCCTTTGAGAAAAATGGGCTGAAAATAAGTATAAGTTGCACTTTGCTTGCCATTTTTAAATTTTATTTTGGCCAGTTCAATTAAAATTACAAGTTGACACAAGGGTAACGGTCCAATTAAGCGTTTTTCCATGCTGTAAAGCTTGGTAAAAATGTATCGATAACACATTGTTTTCAGTGTCAGAAATGATGGTATGACTTAAAGTCTGTCTGCAGTTTCGAAACCATAAATCTTGCAGGCTGGCTTCTCTTCTTTATTGAAGTAACTCATATTGTAACAGTTCCTATTTAATATTTCAAACGTTTGCATTGTTCTTGGACTATTTTGCATTCATGCCAAGATTTCCAAGTATCTACAAAACTCAGATTTTGGGGCGAGTGGCCGGACTAATAGCTCTGCATGCAAATCAATATAATTAGGTGTTATTGTTGCGTAAATATCTATAAACAAACTATTGCGGCCACCATCAACAGACAAATACTTACCTGGCGACTCCACCATAGTCCAAGCCTTCCTCTCCTTTGAAAATGATGTACAACCGTCTCCTCAAGTCGAACGGTTGTAGCCTCATGATCTGAACAATAAATAGATAACACTAATTACTGCAGTCAAACTACAGCTGTAGCCTCATGATCTGAACAATAAATAAATAAGACTAATTACTGCAGTCAAACTACGGCTGTAGCCTCATGATCTGAACAATAAATAAGACTAATTACTGCAGTCAAACTATCCCTAATGACAGAAAAGCCCATGGCATCAATAATGCAGTCACCGTTATTTGCACTATTTCTATAGACACCTTTCCATCATTTACATTCCTACCCTATCCTAACTCGTAACTCGAAGGTTGTAGGGGCACCACAGATCGTCGTTTAACCAGCGCACTCTATCTTTCTCTGTCCTCACCAACCCTCCTCGTTCACATTACTTGTGCTATTTCTATAGACACCTTTATAAGTTCGCATTACTTGTTCTATTTGTATAGACACCTTTAATTCTATAGTTCACATTACGTGTGCTATTCCTATACACCTTTCTGTTATTCACATTACTTGTGCTATTTCTATAGACACCTTTCTGTTATTCACATTACTTGTGCTATTTCTATACACCTTTCTGTAGTTCACATTACTTGTGCTAATTCTATAGACACCTTTCTGTAGTTCACATTACTTGTGCCATTTCTATAGACACCTTTCTGTAGTTCACATTACT
The DNA here is from genome assembly GCA_036898135.1 of Oncomelania hupensis. Lineage (NCBI taxonomy): Eukaryota > Metazoa > Mollusca > Gastropoda > Littorinimorpha > Pomatiopsidae > Oncomelania > Oncomelania hupensis. The sequence goes on from CM072519.1 coordinate 70,552,130, forward strand.
TGTGCTATTCCTATAGAAACCTTTCTGTATTCACATTACTTGTGCTATTTCGATAGAAACCTTTTTGTAGTTCACATTACTTGTGCTATTTATTTCTATAGAAACCTTTCTGTAGTTTACATTGCTTGTGCTATTTCTATAGAAAACTTTGTAGTTCACATTACTTGTGCTATTTCTATACAAACCTTTCTGTAGTTCACATTACTTGTGCTATTTCTATACAAACCTTTCTGTAGTTCACATTACTTGTGCTATTTCTATACACCTTTCTGTAGTTTACATTACTTGTGCTATTTCTATACACCTTTCTGTAGTTCACATTACTTGTGCTATTTCTATAGAAACCTTTCTGTAGTTCACATTACTTGTGCTATTTCTATACAAACCTTTCTGTAGTTCACATTACTTGTGCTATTTCTATACACCTTTATGTAGTTCACATTACTTGTGCTATTTCAATAGAAACCTTTCTGTAGTTCACATTACTTGTGCTATTTCTATACAAACCTTTCTGTAGTTCACATTACTTGTGCTATTTCTATACACCTTTATGTAGTTCACATTACTTGTGCTATTTCTATAGAAACCTTTCTGTAGTTCACATTACTTGTGCTATTTCTATAGAAACCTTTCTGTAGTTCAAATTACTTGTGCTATTTCTATACACCTTTCTGTAGTTTACATTACTTGTGCTATTTCTATACACCTTTCTGCAGTTCACATTACTTGTGCTATTTCTATACAAACCTTTCTGCAGTTCACATTACTTGTGCTATTTCTATAGAAACCTTTCTGTAGTTCACATTACTTGTGCTATTTCTATAGACACCTTTCTGTAGTTCACATTGTGCTATTTCTATAGAAACCTTTTTGTAGTTCACATTACTTGTACTATTTCTATAGACACCTTTCTGTAGTTCACATTACTTGTACTATTTCTACAGACACCTTTCTGTAGTTCACATTACTTGTACTATTTCTACAGACACCTTTCTGTAGTTCACATTACTTGTGCTATTTCCATAGACAAGTTTTCTGTAGTTCACATTACTTGTGCTATTCCTATAGAAACCTTTCTGTAGTTCACATTACTTGTGGTATACTTATAGACAACTTTCTGTAGTTCATATTACTTGTGCTATACTTATAGACAACTTTCTGTAGTTCACATTACTTGTGCTATACTTATAGACACCTTTCTATAGTTGACATTACATGTTCTATACCTTTGAATAGTTGACATTTGTTGTGCTATTCCAATAGCTATACACTACTTCATTATGTGCACTACACAGTCACTTCTAACAACACAGACATAAAAACAGTGGACTGGCAACTTTCTCCAGCAGTGATATTTCACTTGGGCTGCTGGCTTTAGTGCTAGTGTCTCAAGTAAAGTAGGTCTATGCAAGCAAAGAGCCCTATGTCACATTTATGTTGGCTACGATACTGCATGTGTACCTGATGGGGCTATGATACTGCACGTGTACTTGATGTGGCTATGATACTGCATGTGTACCTGATTTGGATATGATACTGCATGTGTACCTATAATAATAATACAGAATGCTATGTACACGCCTTTCCCCAAGGCTCAAAGCGCGGCGATCTATACCAACATACCTGCTCACCTGTCTCATTTACCCTCACACACACAAAATACACACACATCACTCAAACAGGTGGTGTAAAGGCAGGGAGATCGCTATTAGAAGACTAATGTGGCTATGATACTGCATGTGTACCTGGTGTGGCGCGGCTATGATACTGCATGTGTTACAGATTTGTGACTTGACTCTCTCTCTCTATCATGAATTCTCCATTGTGGATAATACAGATTTGTGACTTGACTCTCTCTCCTCTCTCATGAATTCTCCATTGTGGATAATACAGATTTGTGACTTGACTCTCTCTCTCTCTCTCATGAATTCTCCATTGTGGATAATACAGATTTGTGACTGGACTCTGTGTACTAAAACTTACCTGAGCAAAAGAGTCCTCAAAGAGGTTGTCTCGAGACACGTTGATCTTGACGTGTCCTGGCAAGGCATTGGAGTGACAGAGGTAGCGGAACTGACCCAGCTTCCAACGGAAACTTCTCTCATACTGTATGGGAACGCCATAGGCCCCCTTAGGTCTGTAAAAGAGAACAGGGACCATCCAACCATCATTCACAACTTTGGATTTCAATGTGAGATTATATCTATCAATGTTTATCTATTTACACAATGTTCTATATCAGAACCAGCTTTGACAGATCACTCTATTAGCACCCTGCAGCTCACCATTGGGATGCCTATCAAAAAACTGATCACAGTCCTATTGCAGCTCATTTCTGTTTTTCACGACAAATATCTTTGTCACTGACCCTATTACTGCATCAGAAACTTCTATCATATCGTATCACCCTACCAATGCAGTCAGCAGTCACCAATCAACACTTTGAAAAATTGTTTGCCCTTATGTAAGGACGATGACATTGTTTAGCTGTTAAGTACTTTATATAAGGACAATAACATTGTTTAGCCATTTAGTATGCTATGTAAGGACAATGACATTGTTTAGCTGTTAAGTTCACTATGTAAGAACAATGACGTTTAGCCATTAAGTATGCTACATAAGGACAATGACCTTGTTTAGCTGATAAGTTCACTATGTTAGAACAATGACATTGTCTTTGCTCACAAAAAGATGGCTTACCCTTTAGAGGGGCCTCCCCTGGGGTCCTGGAATGTGGTGGTACGGGTGTTGTGATCCACAAAGTAGCGCACCCCCTCCTGTGTGTAGCGCATCTCCCAGCCTTCAGGCAAGGGGTCCTCTTGCATGATGCTGTCAACATCACCATCACGTAATGCACAGTACTCACACTTTCCATAAAATAAAAAGTGTGCGCTAATTCATCGATAGTTCGGAGAGCAAAGTCCAGCTGTAAAATTAACCATAGTTGAAATAATTTAACACGCGCTATGCACCCTAAAAAAAAAAAATTGGTTTTATTTGGAAGTCCTAATATTAACTGTCTTACCCCTGTGTGCGTGGGTCTTCCCATTGCGTTGTTCTGTTCTTGTGATTGACGAAGTACACTCGCCCTGTGGGGTCAGCTCGTTTCTCTGCAACCACAAAAAACAGACATTTTTTACAGTCATCCACAAGACAGTCTTCGCTCTCTCTCTCTCTCACACACACACAAGCTATACCACACAGAGCATGTTATAACAGTGGAACTTTAATACCCACATCATTAAAATATTCATTAATGTATTCACTGTTAGTTAATCACCCTTTTTGCTTCAACGTCTTTAGCCTGTGGGATTACTGGCTTGTCCAAACTCCAGGGAGATAATCCAATAGTGAATTTTCTAGTATCAAAGAACGAATCCTTGTACTTAATAAAGTTAGGCTTTTTCAAAACCCCCACTTTGTGGTGATTCTCTTTTCGGTGGCTGCCGCGAATCATCTTCTTAGGCCACCCAATAGTGGACCAGACAAACTTGACGTACCATTAAGTCTCAAAACAAGCACTGGTTCCCATCTAAAATGGCTGGGTAAGGTCCCTTTGACAAAATTGCATCATTTTGGTGGTTATAAAACTGATGTCATAAATAAAATATACCCAGGAAGTCAACTTCATGGGAAAGTCCATTTTTACGAAACCATGAAGAAAGATTTAGTGAACTTTCATCTTTGCATACTAATGACAGCATGAACTGCTGATGTCACCGTTACATAGTGTGGAATCACTATCACAACAAAAATCAATAGCTTCCGGAAGATACATAATAACAACAACAACAACAACAACAACAACAACAATAATAATAATAATAATAATAATAATAATAATAATAATAATAATAATAATAATAATAATAATAATAATAATACAAGAACTTATAATGTAACTCAATGTCACACAATATAGTGTTTTGAGTCACAGAATTGTCAAACACTGCCTTATGTTAGTGTTGCCAATGATCCACAAGCAGTTTGAAACAGTTCTAGAGTCCAAAGCAGCATGAATAAATGGTGGGGTTGGAGTACTGAGGGCATAGTTAGATTTCTCACTCCTCCCCACAAAGCCGCTTTAATCCTGTAATAAAACAAACACGGTCCGTGGCCCTACCCCAACCATCAGGCAAAGCTCCCAGAGGGTCGTTCTCAGTGGTGGGCTGGGCGGACTGAGGGAAGAGGAATCGCTGGTTCATGGCGTCGATGGTGCGGTTGTTGCGCCAGGCCTGCCAGGCGTTCCAGTTGGTCACCATCTCCACGTTGGGACGTTGCCAGGTGGTGGTCCTGGTGTTGTGGTCCACGTAGTACACCCTCCCGCGCGAGTCGATACGTCTCTCCCACCTATAATATACAGTACAGTGTATGTTAATATCTCTACCCCCCTAACAACCTACAGTACAGTACATGTCAACATGTCTCTCCCACCTATAATATACAGTACAGTGTATGTCAATATCTCTACCCCCCTAACAACATACAGTACATGTCAATATCTCTCTCTCCCTAACAACCTAAAGTACAGGTCAATATCTCTCTCTCTCCCCTAACAATCTACAGTACAGTACATGTCAACATGTCTCTCCCATCTACAACATACAGTACAGTACATGTCAACATGTCTCTCCCATCTACAACATACAGTACAGTACATGTCAACATGTCTCTCCCATCTACAACATACAGTACAGTACATGTCAACATGTCTCTCCCATCTACAACATACAGTACAGTACATGTCAACATGTCTCTCCCACCTACAACATACAGTACAGTACATGTCAATATGTCTCTCCCCCTTACAATATACAGTACAAGTCAATATTTCTCTCCCACCTACAACAGTACACAACATACCAACATCTACAACAATTCAGCAGGATATGTCAAATGAAAACATTTTGTACTTTATTTTACACAGAATTCTATTAAAAGACTACTAAAACATTGTCATTCCAGTGTTGTGCTTAATTTCTCATTTGTTTTCATTTGTTCTGACATAATGAACATTTCCAATAAACATAAATCATTTTGCGTTCTAAAAAAGAAAGAAACAGATTTAGTCAATAATGGCTAGCACTTTCTTTTGGGTATAGAGAAATAAAACATGTCCGCATCATTATCCATCATCATCATCATCATCATCATGAATCATCATCATCATCATCATCATCATCATCATCATCATCAACACATACCCAGGAGGTAAAGGTTGTGGGCGTTCCCATGTGGTTGTGCGAGTGTTATGATCCACATAGTACGTCCTTCCCTGTGCATCTTTTCGGCTCTCCCAACTGCAATACAGTACAAATACAATGCAATGAAGTTGTACTGTCTAATTAGTGCTGAGTCATTTTCCCCTATCATCCATGTTGAGACCTGAAGGAGATTTCAATATGTTGTTAATATTGTCAAACACTCTGTGTTGTGTTGTTTTCCTTCTTTACAACGAGATTAAATAACCCGCTTTCAAAATCAAGTACCAATCAACGTGTCCTTCTTACAAGCAAGCAGATTAAATAACACGCTGTCAAAATCTAGTACCAATCAATGTGTCCTTCTTACATGCAAGCAATGTGGAGAGATGGGACATTTCTCTCAAAGTAGTCAACAACCCCACCCCTCTATCTCACCTCCCTCTTATGACAGTATACAACATTTTAGTCCCTTCCCCCCTCTCATGACAGTATACAACATTTTAGTCCCTTACCACCCTCTCATGACAGTATACAACCATTTTAGTCCCTTACCACCCTCTCATGACAATATACAACATTTTAGTCCTTTCCCCCCTCTCATGACAGTATACAACCATTTTAGTCCCTTACCACCCTCTCATGACAGTATACAACCATTTTAGTCCCTTACCACCCTCTCATGACAGTATACAACCATTTTAGTCCCTTACCACCCTCTCATGACAGTATACAACCATTTTAGTCCCTTCCCCCCTCTCATGACAGTATACAACATTTTAGTCCCTTCCCCCCTCTCATGACAGTATACAATATTTTAGTCCCTTCCCCCCTCTCATGACAGTATACAACCGTTTTAGTCCCTTACCACCCTCTCATGACAGTATACAACCATTTTAGTCCCTTACCACCCTCTCATGACAGTATACAACCATTTTAGTCCCTTACCACCCTCTCATGACAGTATACAACCATTTTAGTTCCTTCCCACCCTCTCATGACAGTATACAACCATTTTAGTCCCTTACCACCCTCTCATGACAGTATACAACCATTTTAGTCCCTTACCACCCTCTCATGACAGTATACAACCATTTTAGTCCCTTACCCCCTCTCATGACAGTATACAACATTTTAGTCCCTTACCACCCTCTCATGACAGTATACAACCATTTTAGTCCCTTACCACCCTCTCATGACAGTATACAACCATTTTAGTCCCTTACCACCCTCTGCCAGCCTCCTTCACCCGACACTGTCACATTAAAGGAACCAACTGATTTTCAACTTCATCCATCCATCCAACCTTTACTGAATTCAATGATTAATTGCTAAAAGAATTTGGAGAGTCGTACCCTGCAGGCAAAGGCTGCTCTGGTTCATTGGGATTGGGGGTGTTGGCTTGAATCTGAGCAGCGTTGGGGGACCCCGGAGGCGCTGAAAAATTATCTGTTCATTTATCATTACTATAAAAATGACAACCTACCAATGCAATACTGAGTTACAACAACCAAAAAGAACAAGAAAGAAGCTAATTGATTAAGACTAATACTACTGGATGCTAAAGGGTAAAGGTTAGAGGTTAGACTCTATATTAACTTATACTACAAAACATACCATACTAACATCTAAACAGCATGTATAGGTAACATCTCTAGTGCCATCTCATTGACATACAAAGACTGTTGTGTGTGAATCTTTACTACCACCAACTAAATAGTGACAACTTTCTTCATTTTTGTGCCTGTAATAATTATGTTCATAAAATGTCATAGGACAAATCAGTGGAAAATAAAGCCTTGATGAACAATTATATTTCTATACAAAGTAAAATGCATTGTATACATAGTAAAACATACATACATACATCGTAAAGCGGGGCAATTGTAAAGATTTACTATAATGTTTTACATCAACACAAGTCCTACAAAACTAGTACAAAATCTAGCAACTAGCAGTCAAAGGGAGGTAATAAGAACAAAACCATAAAGCCCTTCCAAGATAGGGCACAAAAAACAGTTAGTTTACTTTCCAGCTTTGATTTTATCCATCACGATCGTCAACTTTCACTGTTTTATGATTATGGTAGAAAAAAAGGTTAGTCAACAACACGGCATAACAAAAAATTATAAAGTAAAACCAACAACAGAGACGACAATCCTAGGGTCACGTAGTGGCAGTCCTTTTTTTCATTCACAAAGTCTGGATCACCTCTTACAACAAATGACGATAGGCATCAGCACAATAGTTCTTTCATAGGGCATAACTGCAATACAGTAGTTCTATCATAGGTCATAACTGCCACACAGTAGTTCTATCATAGGACATAACTGCCACACAGTAGGTATATCATAGGTCATAACTGACACACAGTAGGTGTATCATAGGGCATAACTGACACACAGTAGGTCTATCATAGGTCATAATTGCCACACAGTAGGTCTATCATAGGGCATAATTGCCACACAGTAGGTCTATCATAGGGCATAACTGACACACAGTAGTTCTATCATAGGACATAACTGCCACACAGTAGGTCTATCATAGGACATAACTGCCACACAGTAGGTCTATCATAGGTCATAACTGAAACACAGTAGGTGTATCATAGGGCATAACTGACACACAGTAGGTCTATCATAGGGCATAATTGCCACACAGTAGGTCTATCATAGGGCATAATTGCCACACAGTAGGTCTATCATAGGGCATAACTGACACACAGTAGTTCTATCATAGGACATAACTGCCACACAGTAGGTCTATCATAGGGCATAACTGCCACACAGTAGGTCTATCATAGGTCATAACTGACACACAGTAGGTCTATCATAGGTCATAACTGACACACAGTAGGTCTATCATAGGTCATTACTGCCACACAGGTCTATCATAGGGCATAACTGACACACAGTAGTTCTATCATAGGGCATTACTGCCACACAGTAGGTCTATCATAGGGTATAACTGCCACACAGTAGGTCTATCATAGGGCATAACTGCCACACAGTAGGTCTATCATAGGGCATAACTGACACACAGTAGTTCTATCATAGGGCATAACTGACACACACTAGCCTAGAGTAGGTCTATCATAGAGAACTGACACACAGCAATCCTTCAATAGTATCCGTTAGCCACACACCACAAACATTACAAAGCAAATTGAACAATAAATACGGGAAGAAAGAACTCAACTCACAATCACAAAGCAAGCTCTCTCCATCACAACATATTCAACCTTTCATTTATTATATTTATTATACCAACTTAAAAAAAAAATTCCTTTATTGATAAATGAATAATATTTACTCTTTCATTTTATTTATTTAATGGGACTGATTTGGTTGCTTCCTGCTGAATCATTAAAAAAAATTATTACCCTTTGAGCGAAAGAGAATGCAAGTGACAAATGGAATCAGTACTGTGGTTAGATACAGCATCATGGTCTGTGGTACAAGTAGTTATGGAGGCAGCAACAGGAATATATTGAGTGCAAACCCACATAAGCAGGAATGATACTACTGTATATTAAGGTAAATTTGCTGTGTGCACAATCCACCACGCACTCATCTTGGGTTACAGGAGCTAAAACAACTAACAGGGGCGAGTCGAATGTCTGCCAAACAAATGTCAAATGCTCTGGCTGAAAACATTTTTGTTCTAATTCCACTCAGCGCAGAAATAGTGTGTTGTGATTTGCTGCACATTGCTACCGGTTGTTGCTACTTAAACAGTGCCGCGTACAGGCAAACAAAACAAAGAAAAAGAAAAGCTCCCCCTGCAAGTTCCCTGTTTTAGAGTTCACTTTTGCAGCCATGTCAAACAATTGTGAGGTCAGAATGTTATCAGCTAAAGGAATCTGTGGATCATTCTTTACTCCAGCAGACATTCCTATCCTAAAAAGGGAGTTTCAGGAACCCACATTTTTTTCAACGGAATAGGCCACGATTTTCCGGGACTCCTCTAATATGTAAGAAAAGTACCTGGTATTTACACTATGTACATGCTAACCAGGGACTCCTCTAATACATAAGAAAAGTACCTGGTATTTACACTACGTACATGTTAAAATGTATTGTTCTGGTACTGTTTTTTCTGAATGGACCTGTACGCGCACTCTTCAGACCTCTGTAATCCTCTTCTTTGCAGCTCCCTCCAAAGACATCTACTGCTGTAGATTTGGCAAGGAGTACAGTTTTACACATGGTGCAAAAACTAAAGGTTTCTCCTTTATTGCCCACCACAAGACTTGGCCCCTTTTCTGTGTGGTCTTGTTTAAACTTTGGAATCCTTCGCTTGTACTTCTACATCACTTTTGGCGGCGTTGGTTATCTGTCCCTGTCCTCTTCTTCCAAAGACATGTGCCGTTTGGTAGCCACCATCTCTGCCACTAGTAGGCCTTCTCTGGAAGTTAGGACAAGCCACCATCTTTGCCACTAGTAGGCCTTCTCTGGAAGTTAGGACAAGCCACCATCTTTGCCACTAGTAGGCCTTCTCTGGAAGTTAGGACAAGCCACCATCTTTGCCACTAGTAGGCCTTCTCTGGAAGTTAGGACAAGCCACCATCTTTGCCACTAGTAGGCCTTCTCTGGAAGTTAGGACAAGCCACCATCTTTGCCACTAGTAGGCCTTCTCTGGAAGTTAGGACAAGCCACCATCTTTGCCACTAGTAGGCCTTCTCTGGAAGTTAGGACAAGCCACCATCTTTGCCACTAGTAGGCCTTCTCTGGAAGTTAGGACAAGCCACCATCTTTGCCACTAGTAGGCCTTCTCTGGAAGTTAGGACAAGCCACCATCTTTGCCACTAGTAGGCCTTCTCTGGAAGTTAGGACAAGCCACCATCTTTGCCACTAGTAGGCCTTCTCTGGAAGTTAGGACAAGCCACTTGGCCACTAGTAGGCCTTCTCTGGAAGTTAGGACAAGCCACTTGGCCACTAGTAGGCCTTCTCTGGAAGTTAGGACAAGCCACTTGGCCACTAGTAGGCCTTCTCTGGAAGTTAGGACAAGCCACTTGGCCACTAGTAGGCCTTCTCTGGAAGTTAGGACAAGCCACTTGGCCACTAGTAGGCCTTCTCTGGAAGTTAGGACAAGCCACTTGGCCACTAGTAGGCCTTCTCTGGAAGTTAGGACAAGCCACTTGGCCACTAGTAGGCCTTCTCTGGAAGTTAGGACAAGCCACTTGGCCACTAGTAGGCCTTCTCTGGAAGTTAGGACAAGCCACTTGGCCACTAGTAGGCCTTCTCTGGAAGTTAGGACAAGCCACTTGGCCACTAGTAGGCCTTCTCTGGAAGTTAGGACAAGCCACTTGGCACATGCACATCCATTCCCAAATGACAACGCTCATGCGCATTTACTGGGATTAATTTCCACAGAGGTAAGGAACCACTCTGCTGCAAACAGGTAGGGAAATGTAGTGACTGACATGCAAAATCAGCCACTTTCCTGATTGTTTGGGGTGGGGGGGGGGGGGGGGGTGAGAGGGGCAAAGGCGGGAGAGGTGGGTGGGTGGGGGGAATTTGCTGACCACAACGGGCAAGCAGAATCTGTATTTTCCGAACGTTCGATTTTATTGATTTTGTGTAACAAAATATGGCTGTACTGTAATGGTAGGCATGTCTGCCCAGCAAAATAACAGGTCAAACAAAGTGTGTGCTTTTGCCACAGGCAGTGGCCATTATTATACACAGCAAGTTCCTATACAGCTCAAACAAACAAAAGCCATCACAAAAAAAGTGGAAAATAAAATGCAACTCACAAGCAGGTTCAGTGGTGTTGCCAGCTGCTGCAATACAGGTTCAGTACAGTTTTTAATACACAGCATAGTCATTAATATTGATTAGGGACATATCTGAGGTATTAGTTGAAGGCATGTGTGTAGCTACTATGGGCAAATAAAGGTGTGATCTATGCAAAGCCAACAACAGCAAACTGGCACTCACAGGCAGGGTCCACAAAGCTGGACACTAAGGCGTCGTTGTTGTTGGGGGTGGGAGCAACTGGCTGCGCGTTGGCGGCGCTGATCCCCAGTGAAGTGGAGGCAGGGGGAACGGGGGGAGCACTGCTACGGCTGGAGACGCTGGTGTTGGTAGCTGTGGACGAGCTGCTGGTGCTGCGAGGCATGCGGCTGCTCCTACCACCACCACCACCCCCTCCTCCACCGATTCCACTGGGTCCTGGAGCGTCAATGGAAGTGCCATTAATTACCGACGCCCTAGGGCCTGCAACAAAAATAGTACAACGATAAAAAAGGGATCACCTTCATCTGGATGTCTGAGTTCCTCAAGCCTGCGGACAACAGACAGGATGAAAATGGCAAAGAAAAAAAAAAAAGCCAAGTAATATCAGCTTTGATTATTCTATGCTGTTGACCCCTTGAGATGACATTTGACCTCCGGCTTCAAATACACTCGTTTATGATCAAATAAACTGCAACGTTGTATTATGCAACCCCTCCCAACCCCCAACCCCCCCCCCCCCCCAAAAAAAAAAAAAACCTGTGGTCTTGGGATGACCTTGACCTTTAGTGACCTTGACCATGGGATGACTTTGACCTTCACATGACCTGTGATGCTCATGTATGATCAAATAACCCAATGTTGTTGTGTACTATGAGTTAATATAGTCATTTCATTGTATGGTAGTCATTTTACTGTACGATGAGAAATTTTTCATGTTTTTGTAAAGCCTAAAATGACCTTAACCTTCAAGGTCAACATTAAAACAGAACAAAAATGAAAGATCAATCCATTATCTTTAAATACAACAAGTTTGGACTTTGTATCTCTCATAGTTTAGTGTCAAGGCCACTTCAAAGTACCTATACAAACCAACTTTGGACAGCTCCAGTGACCTTGACTTTGGAGCAAGGTTTACCACTTTTGCAAAGTATGTGTGTCTCATCAAAATCTATCATGCAAAAAAGAATACTGTGACCTAGACCTTGAAATGAAATCATTAATTCACTGATCATTTTCGAAGTCTCACAAGTATACACCATTTGACCAAGTTTGCAACTCTATTTAAAACTCCCATCTCTCACAGATTTGCCAAAATAGGGATTTTTTTTTGGCTTATTTTTTGTTTGGGGTGAAAACAGTACTGAGGGTTGACACATTTCCGTTCATAGCAATATGAGTCCAAAATAGGCGGAAAGCGTGTCAATCCCAAGTCCTAGAGAATGAGGACAGTAATGGAGTAAGGGTGTCACTCTACAGGCTATTAACACAATGGGTTAGTTGTGCTGATATAAAAATATAACACTACTTAGGAATAGGATAGTACAAACTGTATGGAGGCACCCAACTAAATGTTCTTCTGTTGCTGCCACAGCTTACCTTACACCAGCTTACCTTACACCATGCTACACTGTATGGAGACACCCAACTAAATGTCCTTCTGTTGCTGCCACAGCTTACCTTACACCAGCTTACCTTACACCATGCTACACTGTATGGAGACACCCAACTAAATGTCCTTCTGTTGCTGCCACAGCTTACCTTACACCATGCTACACTGTATGGAGACACCCAACTAAATGTCCTTTTTTTTTTTTTACCTTACACCATGCTACACTGTATGGAGACACCCAACTAAATGTTCTTCTATTGCTGCCACAGCTTACCTTACACCAGCTTACCTTACACCATGCTACACTGTATGGAGACACCCAACTAAATGTCCTTCTGTTGCTGCCACAGCTTACCTTACACCATGCTACACTGTATGGAGGCACCCAACTAGATGTCCTTCTGTTGCTGCCACAGCTTACACCATGCTACACTGAGATGCACTTTGATGTCAAGTGGTTCTTGTATTTAGAAATTTATTTCTGCCACCTCCGGGTCTTGCACGAGATCATGGTCACTTCCGATATCTGCTCCTGGAAGAGTTCTTGTCCTGCCAATGCTGACGCTTGATCTGAAATGTTTCTTTACTATGATGTAATCAATCTGGCATCATCCTCATTACGCTGGCCCAAGATAAGTGTGATCTCCAACATCACGCTCCCCTACGGCAACAAGGCTATGGGATAACCTTTACCTTAGCACACTTATCACCTCTGTCACGGTAGCCAACGGAAGGCGAGGTCCTTGGTGGCCCGGGCAACGACCGATCCTGTATGGAGTGAGTGGTTCTTTTTATCATACAGTGTGTCTTGGACAAGAAAGACCTGGCGGGACCCAATCCTCTCTAGGCTGTTGGTCACAGCCGAAATCCACAAGTACAGGGTGGCTCACTTTGGCCCCGAGTACGTGGTCTTTGAACCTGTAGTAACGTGAGGTTCTTCCACCCTGACCATGACTTCTGTGTAGAAGACTTTCGTCCAGTGATGCCATGCTGACATCACCCCTGTTAGTCGCCTCTTACGACACGCTGGGAAATGTTGAGTCTATATTATTCAGTGCCAGTACCCACAAGACACCTGATTGTATCATTCTAGAATGTTCTGCATTTTCCTAGTCCGTTGATAAACTATAAAGTAGTGCGCTGTCTGCCTTTCAGAGGGGTGTTTTTAGAAAGGGACTTGGTATGCAGTTGTTGATGCTGTTTGCTGAATAAGTTGGAAAACCTCAAAAAGATGACTCCTGCCTGTTGGAGTTAACGGGTTGCGTGGATAACAAATGTGAGTTACACAAGATTCAATCCTCGGGGCTAATCTCCACCTACCTCATGTAACATAAGATTCAATCATCAGGGCTAATCTCCACCTACCTCATGTAAGACAAGATTCAATCATCAGGGATAATCTCCACCTACTTCATGTAACACAAGATTCAATCATCAGGGATAATCTCCACCTACCTCATGTAACACAAGATTCAATCATCGGGGCTAATCTCCACCTACCTCATGTAACACAAGATTCAATCATCAGAGCTAATCTCCACCTACCTCATGTAACAAAAGATTCAATCATCAGAGCTAATCTCCACCTACCTCATGTAACAAAAGATTCAATCATCAGGGCTAATCTCCACCTACCTCATGTAACACAAGATTCAATCATCGGCTCTAATCTCCACCTACATCATGTAACACAAGATTCAATCATCAGGGCTAATCTACATCTACCTCATGTAACACACACCTTGGTGCAAAACAATTCTACACCCTTGGACTCCAATCAAATCTTTACTGGTAGGAATACTTTGTGATGGAGGGTGTGTGTGCGTTTGTAAAAGCCCCAAGCAATTTTCCTTTAACATCTTTGAATATCAATACCCCATGCTTATTAGAAATGTGCGACCCTGAGAAATAACTGTATAAGCAGACGGAGATGAGGTATGATTGTATAAGTAAATGGAGATGAAGTATGACTGCATAAGCAGATGGAGATGAGGTACGACTGTATAAGTAGATGGAGATGAGGTATGACTGTATAAGTAGATGGAGATGAGGTATGACTGTATAAGCAGATGGAGATGAGTTATGACTGTATAAGCAGATGGAGATGAGGTATGACTGTATAAGTAGATGGAGATGAGGTATGACTGTATAAGCAGATTGAGATGAGTTATGACTGTATAAGTAGATGGAGATGAGGTATGACTGTATAAGCAGATGGAGATGAGGTATGACTGTATAAGCAGATGGAGATGAGGTATGACTGTATAAGTAGATGGAGATGAGGTATGACTGTATAAGCAGATGGAGATGAGGTATGACTGTATAAGCAGATGGAGATGAGGTAACACTGTATAAGCAGATGGAGATGAGGTAACACTGTATAAGCAGATGGAGATGAGGTATTGCTGCATAAGCAGAGATGAGGTATGACTGTATAAGCAGAGATGAGGTATGGCTGCATAAGCAGAGATGAGGTATGACTGTATAAGCAGAGATGAGGTATGGCTGCATAAGCAGAGATGAGATATGACTGCATAGGCAGATGGAAATGAGGTATGACTGCATAAGCAGACAGATGAGGTATGACTGCATAAGCAGACAGATGAGGTATGACTGCATAAGCAGACAGATGAGGTATGACTGCATAAGCAGACAGAGATGATGTATGATTGCATAAGCAGATGGAGATGAGGTATGACTGCATAAGCAGACAGAGATGAGGTATGATTGCATAAGCAGACAGAGATGATGTATGATTGCATAAGCAGATGGAGATGATGTATGACTGCATAAGCAGACAGAGATGAGGTATGATTGCATAAGCAGACAGAGATGATGTATGACTGCATAAGCAGATGGAGATGAGGTATGACTGCATAAGCAGACAGAGATGAGGTATGATTGCATAAGCAGACAGAGATGAGGTATGATTGCATAAGCAGACAGAGATGATGTATGATTGCATAAGCAGACAGAGATGAGGTATGACTGCATAAGCAGACAGAGATGAGGTATGACTGCATAAGCAGACAGAGATGAGGTATGACTGCATAAGCAGACAGAGATGAGGTATGATTGCATAAGCAGACAGAGATGATGTATGATTGCATAAGCAGATGGAGATGATGTATGACTGCATAAGCAGACAGAGATGAGGTATGATTGCATAAGAAGACAGATGAGGTATGATTGCATAAGCAGACAGAGATGATGTATGATTGCATAAGCAGACAGAGATGATGTATGACTGCATAAGCAGATGGAGATGAGGTATGACTGCATAAGGAGACAGAGATGATGTATGATTGCATAAGCAGACAGAGATGATGTATGATTGCATAAGCAGACAGATGAGGTATGATTGCATAAGCAGACATAGATGATGTATGATTGCATAAGCAGACAGATGAGGTATGATTGCATAAGCAGACAGAGATGATGTATGATTGCATAAGCAGAGATGATGTATGACTGCATAAGCAGACAGAGATGATGTATGATTGCATAAGCAGAGATGATGTATGATTGCATAAGCAGACAGAGATGATGTATGATTGCATAAGCAGAGATGAGGTATGACTGCATAAGCAGACACAGATGATGTATGATTGCATAAGCAGACAGAGATGATGTATGACTGCATAAGCAGATGGAGATGAGGTATGATTGCATAAGCAGACAGAGATGATGTATGATTGCATAAGCAGACAGAGATGATGTATGACTGCATAAGCAGACAGAGATGATGTATGACTGCATAAGCAGACAGAGATGATGTATGACTGCATAAGCAGACAGAGATGATGTATGACTGCATAAGCAGATGGAGATGAGGTATGATTGCATAAGCAGACAGAGATGATGTATGATTGCATAAGCAGACAGAGATGATGTATGACTGCATAAGCAGACAGAGATGATGTATGATTGCATAAGCAGACAGAGATGATGTATGATTGCATAAGCAGACAGATGAGGTATGATTGCATAAGCAGACAGAGATGATGTATGATTGCATAAGCAGATGGAGATGATGTATGATTGCATAAGCAGATGGAGATGAGGTATGACTGCATAAGCAGACATAGATGATGTATGATTGCATAAGCAGACAGATGAGGTATGATTGCATAAGCAGACATAGATGAGGTATGACTGCATAAGCAGACAGAGATGATGTATGATTGCATAAGCAGAGATGATGTATGATTGCATAAGAAGACAGAGATGATGTATGATTGCATAAGCAGATGGAGATGAGGTATGATTGCATAAGCAGACAGAGATGATGTATGACTGCATAAGCAGATGGAGATGAGGTATGATTGCATAAGCAGACAGAGATGAGGTATGACTGCATAAGCAGACAGAGATGAGGTATGACTGCATAAGCAGACAGAGATGAGGTATGACTGCATAAGCAGACAGAGATGAGGTATGATTGCATAAGCAGACAGAGATGAGGTATGATTGCATAAGCAGACAGAGATGAGGTATGATTGCATAAGCAGATGGAGATGAGGTATGATTGCATAAGCAGATGGAGATGAGGTAAGATTGCATAAGCAGATGGAGATGAGGTATGATTGCATAAGCAGACAGAGATGAGGTATGATTGCATAAGCAGACAGAGATGAGGTATGATTGCATAAGCAGACAGAGATGAGGTATGACTGCATAAGCAGAGATGAGGTATGACTGCATAAGCAGACAGAGATGAGGTATGATTGCATAAGCAGACATAGATGATGTATGACTGCATAAGCAGACAGAGATGATGTATGACTGCATAAGCAGACAGAGATGAGGAAAAAGAAGACCTACCATTTGTGGTTGTTTTCTTGGGATAGTTCCTGAGGTTGACCTCCAGCCCATGTAAGACCACCGAGACCTCTCCGCATTTTCCTTTCTCTGATTTGAGCTCAAAAGTCTTCTTCACATTGTTTACTGTAACATAAGAGTCCAAGACCAAAACAACAGTAAACCAAAACTAGTTGTCTATATTACTTTTTAATTTAATTTTTTTAATAAAGGAAAACTGAAGACCTGCAAATTATGTAACAGTAACCTGTAACAGTTTGTATCACTCCACTTTTCCTACCCCGTTCAAACACATTCACATTTTGTGCCATGATGTCTACTTATCACAACTAAAAGGGCAAAGCCCGTATGATTAACATGCTCTTTATAGAATAAGCGCCCGGGAAAAAAACAAAAAAAAAAACACCAAAAAAACGGTGGCAATAAAACGCAAAAAACGACTGAGCTTTTAATGCTCTGACCTTGAAACAGAGGTGCCTACCCCCAGTCTGACCATTTGTGTACTGGCTGCATGAAAAATGTGTATTTTGTCAGTGATGGAGATCACGTACAATCGTACATGTTTCACGTACTGAGTTGGGAAATCACGTAACGAAAATGTAATGAAAGGGTATAAACACGCACAAAGTCAGTGCCAAAGGGGTATGAAAACGTAAAGCTAAGTTGCTGGGAGGTATCATCAGGTACAACTATTTCGGTCGTGTGTACAGCTTTTGCTCGATTTGCAGTGATGCACAAGTTGCCCGGACACCGGACATTGACCGCTTGTTTTTTTAAATGTCCGATTGTCAAACCTCAAGGCGGACACCTTGTCCGATTAAAACGATGACGAGTCGGACACGTGTCCAATAGTTTTCGCGTATTTTGCGGACGGGGCGAAACGTTTATGCAGCGCTAGACGGAATAACCAAACAACAAGCCCCCGGGACCGTCGTCTACATGCTGAAACGTATATTATATGCCTTATCTCCCTTGTCATCGCCTGCATGGGATTGCTATTTTTATCCCGAGTCACAAAGCAACACAGCCAACCAGCGCCCTTGAAACATATACAGCTTTGTTTTAGTCAATCGGTGCTCGCGACTTGAGTTTACGTTGGATCTGTGTTGGCGTTGTACTTGTACTTTTGGTAAGCCAAACATTCGATCGAAATTATCGAAAATGTCTGCGAAAAAAAGACTGAAGGCGGATACAAACCCAATCTCAATAATCGTCTTATTTGCGGGTAATTCAGTTCCCAGCACATTAAAAGAAGCAGAGCCTACACGATCTGTGGAGGATTCTTCCGATGCCGATGGTCGCGAAGCCGAGAAACCGTCAACTTCGAGTCAGCCTACTAGTACTCGTGTTGATCGCGTTTTTCAGAAGGCGTGGGTAACATTTGACGATTAAAAAAAGGCCATGTTCTGTACGGTATTTAAAAGTTCTGGTGTGGCCAAAAAATCGTATACTCGCGGCTGCGTTAACTTTTTTAAAAAAAAGTGCATTGAAGATCATTTGACTACAGCTAGTCACAAACTAGCAATCCAAGTGCCCCAAGAGCAACACAATGAAGAGGTTTGTGAGGATCTATTGTTGACAAATCAGGAGGAGGCAACGATCACCACAGCGAGAGCTGTAAACTGGCTAATAAAAGAAAATCTGCCTCTCGCGAAATTTGGCTCTGTTATGCAGCTTTTGAAAGACAGTAACGCAGAAAACATTCAGTCTCTTGATGTCTCAGAGGGGGTACACTGAAAACGCTTCAAAAGAGTATCTTCACCGGATTGTAAAGAAGTGGGTAAGCAAGAGAAAACGCTACATTTTCAAGAATTGAACTTTCACTGTTTCGAAGTGCCTCTTTACTGTTCAGTATTACCAAGTAAACAACAAGACTTTTTGGCAACAATGCCAGTGTCCTATTACTTTTTTGTATTCAGGACATCATGTCCTATTGGTTTTTTGTGTTCAGGACATAATGTCCTATTAGGGTCCCAAAACATGTGCATCACTGGATTTGGATCGTGTGCCTGTGCATCCTGCGCGACTGCCTACCACCCTCTCTCCCCCTCCTATTCATTCTGTCGCTTCCGAGAAACAGCCAATCATATGCACGATAATATTCACTATTTTTTCTCGACGCTTTTGATTGGCTATATAAGACTGACAACAACCCAACATTAAACATGGCCGACAAGCAGCGATCTGAGGGGAAGCCGAAGAAAAGGAAAAATAAAGCAGACAAAACTAATTATTTATTACGTATGTTGGTGTACCCCCTAAAAAACTGAAAGGGGGTATAAAAACCCCTTTATGTTTGCAATGAGGGTATGAAAACCCCCAAATGTGTTGGTTGAGGGTATAAATACCCCTAGCTTAAAAACTTTCTCCATCACTGTTTGTGTAATGTCAGATTTCGCGCAATTCGCAACATTTGATGAAATAATTATTGTCATGAAAACTGCCACATTCACAAAACATCAATTCATACTAATTCCAGCTCACCATTTTAACTCTTTCCCTGCCAGGCATGTTTCCACGTTTGTGCCAGACATTTCTCTGGCACCGGAAAGAAAGTTCAGTACCTTAGGCATTTAAGCTACTGTTCTTTCAATAATAGTTGTTAAATAGACATATTTCATATCAAATTAAAGGTAAAAGAGTGAAGAATAAGAAAAAAAAACCACACAAATGTTAATTTGATTATGTTATTGAAATATGTGTTTTGAAAGCATGTTGATCTTTTTGAAATTATAAAATAAAATAAAAATATTTCTACATACCACAGTGATAAAAAAAATCTGGAGGAATAATTCCAATCACTGAATCAGCTTCACACACCAGAAAGAACATTTATTTAGGATCAAAATACACTTTACAGTTTGAAATTATATTGATTATTAACAGAGTTTGACACACTGTCGATTGTGCCCATCACATATGCTTAGTAAAATGCACAAAAAACACTCTAAAAACGAATCAATTTGAAGAAACCACGCGCGTGTCGATCGGGAACGAAAGTAGGAAGAGTTATCTCTCTTTGGTTAAAATAAAACTTGGATTGGACTGCGCAAAAAACCGGAACGAAACGGAATACTGAAATCGACGATATATCGTCGATTGGCACAAACATGGCGGCTCAGATCGACGATATATCGTCGATTGGCAGGGAAAGAGTTAATCCTCATGAAACAAAATAATATAGAACTCAACAAGTTATGGTCACAAATGCACACTAATATATTATTCTTTGTGTTGTATTTTACGCCATACCCCTCCCCACCCCCAAAGATCTTCATATTGTCCAACAATTAATTAATATGAATTATGAATATATATAAATTTGCGTCATTATTTTTGTATATTCTGCTCAAACTAACAACACTTTTTGTTTTCTGAGCATACTAGAGTGTTCTGCATTTTGTTGTGTAAATACAGTGCCATTTTATGCACTTTGTATTAATTTTAGACACCTCAGCCACTTTTGTGAAAAACACGTTTTATTTTTATGTTGATTGATTGATTGTTGCTTTAGGTCCAGCGGACTCCTCCGAGCCAAATCAGGACCGGACAACCTTTGATCCGCATAAAAGATCTGCTGAAACAACCCTAGTGGGAAAATTGAATGCCCTCCACCGGCCAGTCACTTTACAATAAAGACATCCCACGCGGGGGACGGCTGAGGGTTTACCTCAACTACGCGAACCCCCGGTTACAAAAACAAAATAGAATACAACCATCATTATAAATTATCAACAAAACACATACATATAAAATGCCTATAGTGCTAAATACTAACATCATAGGAAGCCCTAGTGACCACCCAGCAGAAAGCGTCCAACACTCCCAAGCTGATCCAACAGACCTCATACACAAACAAGGAGTCTTGTCCAGGAAGAGTTTTCAAGAAAAAAGGTAGGTCATTGATCTAGCGAAGAAGAAGATAGTATAGCAGAGTGATAGGACAGAGCAGAAATGGGAAAGAGTAAATGAGGAAGATAGCGACAGTGGGAATTTAAAGCACTAAATTTCCATAAAGTGGGGATACTATTTATACTGAAACCCCCGGCACTCCAACGGAGGTACTGTTGCCGCAGTGAATCTGTCATGCCTACAAAGGCAAGACAGGTTTTCAACTGGGGCTTTCACTTTTCCCTTTATAGGTTAGAACAATCTACAGTGACAAGATTGCTCATGACCCCAAGGGGTTTTATTTTTATGTGAGGGTTACCCACTTTAAACAGTTAAATTAGTGCCTTAATATTGACCGATTTTAACAATTTAATTTTTTTTAATCTTCTAAAGGTTTGTACTATTTAATAAAAACAAAATAAAACATCCTGAACCAAAATAAAATGTTCGTCCGTAATACCTAATCTAAGTTGTCGCTGAATGTCTATGCAGAGCAATGCTGAACTCTTTGTTGCAATGAGCATAATGAACTCCTTTCGAAGATTCGATTATTCCTCAAAAACGTTCACTGTATTCGCGTAAGAAATGTCGCGCCATTTTGCTTACTTGCAACCTAACCCGCTTTTCTTCAGACTCGCTTTCATCGTCACTCTCGTGTAAACGCTTTCGCGACACCATGTTTACCACAATGGCGGATACAAAGTCTCGCACTACCTCTCACGCACGAGATTTTATTTTTGCGCATGCGCTCTAGGGTCAGCAAGTAAAGGAAATAGCAGATCGAAAGATATATAAAATCAGTGCGAAAAAAAAAAAAAAATTTTTTGGGTACACCACGAAAATGTGTATTTTTTACAAATTGCTCGTATTGTATGTTAAAAATTCGTAAAAATACGCGCTAGCGCGTATGGTAGGCACCTCTGTTGAAATGACCTTGGTCTCTGGCTTCAAATACACTCACGTACGATTAAAAAAACTAAAGCAAATATTGTGTTATGCCAAAAAACAGTAACCTTGGAATGACCAAGACCTTCCGTGACCATAAACCTGGGATGACTTAGACCTTCATGTGACCTTTGATGATCATGTATTGTGAAATAACCCAATGGTGTTGCATACTATGGGTCAAATATAAAGACATTCTACTATACGATAAAAATGTTTTTGTAACACCTAAATGACCTTGACATTCAACATCAATGCAAAATTGAAAAGATCCATATATTATTTCTAAATACAACAAGTTCGGACATTTCTCCTAGTTTTAGGGTCAATGTCAGTTCAAAGTACCCACACTTACTAACTTTGGACAGCTCTAGTGACCTTGCTCTTGGTGTGAGGTTGACCAAAGTTACATAGTATGAGTGTCTCATTGATATCTATCATGCATAAAAGAAACACAACTTACAGAAACAGTAAATTTTGAAAACCAATGGCAAGTTTTACTAATATTTGCTGACCACGTGACCTTGACCTTGAAGTGAAATCATTCATTCAGATGATTCATTGATCATATTCGAGCAGAATAATATATAAAATAATCAGACAAAGTCACACATATTCACATTTTCCACTGGTTTCCTCCAGAATAATATATAAAATAATCAGACAAAGTCACACATACTCACATTTTACACCGGTTTCCTCCAGAATAATATATAATAATAAAATAATCAGACAAAGTCACACATACTCACATTTTCCACTGGTTTCCTCCAGAATAATATATAAAATAATCAGACAAAGTCACACATACTCACATTTTCCACTGGTTTCCTCCAGAATAATATATAAAATAATCAGACAAAGTCACACATACTTACATTTTCCATTGGTTTCCTCCAGGATAGAATATAAAATGACAGTGACCTGTCCAAGCAATGTGTCTGTTCTGATGCTGTTGGAGCTCATCACCTTCAGCTCCAGTTTGGAGTATGGAGTTACAAGTCTGCACACAGGGGAAAAAAAGATAATGGTGATAATAGTAATAATCCTATCCTCTCCTATCCTGTAACTCTGAGGTCGTAGGGGCACCACAGATGATCGTTTAACCAAAGTACTCCCATCTTTCTATGTCCTTAGCAACCATGATGGTTCGCTCAGTGTCAAACCAGTCCATTCTCGAATATTGTCCTCCCAACTCTTTTTCGGTCTCTCTCTTCTTCTACCTCTTTGCACTGTGCCTTGCAGGATGGTCTTTGCAAGACCTGATGATACGGTGATGTGGCCATACCATTGGAGTTTCCGTTCCATCACCACCGTGAGCAGGTCACCGTGTTGTCCAACGGCCTGCGTGACGGTCTGTTGGACACCGTCGCCGGTGATGTGCTGGGCACAGGAAATGCCCAGAAGTCCTCTGCAGCACCCCATCTCCGTGCCCTGCATCCCTCGCTGTAGATCTGCCATGATGGTCCATGTTTCACAAAGAAGATGGAGATGACAATGGAGCGCAGCAGCCTTACCTTGGAATGTAGTCTTGTCTTTCCAAATGGGCTTCAACCCCTCCAGGGCAGCAGTTGTTTGTGCGATCCTGGCGACGACTTTTCGCCGGGACCCACTGTCTGATACAATGGCTCCTAAATATTTGAAGCTATGCACTGTGCTGAGGATTGGCCCTGGACCCCGATGTCTGTGTTGATGTCATTGGTGTTGTTGGTCATCATTTTGGTCTTCTCTGCACTTATTTCCATTCCATAGGCTGTGGAGGTGGTGTCAAGCCTCTGTACCAGCTGATCAAGCCCCTGCTTCTCTCCAGCCAATCCATCAAAGTCATCCGCAAAACGAAGGCTGGAGACCGCTCCATCCCCCATGCCTACCGAGCCCTCATGATCTGCAAAGGCATCCGACTTGATGCATCCCAGGAAGAGGCCGAAGAGTGTTGGAGAGAGAGCAGGCATCCCCGATGCACACCGATTGCCGTTCTGAACCAGTCTCCGACGGCGCTGCCATGGAGGACCGCACCTGCAGCTCTGCCATACAGGTCCCCGATGACTTCAATAATTTTAGGGCTGATGTTGTACACACCCCCACTGTCGCCCACAGAGCTGCATGTCAGACTCGATCAAACGCCCTCCCGAAGTCCACGAACACATGACACAGATGACGTTGGCGCTGCAGGTATTTCTTGCAGATTATTCTGAGGTTGAAAATCTGTTCAGTGGTACCTCACCCTATCCCGAAACCCGCCTGTTCCTCAGCTACGATCTGCTCAGCCTGGGGCCTCAAATACTGGTCATAATAGTAATGATTAAAAAATAAAATATCATAATGATAACAATAATAATTTATTATGCAGACACATCTCACAAGATATAGTGAACAGGAGGGGGAGGGGGATGGAGGGGGAAGGTAATTAATATTGATAAAGATATGTCATGTGTAAAATAACAGGCACTTCACAAGATTGCTGCTGCTGATGATGATGTAGATGCTGCTGCTGCTGATAATATTTTGTATAGCACAATACTCCACAATGGTAGCCATGCGCATGGCACATGCATGGTAAACAAATGTATCCGACACAAAAGGTAAACAAGTGTGTGTGTGGAGGTGTGGGAGAGGGGGGAAGGGGATAGCGGTGGGGTGGGGATGTAAATAATGTCCACAATCTCAACATCAAAATCAACAAAACAAGTATTGATCAACATGTAAGAAATAAAACAGTGTATGGAAATGTACATAAATCTTTGCCAATGTACAACCCTGACTATCAACAAGCTATGATTATGATGACCCAACAATGACTTACTAGTATAACACTAGGTCAGAAATCTTAAGTGTTACTTCATCAGCATCATGATGACAAAACATGACTTACTATACAGCTAGTACAGAAATCTAAGGTGTTACTTCAACAGCATCATAATGACAAAACATGACTTACTATACAGCTAGTACAGAAATCTAGGGTGTTACTTCAACAGCATCATAATGATAAAACATGACTTCTATACAACTAGTACAGAAATATAGGGTGTTACTTCAACAGCATCATGATGACAAAAGATAACTTACTATACAACTAGTACAGAAATCTAAGGTGTTACTTCAACAGCATCATGATGACAAAACATGACTTACTATACAACTAGTACAGAAATCTAAGGTGTTACTTCAACAGCATCATAATGATAAAACATGACTTACTATACAACTAGTACAGAAATCTAGGGTGTTACTTCAACAGCATCATGATGACAAAAGGTAACTTACTATACAACTAGTACAGAAATCTAGGGTGTTACTTCAACAGCATCATGATGACAAAAAGATAACTTACTACAACTAGTACAGAGATAAGATAAGATAAGATAAAGATAAGATAAGACAACTTTATTATCTTTTACAAGAAATTACATTGTGGTGTACAATTACAATCAACAAGGAATAAACATCACAATAATAATAACAACAATCATAATGACAATGAGGATAAAAATGCACAGTCACATATGAATAGAATTACACTTATGCATGCTAACATTTAAAAAAAAATGTGAAATGAGATTATTTTGGGCAAACAAAACACACACACACACACACACACACACACACACACACACACACACACATGTCATTTATTAAGTAATGAGACAGCCTTTGGAATAAAACTGTTTTTCATTCTGAGAGTTCTGACCCTTGGTGTTTGGTAGCTTATCTAATCTAAAGTGTTATTTCAACAGCATCATGATGACAAAAGATAACTTACAATACAACTAGTGCAGAAATCTAAGGTGTTACTCACACTGTGAAGTGTTCCTCCCATTTTGGGGTTGTTGTCTTTTTGACGACTTCAGTCTTGCGAGGAGGCTGACCATCCACAATCAGTTCTAGGTAGGGGTCTGGCTTGGAGGAAAATATGCCCCCAGCATTTGTAAGCTTGGCATTTTGAACTGAAATCAAACAAACAAGCCCATTTAATCAATGCACATTGTTTACACGCAAGATAACTGAATGGCCTTCCAGCTTACTTGGTAGCAAGTTGTGCACAATGAGGAAAGGCCGACATCTGCAAAGTAGTAGACTGGCTCAGTACTTAAAACTCTGGCCTGGCCACAGGCCTTAATAAAGGTGCATACCTTTAGGTCATTCAGGGTGTCCATTGTCCAGGGCATTTGACAGTGCACTTCATGCTGCAAGTTGCAGCTTTGAGTTACATTGTGTTTTGGGTAAGATCTTTCAGTTGGCAGATCGGCTATATAATTACAAAAATTGAATTAAGAAGTTTTAAACATCCCCCAGTGAAACAAGACCTCATTGTTAGTGAGAGCAATGCTTGGTACCCGTCTATTGCTTTTGGGTCAGCATGGCTATTGTTTCCTCCCTCCAATGGAATACTGGATCACCCAGTGCCCTTCACGTGCCCTGGCAGACTGATCCACTAAAACAAAGGTATGCACAAAAAGGTACTAGGCTGTACTGATTGGGGTAAGCACTCCGTTACATAACAGCGTGTATTCCCAAACTACACAATGGGTCAGGACAGATAAACGCCAGTCTAACCAAAACCTATACAATTGCTCAAATCACTCACACACTACATATTATTATGCAACGTGTGTGTGGGAATGGTATATAGCCCAAATCAAGTCTAACAGAAAAATTACAGAGTAGAAATGGAGTTGTAAAGGGGTGAGTGAGTGTAAAATAGCCTCTAACTTGTAACAGTGTCAATCAATACTTATATCAATACTTCCAACTACACTGACACTAATCTTCCTCTAACTTGTAACAGTGTCAATCAATACAAATATCAATACTTCCAACGACACTGACACTAATCTTCCTCTAGAGTCTAACTTGTAACAGTGTCAATCAATACACAAATATCAATACTTCCAACTACACTGACACTAATCTTCCTCTAACTTGTAACAGTGTCAATCAATACAAATATCAATACTTCCAACTACACTGACACTAAACTTCCTCATTCTAATTTTAAAAAATGCACTGGCACCTTTCCCACAATAGAAGTACTAAAGGTCACATGGCTCAGAACTAGATTAGCGTCTTTCACAACAGTGGATGATACTTAGAGTTAGATTAGTGTCTTTCACAACAGTGGATAATACTTAGCTTAGTGTCTTTCACAACAGTAGATAATACTTAGATTACAGTCTTTCACAACAGTGGATCACTGGATAATACTTAGATTACAGTCTTTTACAACAGTGGATGATACTTAGATTATTGTCTTTCACAACATCCTATCACTGAATCAATATAATTACATGTTTTCATTTATATAACCGTATCTGAATTCAAACAGACGGTAAAGGCGTTCATTTCATTTGAATTCAAAGGGTAGAGAACTAATTTCCTTTTAATTGTACAACAGTACACGCTATCTTAACAGTCAATGTGAATGTCATCATTGTATCACCATAACAGCCTGGGCTATTACTAGCAGTGTACTGAACTGTAATAACTTAATAAGACAGATTAGTTCACTTCATGAGCTACATCTACCTTTTCCCTTTTACAATAGTCAATGCCATCACTGTATCAACATGTTTGAATTCATTGATGCTAGTGGTAGAATACAACAGCCCAATTATTTCCTTCATTCCTCAGTCTCGCTGCAACCAGTACACGTCAAACTACAAGGAATTCAATGATCTCTCAAGTCTTAGGCCTCTATCCATTGACATTGCACATGGTATTATGGTCAGCTGCCTATTATATCTACACACACACCTGTATGTCATTTTCTCACATTTATATTAAAAATACCCAATACAGAGCTTTATGGTTATTTATAAACTCTGAGCACTTTCATACTTGCAATGAGTTTGGGCAGTACACAAAAGGTAGTCTTTGTGTACTGCAGTACACAAAAGGTAGTCTTTCTAGCAGTACACAAACGGTAGTCTTTCTGGCAGTACACAAAAGGTAGTCTTTCTAGCAGTACACAAAAGGTTATCTTTCGATACATAATGGTTGATGGTTGTCTCAGGTCAAAGTCAATACACATAGTTATTAATATTATGGTCAGCTGCCTACAAGTACTTAACAAGGAATCTGAAAATATAGGTCATTTTCTGAGCATTTATTTGTAAACCTTCATCAAAAACAATGAGCACTATGATAGTTGCCAGATATTGAAAAAATACATTGGTAATCTAGCAATAAAACACATCATATCTCTTAGTACAATTAGAGATAGATCTAACATACTATAAGTTATTCCCACCATCAACAAGTTACTTTGGTCAGCTGCCTAGAACACAAGTATTTTAAGTAATTTAAAAACTTACCAAGTGATATATTTTGTGACATTTAAATTTTTATCAAATAACAAATGTTGTTCGAATGTTGTCTGTATGTACAGTTTAACTTTTGTATACAGTTTAACTTTAATTTTATTGTTTTATTGGATTGTGATATCTGTTTGTAAACCGGTTTGTGTGATGTCACTCTGTGATAACTGTACCCTGGCAATAAGCTGCGTCTATGATTAGATAGAAACAGCTTCTTCTGTTAGATTTTGATTTACATTCTATTACATCAGTTACTATATATACATTAATAGCGTGTGTGTGCATATATATAATCGTATCCTACATGCTGTAGAGATTTTAAACAAATATTATACTATCTTTACAATACAATACAATACAATACAATACAATACAATACAATACAACTTTATTCATCCCAAAGGGCAATTACATTATAAGTTTATGAGGCAGCATAAAGAAACTCAAAAAATGTATCATAAACCATTTTTTGAAAAAAAACAACAACAAAAAAAAAAAAAACAACATAAATTTAAAAAACATCACACAAGCACACACACGCGAATCAAGATCACAAGTGATATCACAAAAGTCAACAAAATTCAACAAGTTGATGAAAAAGTTCAGCCAGTACACATAGACACTAAAGGGAGACTCTCACTATATAACAAATAAGATCCCCAAAGTGCCGAAAACTAAAAACTTTAATTTTTTATTGTATTTTATTTTTATTTTAATTCTGTTTATTTTAGTGATCAAGTGCCTGTCATAGTTCCTTGTGAAAGATTTGTTGAATTGAATTTAATTGAAAACCAACTGCTCCCCTTTAACAATATATTTTTATTATTTGTATAACTAAACACTAACTCCGCTACTGGTGCTTGACAGCAAGGAGTGTTGACAAAGTAGTAATAAAGGTTACCTGTGTTATGTGTACAAGGTTATCTAAGGTCTAAGGACAAGCCCATTCACAACGTTATGGTCAGCTGAGGACCACACACCCATAGTATAGAGGGGAGAGCAGGCAGCGTGTGTGAAACACAAGTGATAAAGGTGGCTGTGGCCTAAAGAGATGGACTGGAGTGTACAACATCTTGCATACAATCCTTATTACATGCTGTCCCCTGGGGAATGATAGACTGGAGTGTACAACATCTTGCATACAATCTTTATTACATGCTGTCCCCTGGGGAATGATAGCAAACATCTTTCTCCCTTTCTCTGCCTTCCTATCCTATCCTATCCCGTAACTCGGAGTTCGTATGGGCACCACAGATGATCGTTTAACCAGCGTACTCCATCTTTCCCTGTCCTCAGCAACCCTGATTGTTTCACTCAGTGTCAAACCAGTCCTTTGTCCTCCCACCTCTTTTTCGGTCTCCCTTTTCTTCTACCTCATTGCACTGTGCCTTGCAGGATGGTCTTTGCAAGACCTGATGATCTGGTGACGTGGCCATACCATCAGAGTTTCCGTTTTTTCACCACTGTGAGCAGGTCATCGTGTTGTCCAATGGCTTGTGTGATGGTCTGTCGGACTTCGTCCTTGGTGATGTGCTGGGTATAGGAAATGCCCAGAAGTCTTCTGTAGCATCTCTTCTCCATGCTTTGTATTGTATGTTGGAGATCTGCTATGAGGGTCCATGTTTCACAAGCATATAGGAAGATGGAGATGACAAGGGAGCGCCTGCAGCAGCCTTACCTTGGAATGTAGACTGATGGTCCTGTCTTTCCAAATTGGCTTCAACCTCGCCAGGGCAGCAGTTGTTTGTACAATCCTGGAGAGGACTTCCTGTCGGGGCCCATTGTCTGAAACAATGGCTCCTAAATATTTGAAGCTATGCACTGTGTTGAGGGATTGGCCTTGGATGTTGATGTCCGTGTTGATGCCATTGGTGTTGTTGGTCATCATTTTGGTCTTCTCTGCACTTATATAATTTCCATTCCATAGGCCCTGGAGGTGGTGTCAAGCCTCTGCCTTATTAGTTAGTATTCACAGTGTACAGAGACTGTGCAACACCTACTCCCACCTGTAGTGGGAATAGACCTGGCAGTCTCAAATACTCCTCCTGGCCTGTAGTGGCAGGGGTAGATCCGGGGGTCCCTCCTCTTCCCTCCCCCCACCCACCCTTCAAAAAAAGAGAAAGAAAAAAGAAGGAAAAAAGAAGAAAAAAAAAAGAAGTAATAAAAGAAAAAAACCAACAGAAATGAGAAATACAAAGAGTACTAAAAACAAGTTGTGCTTTGTCTCTTGGTGTTGACGCGATGTCTACCACAAATTTCCAAAGCCTATGGATGTCTGCGGTCGAAAGACGAATCTTATTATTACAGCACGGTTACGTCCCTTGGGGTTGCTTTCACTTCCGTTTGCCAGTGCAAAGTGTAATAGTGGGTTTTTAAATAAGTGCTGAGGGCAGGAAGCTGAAGGCAACACCGAAGCGACCCCCTCTTAAATCTGCCGATGCAGGGGACACTAAGAAACTGACGGCTTTCTTCTCACCACTGCCAATGGGTGGTAAATAATAATATTAATATTTTTCTTCTTTCTTTTTTTTCCCCCTCTTTTGTATTGTGCTATTTTAGTGAATACCTACTATGCAAACTGGCGTCATTTGTTCTCAGTTTTTAATTCCTTTAATTTTTTGCACAATTCTCAAATGACGTCATTTTATTATTTGTCGGCTGTACAGGAATAATACTTAGTTCTTCATAAACGTAGTTCTGTCCTCTGACAAAAACTTTATTTTTAAAACAACACCTTAAGAAACACTTTAAACTCGATGCTTCACAATGGAAAATGTAGGCCTGCTTTTGATATTAGATCTAAATATAAAAATATGTTCTGGGGAAAAGTATACATTTGTACGCTCTTAGATTTGAGAACATGGTATGTAACAAAGAGAGATAAAGTCATGAATCTGATCAGTCAAACTAACATTAAAGAAATATAGATAAATGTTGGGTTGTGTCCATAGGTAAGTATGTGTCTTTGCTTACTTATATAGAAAATAAAGGAATTAAATAAATGGTCTGACTATACTTTTTGGTTCTGTACATAGCACTATAATGCAATATTTCATCATTAGCTGATTCCAATGATACTAAACCCATTTGATGCTGTCTCAAAAGGTGACCAAAAGGAAGCATGCAGTCTTTGAACCATAAAAAAAAATATTTCGGTCATGTATTAAAGCTTTTTCTTTGCATTTATAAAAAAAGCAATATAACTAGGTACTAACATATATCAACATTACACACACAAAGGTTGAAAGAAGTTTTTTATTGCTATTTTTCCACTAAAAATTGACAAAATTTTGTTGGCGCGAATGTGACATTCTGTGTGACCTGAAAAAACTCCATCTCCTTTTCAATAAAATTGAGTGAAACAAATGAACTTTTTATGTTTGATGTGTTGCATTAATGTTAATTTTTAACTTTAAATGTCTTTCAGCTTTGCAAAACATTTTTATTTATGTTTAGGGGGTTTGTAAAAATGACGTGATCGGTCGTGACGTACTTTGTCTCAACGTTGCTTGCCTTTCTTATTAGATAGCTAAACATCCATGCTGATTAAATAAGAACAAAAAATCATTGACAGATTAAACATTACTTATCCTCACTAATTTATGTTTTTTTGTAGGAAAATAATAATTCTTTCATAGTAAATTTATCGTAAATTGAACGCAAGTAATTCCTTTGTCTTTCGGTAACCATCCTTTCCAATCCGAAAATTTAACAAATTGATGACGATTAGTACCTTTTCACACGGAAATAGTTACAGCGAAAGTCTCTTGAGATTTCCGATCCAAAGTTTTCATTCCAAGATGGATGCTTTGAAAAGACCAGGTTGGTGTTTCTCTATCGATTTTGTTTTTTCCTTGTCACGACCGACCACATGTTACGACCAATCAAAGAGTCTATCAATATTGTAAGAAAATATTTTTATCTTAACAAACTGGTTTATTCTATGTTAAAAATTAAATTACAGATGCTATTTTTCATTTTTCGCACTTGATGCACTGATGAAAACACGTGCTTTTAAATTTGCTTTCGTTTTTTACTTTTAGTGATAAAAGACGAAGTGATTCCTTGACTGCTTTGTTTTGCAGAGTTTATTTAAATCTTTCTTGTGCTATATGCAAATGAGTAAATATGCCATTCACCTTTTTTTGTGTTCTACTCAATTTACTTTTTTAAAATTCTACTAGTTAATCATGATTTCAGTGTTCATTGGATGTGACATGTCGGTTGTGACAACTTTGTCTTTACTAAAGACAAAGTTGTCACAACTGACATTAGACAAAAAAAAAAGAGTATATGGATGGTAAATGCTTATTAAAATAGATTTTATTCATTTATAGTAAAATATCTTATTTCTTGAGATGTAAACTGGCAAATAAACTATGGATGGTATTTATTAAAGTTGTTTTGATTGTTTTCTTGAAAAAATATACTTCATGGTTTGGTCGCGTGCGACAGGACATCATTTTCACTTTACCCTTTTATACTGATAATGATGTACTTGAAATAAATTTATACATTTTCTTTAAAAGCATTGTCCTTTTTTGTTTACTTTTTTATGCTGCAATTACTTTTTTCTTCCATGACCATCTTTTTACAAGTAAATTCATGATTTCAGTGTTCATTGGTTGTGACGTGTCGGTTGTGACAAAGACAAAATATATAAATATAGGGATGGTACATGCTTATTAAAATAGAACTTAGTAATTTATAGTAAAATATCTTATTTCTTGAGATGTAAACTGGCAAATAAACTATGGATGGTATTTATTAAAGTTGTTTTGATTGTTTTCTTGAAAAAATAAACTTCATGGTTTGGTCGCGTGTGACAGGACAAAGTTATCATTTCAAAATTTTGTACTGGTAAATGCTTTATACTAAAAGTAAATTAATACTTTTTCTTCAATAGTAATATGCTTACTTGGGCTGTGTTTGGAAATTGCTTAGCTGTTATTTTCTTTAATTTATTAAAAATTTTCTTTTGTCCACTGTCACACGCGACACATGCCACCTTCACCCCTATTACCAAGCATATCTCTGTAAACAGAAAAGACATTTTGTTTAAAATGTTATTTTTATGAAATTTAAGCTTAAGACCACACATTAACATCAAAACTGCAAGTCTCAGTCACTTTTCAATTTTTTGCTGCAATGTCACATTTCTAGGTTGACCTTTTGAGACAGCATCATTTCTGAATCATTATTAGATGCAGAGATATTAACAAACAAAACTGACCAAAGTTTCTATTTGAAATTGCACATTAAGCCAGCTATGAAATTGTACTGGAAGCAGAGATGCTATTTCTGAGTTGAAATAAAGCAGACACTATATTTATAATAAGAGAAGTCAAATAAAATCCACAATGGGTGCTTGTGTGACATTGGTGGTTATCAGCCTTACTCTCACAAACATGCTCTTACTTCTCTCTTTCTTTATCTGTATGTAGTTTCTATGGTCTTTCTGTTTCATTTGTTCCTTAGCAATGTGGCATTATGGCGGTGCCTGTATTTTTTAAAATAGTAACAGTGTCATGCTCATATTGAGCCGCACATTGCCGTCTCAAAGATATGAGCGTATATTATACATGAAATAGAAATAGATTTACACTACTGATCAACAACATTATCTTCAAGGAGGTTCCTACAATGCACCTCATAAAGTTACATTATCTTCAGCGTGGTACGGAACCCCTCCCCTACCATATCCTTGATCTACCCTTGTAGTAGAAATATACTTGGCAGTCTTAAGTACTCCTTCTGTAGTACAAAAGACCTGGCAGTGTCAAATTCTAGCCCCTGTAGCAGGACTATAGCTGGCAGTCTCCAATGCTCCCTGTAGTTTAGGCACACAGTTTCAGATACTGTGCATGGACGACTCAGTGCCAGCAGGATTTAAACCTCTGTCCTCGTGCACAATTATTTAATGAATTAACGCTATTTATAATTTTAATGCACACTATAACATGTCACATCACATGATGATGATCTAGGCCTTGCATTATTTAGGCCTTATGAGCAGTCTGTATCCTCTTTTTGTCTCATTTTTTCTTTTTGCAGTATCACTGCGTGTATTTGATTTTGCAGCAGATGACAAGACCAAGAGTTATCAGACCCTGTCACATCGTCTTGCATATTTAATATATGCCCCTAGACCATAAAAGCACTTACTAACACATTGGTTAATGAATATTTTCCATCAAAACTGACATTGATGTATAGCGTATTTAAGTTATTAATTTTTAAAGATGTCACTACTGGACAGGAATCTCTTCCCTGAAGTTGGGCACTTAGTTATCAGTTCTTTTCATAACACAAGCCTATTGTCATTTAGTGTTGACCGCAAACTTTCTGCATAGAACAATTTGAACTGAAGCAGATTTGGAATTCAGAACCCTATGGATTTATGTATAATAATTTTTAATATCTGTTTGTGTTTCCTTATTAATATAAATATTACTGAAAATAAATCTTTCGGTGCAGTGCAATCTGCCAAACATTTACACATCTGAAAGAAATAGAAACTAACCAGTAACTTGTAGCTGCGACAGATTGGAGGTTGCTGAGCTACCACCGATGGCTTCTCCCATTGTTATCACAATGTCAGCATACCCTGCAACACACAAAAGTCAATTATTCACAAAGTCCTTCAAATATTTTTTTCTTTTTAACCCAACATCCAATCCACCTCCTTCACATCTTGGCTGTCCGCCGAACCCTACAAACATTGAATATCCATCCATCCATCCATCCATCCATCCATCTATCTATCTATCTATCCATCTATCCATCCATCTATCTATCTATCTATCTATCTATCTATCTATCTATCTATCTATCTATCTATCTATCTATCTATCTATCTAATAATCTATCTATCTATCTATCTATCTATCTATCTAGATCTATCTATATGTCTATCTATCTATCTAACTTGGCTGCGATAAAAGCCAAATACATAGATACAGACTCAATACTAATAACACAGTTCAGCTGAGCCATCCTGGCCTACTCCTTGTGCATGGCCAAATGGAAGAGGTCCATCAATCATGGTTGATTGTGACAGAAGACCGATTTGACTTCTTGATTTGGCTCAAGTTGAACAGGCCAAAAAAGCTCGCCTAACATCGTGTTCTAAATTATAAAGGGAATATTATAGTGGAATAAAGAAGTATAGGCTAAACAGTAAACTCCACAGGTCTGTAGTTTACGGATGTCAACAGAGAAAAATATACTACAGATGATGCAATGTATGACAACAGATTCTTTAAGAAAATGGTAAATGACTTCTGCAGCAAATAACACAATCAAACACAATCAATTATAGAAATGTGTAGTAGGTATTAGGTCCTTTATCAACAAACAAACAAAATGACAACAACAATGTTTTCATCATTGCTTTGATCATAAAAGGACAAAGAACCATAGATGTCCTAACGATTTCTAGACTTTTTTTTTTTAAAATTTCAAACACTGTTGTCTTTGGAGAATATTACCCTATCCCATAACTCGAAGTGTTGTCCAATGGCTTGTGTGATGGTCTGTCAGACTTCATTGTTGGTGATGTGCTATCATATCCTAGCCCGTAACTCGAAGGTCGTTGGGGCACCACAGATGATCGTTTAACCAGCATATTCCAACTTTCTCAAGCCGGTCCATTCTTGAATGTTGTCCTCCCATCTCTTTTTCCATCTACCTCTTCTTCTGCCTCCTTGCACCTTGCCTTGCAGGATGGTCTTTGCAAGGCCTGATGCTCTAGTGACGTGGCCATACCATCGGAGTTTCTGTTTCTTCACCACTGTGAGCATATCATCGTGTTGTCCAATGGCTTGTGTGATGGTCTGTTGGACTTGTTGTTGGTGATGTGCCTAGAAAATGTCCAGAAGACTTCTGTAGCACCTCATCTCTTCGTAGTAGATCTGCTGTGAAGGTCCATGTTTCACAAGCGTATTGGAAGATGGAGATGACAAGGGAGCGCAGCAGCCTTACCTTGGAATGTAGACTGATGGTCCTGTCTTTCCAAATGGGCTTCAACCTTGTCAGGGCTGCAGTTGTTTGTGCGATCCTGCAGAGGACTTCCTTTTGGGACTTATCGTCTGATACAATGGTTCCTAAATATTTAAAGCTATGTAATGTGTTGGCCTTGGATTTTGATGTCCATGTTGATGCCATTGGTGTTGTTGGTCATCATTTTGGTCTTCTCTGCACTTATTTCCATTCCATAGGTTCTGGAGGTTGTTTCAAGCCTCTGTACCAGCTGTTCCTATTCCTCTCCAGCCAATCCATCAATGTCCTCCGCAAAACGAAGATTGGAGATTGATCTACCCCCTATGCTGACTGTGTTGGAGAGAGTAGGCATCTTTAACGCACACCGATTGTTGTTCTGAACCAGTTTCCGATGGCGCTGTTGTGGAGGACTGCTCTGGTAGCCTTGTCATACAGACTTTTGATGACTTCAATAATTTTAGGGCTGATGTTGTACACTCTCATGGTGGCCCTCAAAGCTACATGCCATACTCGGTCAAACGCTTTCTTGAAGTCTACAAACACATGATATCGATGTTGTTGGTGCTGTAGGTATTTATCGCAGATTATTCTGAGGTTGAAAATCTGTTCAGTGGTACTTCACCCTACACCCTTACAGAGGGGTCCACATGTGTCTCCCCAGTTGTGGTGCGCATCTTGGCCAATCTTGGCATTCCAGTCGACTATGACTTCACTGTCGTCATTGTCTGATGTTGGGATGTTGAAAGGGGCTGCTCTAGTCTCAGACGGATGGTAATGAGTCTACTGGAGACTGGGCGGCAACCCATGACAGTGACTAGAATGTCTTCGTGGACCAAGAATCCAACACCGTGTTCGTGCCTGTCATCTCTCCCACTAAAATATAAGCTTGTGGGCCAGTTTTTCTAATTTTCCCTCTGCAGTTAGGGTCCTGACATTCCAGGTTCTTATGATTCTATTGTCTCTCGAGCGGATCCTGGTAAGTTGTCCATCAGTAGCACAATTATCACCTCCGTGCTGGTGGCCAAAGGAAGGTGCGGCATACATATTTGTTAAAATCTCTTCTTTTCAGTTCCATAGCAAGCGTATCAGTAAAGTACAGGTTTTCTAGTAACCTTTTAAGTTTTAAAATGGGAGAGAAAGATGCAGTTCAAGAATCTAATTTTCTCAGGTCAGGAATTTGGAAGTTGGTGTCAGTTTCCTTGCCCTGCTCTGCTGCCTGATAATTTGATATTGAGAACCAGGCACTTTCACTGCCTGATCTTGAGAACCAAGCACTTTCACTTTCAAACATTTTTACGGACCCCTTCCGCCATACCTTTGATTGAAATTGGAAAGCTACAAGTACAACCCATCTCCATAGCTACAAGTACAACCCATCTCCATAGCTACAAGTACAACCCATCTCCATAGCTACAAGTACAATCCATCTCCATCCTCTGGAGCAAAGCTTTTGAGCTGCAAGTACAACCCATCTCCATCCTCTGTAAGAGGTAATAAAGATTTGTTGAACAAAGCTTTTAAAAGTGCCAAAATACTCTATGAAAACAGGTGGTTACACTTTACAGGTCATTTCATGTCCAAGCACCTCACATCTGGAATACTCTGCATGACACTCTCAAGAAATCACCCTCTTTGTTCTCCTTCAAAACAAATCTTTAAACCTATCGTTTCTCTATCTGAAAACTAAAATCTGAGGTAATTTCTGCTTCCTCTCTGTTGCTGCTGGTGGCTGGTTCTGTGTGTGTGTGCATGTGTGTGCGATAGCATCAAAGACCTTGTTTCTTCTGATTTTTTTGTCATGTGTTTCAGCCTGTGTGTGTGTTCATTTGTGTTTAAATACTTGTACTCCTTTTGTGGCTTTCCCCTCATTGTACGGGTGTCCTGCTTTTGTTTGTTTCTGTATTTCTTTTCTCTTTCCTTTGAAACTCGCATTGAGCTGATTTTAGGAATTGCGCTTTATACAAGCACTGTCAGGCCTCAATCAAAGCCTGTTCAGCACTCCATGGAAATTCGAACGTTCTTTTCTAGGGTACTGTTGTTGGCCTACACAGTGAGTGAACCTGACCAGCCTGCTCTTGGGATGGAACTGTGATCACCTCACATGAGGCAACTTACAACCAACCATGACCATGCAGATTGTGAACGCTACAGTACAAGTAGACTTGGTTATTTATTACGACATACTTTAGTCTTTACCTTACACTGTTACAGCCTACAGGTACTGTTACACAACTCAGTATTATCATTAGGCAGAATGTTCAAAATTACCAATTCTATAGAAATAACCATGGACAATCAAAGCATGGATGAAACGCTGACTAGATTCCTTATCATCAAGTTAGTTTTAATCGGATCTGTTTATTTGTCAACCATATCTTTGGCGACGTGAACACATCGGCTGCCAAAATAAACGCAAAAGGTGCGATGTTATTTCTTTTATTTTTCAATGATATAATCAAATACTGAGGTAACAAGCACCAATCATTGCCTAACACTTCAAAGTCAATTAATAAAACATTAACAGGTTCGCACGGCTAATGACGCTTTATGAAACAAACGGATATTGTCACGTTTTTCGAAGGTGTTGCTTCGCTGCCCTCAAAGGTCCCCATTTGTTCCTGATCCCCAGCAAACGATCCTAAGGTCGGCATACTCGGACAATTCAAGTCTGTTTGCTTACATAATTCTTTAATAATGGATTATAGGAAAACACAATAAAGCGTTCTTAGTAAAATACAGCACGTTAAATAACAAACCTCAGTAGCAGACAGAAAACCCGGAAAAACAGAGTCTACTCCTTTGATTTAATTCGCAGCAATGTTGACCACCATCACTGATCATGTGACCAATGACGTAAACAACTTAAAATGAAAATATGTTACATATAAATTTAATACGTTTATACATTTAGGATATATATTCAATTATACGTCTAAATTGAGTACTGAATTGGAAAATAACTGTAAAATATGCGTTATTGCCTCACTAGGTCACGTGATTTTTTATATCAAAATGGCGACTGTGAAGCACATTGTTGTTGATGCTGGTGGATTTATTCGAAATGCTCCGATTAAGGTATTTGCAATACTTAGCTACAAAGCCAGTTGATTCGAGAAAAGCACAATAGAATCATATTAATTGACCTGTTTGATTTTTTTAAAAACTGTGTTACGATATTGCAAATAAGATATCGATGGAAGCACGTGTTTGCCATAATAATATAGACTAGTAATATAGGCGTAGTCACAGGTAGAATTCTTAGATAAGATAAGATAATCCATCAGGAGTATAGGCCTAACTGGCCTGTCTCTGATCTTTTGATCAGTGTTCTAATTGTTGTCTTACTTTAATATAAACCTACCCAGTCTTTTGACTGTCCCTACTAGTACTAGTACTAGCCTAGGTCTATCTTCTTCTTATCTTCGTAAAAAAAGGTAGGTAAAGGTAGTCCCATAGCCTTGTGGCCGTAGGGGAGCGTGATGTTGGAGATCACACTTATCTTGGGCCAGCGTAATGAGGGTGATGCCCAACTCTCTCCCTCGCTGCTTTACCTTCCCCACCCTCAAGAGAGTAGGTACTCAATCACAGTTGAGTCAACTGGGGGCGTTGTTATTTGTCGCTTCACACCTTAGCGGTCACCCATCCAAGTGCTAACCGCACCGGACGGTGCTTCACTTTCGACACAGTAGCAAGTGCCTTATCTTCGTAGTCTTCTTAAGTTCTTCTTCTTCTTCTTGATGTTGAGGGCCCACGATCAAGGCGTCGATCATTCTGGCTCCTATGGGTTGATGAGGGGGTTTGCGGTTTCACTATATTTTGTGTACTGTTGCAGACTGGCGCAGGTCTACCACAGCCTAGTATAACAGTACTGTAGATACACCGTTTTCGAGGAAATGACTCCACAACTTTGGCGTGCTCAGCAAAGGGTGTTCACAGATTTAAAATCAGGCAAAAGTACTATTTGAGGATGAGGCAATGAGGTAGTCTGACTGGGTTAAAATTGTGTTAAGACATCTGTACACGTAGTCGTAGTGAGGCATTAATTACAAGATGTTTACACTCCACTGTCTCCAGTCTGTCAGCGATGCTCTGAAAGATGCGACAGACGAGGCTGATGCTGATTCAGCGCTCAGTGAGTTCCATTACCTGGTAGCTGACGGGAAGAAGGAGTGCTTGTACACATGTATCTGTTCTAGTGTGGGGGACAAGGAGTTTCATGTTGTGACCCCTAGTGCTCCGGTGGGCTCCACGCATGACTCCCAGTTGGGAAACGTCGACAAGGCCGTGCATGATACGGTACATCATGGTCACCTTGTCGACCTGTCTCCGCTGTTGCAAGGGTTCCAGGTTCAGTTTTTCCAACATGGATGTTGCGCTGCTAGTCCTGCTGAAGTCATGTAGGATACAGAGGTGCCAACCAGTATGCATTGACCGTATTTAATTCCAGTGAAGTTAATTAAATACGGAAATACGGTAGCTTAATTATAAAAATACAGAGAAGTTGCTGATCGTTTATCTTTGCCAGCGGTGCTTCTGTACCGGTTTCTGGTCTCATAATAGTACTCCTGCACTCACCGAACGTCGCTGTGTTCAACAAGCTGATTTTCATGGTGATTTTAGAGTAAAACAAGTGTGGTGTTCAACAAGCTGATTTTCATCGTGATTTTAGAGGACTGGAAATAGCCTGCTGTTTCAGAGGGAAGCCTGTCGTTACTTTATAGTGTCCTAGGCTGGGTTTTGCAAGAAAAAAATACTGACAAGTGTTAAAAAATACTGACAAACTGGTCCGGAAATACTGACAAGAAGACTAGAGGGTTGGCACCTCTGAGGATACGACGGGCTGCTTGTCGTTGGACCATCTCCAGTGTGGAGACTAGATGTTGTTGATGGGGATCCCACACGACCGCTGTCTACAACACTTTTTAACAGTTTGGGCAGCGCAGAGCACTGAGCAGGCTTCAGTCCTATCCTATCTCATAACTCGGAGATCGTAGGGGCACCACAAATGATCATTTAACCAGCGTACTCCATCTTTCCCTGTCCTCAGCAACCCTGAGTGATTGTTTCGCTCGGTGTCAAACCAGTCCATTCTCGAATGTTGTTCTCCCACCTCTTTTTTTGTCTCCCTCTTCTTCTGCCTCCTTGCACTGTGCCTTGCAGGATGGTCTTTGCAAGATCTGGTGACATGGCCATACCATCGGAGTTTCTGTTTTTTCACCACTGTGAGCATATCATCATGTTGTCCAATGGCTTGTGTGATGGTCTGCCAGACTTCGTCGTTGGTGATGTGCTGGGTATATGAAATGACCAGAAAGTTCTTGTCTTCTGTAGCACCTCATGGCTCATCTCCATGCTTTGTATTCTTCGTTGTAGATCTGCTGTGAGGGTCCATGTTTCGCAAATAGGACGATGAAGATGACAAGGGAGCGAAGCAGTCTTACCTTGGAATGTAGACTGAAAGTCCTGTCTTTCCAAATGGGCTTCAACCTCGCCAGGGCAGCAGTTGTTTGTACAATCCTGGAGGGGACTTCCTGTCGGGACCCATTGTCTGATACAATGGCTCCTAAATATTTGAAGCTATGCACTGTGTTGAGGGATTGGCCTTGGACTTGATGTCCGTGTTGATGCCATTGGTGTTGTTGGTCATCATTTTGGTCTTCTCTGCACTTATTTCCATTCCATAGGCTCTGGAGGTGGTGTCAAGCCTCTGTACCAGCTGTTAAAGTTCTTGTTCCTCTCCAGCCAATCCATCAATGTCAGATCCGCAAAACAAAGGTTGGAGATTGCTCTTTCCACTATGCTGACTGCCTTCGTGATCTGCAAGGGAATCTGACATGATACACTCTAGGAAGATGTTGAAGCTTGTTGGAGAGAGTAGGTATCCATGACGCACACCGATTGTTGTTCTGAACCAGTTTCCGATGGCACTGTTGTGGAGGCTGCAGGCTTCAGTGGCAGACTTAAACCATATAAAATACTCTTTGAATAAAATGTCAATTTTTGTCTTAAAACTGTTGATAGAATCGGATCCTATCCTATCCTGTAACTCAGAGGTCGTTGGGGCACCACAGATGATCGTTTAACCAGCGTTATCCATCTTTCCCTGTCCTCAGCAACTCTCATGGCTTCGCTCGGTGTCAAGCCAGTTCATTCTCAA
Organism: Oncomelania hupensis; assembly: GCA_036898135.1. Lineage (NCBI taxonomy): Eukaryota > Metazoa > Mollusca > Gastropoda > Littorinimorpha > Pomatiopsidae > Oncomelania > Oncomelania hupensis. The sequence continues at coordinate 70,594,813 of CM072519.1, forward strand.
ATGTTGTCCTCCCACCTCTTTTTCGGTCTCCCTCTTCTTCTACGTCAGATAATACTTTAAAAGAAAAGTACATTCAAGTAATAATAAGCTTCCGGATTGGTAAAATAATATCCCTTGGTAACAGTGGCACCCAGCATTTTAATTTACAAGTTCTAAATTCTTTGTAAAGAAAAGAGTCAAAACAACAGGCTAATAGTGGTATAGTAAGCAGTAGTTCAAGCTCTAATTGTATTGTTCATGGATTGTTTGCAATGTTTCAGGATATTGGGGAGAATGTATACACCCTTCCAAAAGTTGTGAGTGAAATAAGGGACAAGGCCACTCGACAGAGACTTCAGGTACTGCCTTACACCCTACAGTACAGAACTCCATCTGCTGAAGCCATTTTATTTGGTAAATAGCTTAAATAGTTTGTTTTTTGACATTGTACTGGCCTTGGAGGTAAGTCAGATCTATATTATATAACTATGCATTATTGTATACTGTATTGTTTTAAGCTGGAAAAACTCACTGATTAAGTGATTGACCTCTACCGTGTAGTTGCCACTAATAAACCCTGTAGTAATCTCTAGCTGTTGCTGTGAAGTACATAGATGATAGCATGATAGTTTAGTCTAACGGTAATTATTTGTGCCCTTGTTTGTATGTTTTCAGTGAGCGACTTTGCCAAGAAGACGGGTGATTATCGTCATCTTTCTGCAACAGACGTCAGTGTGCTGGCACTGACTTACATGCTGGAGAAAGAAAATGTTGGAGTGGAGCACATCAACAAAGAACCCAATCTTAAGGTAATACAATACATCTTTATTGTCCAACTTTCACATTATATAACACACATCAACAAAGAACCCAATCTTAAGGTAATACATCTTTATTGTCCAACTTTCACATTATATAACACACATCAACAAAGAACCCAATCTTAAGGTAATACATCTTTATTGTCCAACTTTCACATTATATAACACACATCAACAAAGAACCCAATCTTAAGGTAATACATCTTTATTGTCCAACTTTCACATTATATAACACACATCAACAAAGAACCCAATCTTAAGGTAATACATCTTTATTGTCCAACTTTCACATTATATAACATACATCAACAAAGAACCCAATCTTAAGGTAATACATCTTTATTGTCCAACTTTCACATTATATAACACACGTCAACAAAGAACCCAATCTTAAGGTAATACAGTACATCTTTATTGTCCAACTTTCACATTATATAACATACATCAACAAAGAACCCAATCTTAAGGTAATACAATACATCTTTATTGTCCAACTTTCACATTATATAACATACATCAACAAAGAACCCAATCTTAAGGTAATACAATACATCTTTATTGTCCAACTTTCACATTATATAACACACATCAACAAAGAACCCAATCTTAAGGTAATACAATACATCTTTATTGTCCAACTTTCACATTATATAACACACATCAACAAAGAACCCAATCTTAAGGTAATACAGTACATCTTTATTGTCCAACTTTCACATTATATAACACACATCAACAAAGAACCCAATCTTAAGGTAATACAATACATCTTTATTGTCCAACTTTCACATTATATAACACACATCAACAAAGAACCCAATCTTAAGGTAATACAGTACATCTTTATTGTCCAACTTTTACATTATATAACACACATCAACAAAGAACCCAATCTTAAGGTAATACATCTTTATTGTCCAACTTTCACATTATATAACATACAAACGGAAAATTGTCTTTGACATGGTACACAAATTTTACATTAAAGGAACAATAACAAAAGGTTCCATGCTTACAACAATCCTATGGCTCAGCTGGAAATATTCTCTCTCTTTCAGCCTTTGTCTCTCCTTGTTCATCTATTTCTCTCTCTCTCTCTCCCTCCCTCTCTCTCTCTCTCTCTCTCTCTCTCTCTCTCTCTCTCTCTCTATTTCCCCCTCTGGCACAACCACCCACATATGTACATGTATGCACACTCACACTGGCCCTTCAACATCAGTTGCTAGACTGCTATCCTATTCCATAACTCGAAAAAATCGTTGGGGCATTACAGATGATCGTTTAACCAGCATACTCCATCTTTCTCTGTCCTCAGCAACTCTCATGGCTTCGCCCAGTGTCAAGCCAATCCATTCTTGAATGTTATCTCCTCCCCCTCTTTTTCTCTCTCTCTCTTCTTCTGCCTCCTTGCACTGTGCTTTGCAGGATGGTCTTTGCAAGACCTGGTGATGTTGTTTTGTTGAAATGCGCACAATACTTCGTGTGTGACCCGCACGATAGATCTGATCGTTTTATTTTGCAAAGCATTCAATAACAGAGTGTATTTACCTTTGATTTGATTCTGCGTTGTTGTTAGGAGAAGCTTTGTATAACGTTGATAATTTTCGTTAGTCGATTTTATTGGAGAATTCTCTAGATTTGCTTGTTTACTGTCGATCGAAGCTTCGCGATAGGTGTAGATATTTGAGAACACTCTTGGACAGAAAGGAAAGTTGTATGACGTAAAACAGTGATGACGAAGTTTAGTTTGATTGGTTGTAACGCGTCGCTCTGGAACGTCCTGGCGTAATCTGGAGTCTAGAAAAACTATATAATTGTCGCGTCACCTGAGCGGGTTCCGCGACGTTCAGCTCAAAACAAGTGGTAGGATAGAAACTCAACAAAAGAAACTAACACAAAATGCCAGATGACAATCACACTCTTTTATTCAACAACAAACACGCACTCACAGGAATATGGGATACTAAACCACCCTCAACCCCTATCAAGACCCCCAACCCAGTATCTACAAAACAGTTACCGCCCTTGTCTAGCTGAAAACCCCGATCTATACACAACAAAATGCCCACAACAATATCATATTAACATTCAATTCAGGTAAATACAATTCAAGCTGAATTCACAATCAGGACATCTTAAAATTCAATCGTATAACTTAAGCTAGCTTACAGTCCAGAATCACTGTAATCTGTTTGTTATTCTAAGCTCAGTAGGAGCTAAAGCAGTCGATCACACGAATAAATGAAGTAATTTACATTAAATAACAAGTTATGTTTTTAGGTGCGTGATGTGCAAATCTGTGTGTGTATGGGTGTGGTGCGTGTAGGTTCCTGTAGCCGATGGAGAGCTTCGCCCGAAGCAACGGCAGGTCCAGTCGATGATGGAGGACCACACCCCCCAGCTGCAAAGGCAGAGGTCTCAGAATGGATACACACAGCACAATGGTACAGCAGCGACACGTGGAAACGTAGAATTATCCAGTGGTAGTAGCAGTAACAGAAGCAGCAGCATTGGCAATAGAGAACTACCAGAAAATGGGATAACAGTGACGATGGTAGTAGTAATCCCACATAAATACGCACAGCCCAATCTGTAGACAAACACAGAGTCTCAACAGCTTGTCTACAAAATTTAAATACTACATAACAGAATACGCCTTCCGTCGTCCGCCATCTTGACCTGGTTATACATGCATCTATTAATGCAATACAACTCCTAATTCCATAATTTACTTCACTTCCATAAAACATGATTGTTTATATGAATATATATAGTTATTACAAGTGCACTTCCAGTCGCACAATCCCGATTCATCTCATTCTCATCACTATCTTCATCACCCCTCTCCACGTTATAATACATCATCTCCCTTCCATTCAGAATTATCTCTATCATACTATAATACAACACGCTTCCCTCATATTCATCACCTTCATCACCCCTATCCTACATAGTACATTGTCTCCCTTTCTTCGTATTCATCACCCCTCTTTCTCTCACTTTAACATGCATACTTCATTGCTACCCTTTGACCCCGTTTTAGCAACAACATCAACATTTCCCGTTTACACATACAACAAGAAAATCATATGAAAATCATATAAAAAATCAACAAATCACTATTTATCAAAATACACCCCTTTCCCCCTCATTCACCATCATTCAATCACGTACGCAGACTTGAAATGCAGTAGCCACTAATGAAATAAATTGTAGGTTTCACACTCACCTTTTTAGGTCCTCGGCTTGTGACACATATACATACACAATACAAAACGGCACACCACAATACAGCACCACACTTGTTAGTTGAGAGTATCAAGTTCGTTACTTGGCTATTGCTGTGCAATTACTGGAGCATCTCAGTATCGACGAAATACTGAGCCTTGGACGGTGCCTAAGCATAGGCCACACGACCTTAGAAAGCAGCCCTACACTTATTCTCACTGAATATAATGGCGGCTAGAATTCTTCCATTAACAACTTTTGATCATTCCTGTCCCTACGCGGGCACAGGACCTTGGGTGGTTCGAAGCAATGTAACCCTACCCTTCCAGAAGGACCTAATTCTAAGCTGACACACAGTCAAAAAGTCACTTCTGCCCAAAAGAATGACTGCTCGCAGAAAGCTCCACATTGACTCTGCACACTAAAACACATACCAGCACACAGGACAACATTGAGTCGAGCTCAGTAACCCATTTTCCTTACCTAATGCACTACGCTCTATGCGTTAAACACGTGAAACCACGCATACTTTAATCTTTCATGCGCAATAATAGAAAACTGCCGATCTACTTATGTACACTGTATATTAGAGATGTGCAACTCTGCACAATATATTCTATCTCTAGCACGTGTTGAAAACTCGTGTCGTCACAATAATGGATGCACTGTGTTGTGTTGAGGAGAGTGTTGTTGTAAAAGTTGAAGAAAGTGAAAAGGCAATTGTATGCAGTTGTTAATGTATGCTGAATAAAGTTTGAAAACGTCATACGACTCCGTGCCTTGTTGCTGATTGAACAGGTTGCGTGGATAAACGAATCCGAGTTACACTTATCAGGATTTCAGCATTGGGGCTGAATCGACTACAGATAAAACAAAACCAATATCGAGTGTAACAGATGTGGTCATACCATAGGAGTTTGCGTTTCTTCCTCACTGTGAGCATGTCATCGTGTTGTCCAATGGCTTGTGTGATGATCTGTCGGACTTACCTTGGAGTGTAGACTGATGGTCCTGTCTTTCCAAATGGGCTTCAATCTTGTCAGGGCAGCAGTTGTTTGAGTGATCCCAAAGAGGACTTCCTGTTGGGACCCATTGTCTGATACAATGGCTTCTAAATATTTGTAGCTATGCACCGTTTTGAGGGATTGGCCTTGTACTTTGATATCCGTGTTGATGCCATTGGTGTTGTTGGTCATCATTTTGGTCTTTGCACTTATTTTTATTCCAGAGGCTCCGGAGGTGGTGTCAAGCTTCTGTACGGCTGTTCAAGTTCTTGTTCCACTCCAGCCAATCCATCAATGTCATTTGCAAAACGGAATTTGGAGATTGTTCTACCCCCTATGCTGACTGTGCCTTCGTGATCTGCAAGAGCATCTGACATGATGCGCTCCAGGAAGATGTTGAAGAGTTTGAGAGAGTAGTCATCCTTGATGCATGTTATACTCGATGCAATAAAGTTAAAACAAAAATAATCATCTGAAATAATTGTTAAGAATTGCAGAGGATTTAAAATGTTGAACAGCTGTGCGCTGTTTTTGCCTCAAGCTGGAGATCTAGCTCTGTTGACCACAGTAACTGATCTAGCTCTGTTCACCACAGTAACTGATCTAGCTCTGTTCACCACAGTAACTGATCTAGCTCTGTTCACCACAGTCACTGATCTAGCTCTGTTCACCACAGTAACTGATCTAGCTCTGTTCACCACAGTCACTGATCTAGCTCTGTTCACCACAGTAACTGATCTAGCTCTGTTCACCACAGTCACTGATCTAGCTCTGTTCACCACAGTAACTGATCTAGCTCTGTTCACCACAGTAACTGATCTAGCTCTGTTCACCACAGTAACTGATCTAGCTCTGTTCACCACAGTAACTTGCCCAGTTGTCTCTGCCCTGAGCATGTCTTTGTGACATGGAGTAGTGCGCCATGCAAGTGGACATTGGACTGGATTTGATGTTAATTTTGTAAAACATTGTAAAATAGAAATCTTCATCATTGTTTTGCGATGATGATGTTTTTAAACTTTAAATGAATAATTATGTAATGATTCTGTTTTCCAGCCGGTGGAATACATCGTACCCAGCAAAGCAGCAGAACAGACACAAATTGCTGGTTTCTATTTGGGCAAGAAGGCCAATGTGAGTTTGTCTGCAATATTTGTATGATTTGCTAGAACTATTTGTATCAGCTCCCTCTTTTCCCCTCTTCCTCCCTCTCCTCACTCCTCCCTCTAGCACATAGTTACATCAAACAATACAAAGATGGAAAGCCGGTCAAATATATTCCCAGATATCCACAAACGTATCCAGAAGGAAAGCTGGCCACTATGAAGTGTGAGCAAAATCTGTCCAGGGCGTCTTGAGGTATGATGGCCGTACGTACCTTTGGCTGGTTGCGATTCCTGACGACTTGGAAGTAATCTCTGGTTAGTTTGGAAATGCAACAAGAGTGCTGTAATTGTGTAGAGGGATGTAGCGAGAGTTATTTTGAGGAGCCGATCCTGTGTCATGTGACACGTTATAATACTAATGTGATCTATACATATTGGAAAACCCCATAGAGACTAGAGCCATCAAAAAACATCAAACTTGAAACTTATAGTACAATGCACAGCAATAAAGGAAAGCAAACGTATTTTGAGATATACAATTAAATTAGTAGCGAATGCAAAACAAATATATTTATAAATGTAGGTGTTTGTCTTCCTGTCTGTTCAGAAAGCAGCAGACGGTGAGACAACGGAGGCTGGGGGTAGCACATCAGAGAAGGAAGCAGTAGAAAGTGAGGAGGAGAAGGGAGAGGCAGAAGGACAAAAGGACCAACACATCAAACTCAGCCCCAATGATAAAGAAATACATCACAGCCAAGGCAGCAGCAATGATGACATCACGAACGACCAGGAGAAAAACCGTGGTGAAGAGGAAGAGGCGGTTTTACCTGATCATCTACTGGAAGAAGAAGAGGGGGGAGATGAAGAGGAGGAGGATGAAGATGACGATGATGAAGGCTGGATCACACCGTCCAACATAAAATCAGTGATGAGACAGATGGGGTGCGGCCACACAGAAACGGAACAGAAGCAAGTGGCTGTGGCTTGCCTGACTACCGACTTTGCTATGCAGGTATGCTGAGATCCACAAGGCTGGCACACTTTCCTATGCAGTTAAGTTTAGATCCACAGTGTTTGCATGACTGATCAACGCACTCTTTATATTCCTACGTCAGGTGGCTTTTTGTTGCCCAACAGTGATGTGTTGGTAACCTATTGTTAGGTGCCAAATGCTGTGACAAATAATGGAATATTGCTTATTTCACGCCACACTTCCATTTGTGGTTTTTCTTGCATGCTTTTAATGAATCACTGCTTACGTTGGGTGAACAGGCAATGTGTTTGTTCTGTATGGGAAATAAAAAGATCTGTTATTTACATTCGTACACAATATTTTCTGGACAATTCCAAGTTGAATTTGTCTCTCTGAGAATGTTCTTAGAATTTTCTTAATTGGCATCCATGTGTACATGTCCAGTGACAGTAACATTCCAGTTTCTGTTGACAGTGACAGTAACATTCCAGTTTCTGTTGACAGTGACAGTAACATTCCAGTTTCTGTTGACAGTGACAGTAACATTCCAGTTTCTGTTGACAGTGACAGTAACATTTCAGTTTCTGTTGACAGTAACATTCCAGTTTCTGTTGACAGTGACAGTAACATTCCAGTTTCTGTTGACAGTAACATTCCAGTTTCTGTTGACAGTGACAGTAACATTCCAGTTTCTGTTGACAGTGACAGTAACATTCCAGTTTCTGTTGACAGTGACAGTAACATTCCAGTTTCTGTTGACAGTGACAGTAACATTCCAGTTTCTGTTGACAGTGGCAGTAACATTCCAGTTTCTGTTGACAGTCTCAACAATGCGCAAAATGGTGCAATAACTTCAATAAGCAACATCTCTTTTCCTTAAAATGTTGAATACTCTTGACGGTGATCAATAGCAACAGGGAAGATCCTCAATTTAAATGACTTTTAAATTTTTTTTAAATTATAATGACCTAAAATGTGCTTTTTCAGAATGTGCTGATTCACATGGGTCTCAATGTCGTTTCGGTGGACGGCATGCTGATCAAACGTGCCAGCAGTTATATCCTAAGATGTACCGCTTGCTTCAAGTAAGTTGTCTTATTGTTGTTTCCATTTTTTAAATAATGTATGAGCAAAACTTAGCGGACCATGGACTAAACATCACCCACTCCAATGACCTTTTTGTACCGTGCTCACAGACATTCCATAAAACTTGCTCAAGGTGTTAAGGAGCTTGACCCGCTGCATGTAGATTTTTATTCTTTAGAATTTATTTATTTAGGTTAGTTTGTCTGTGTCTGTGTATCACATTCACAGTCTGCATATTTATGAGGTTGTTAACTAGGTATTTGTAGTGTTATCAAACTATTTTTGTTTCAAGATCACTGATCAGCGAACGTGTGAAACAACTTCTGGTTTTCTTTAAGGTAGTCGGGTAGGTTGATTTGCGCGTCGTTTTGCGCATTTATAATTATATCGAAGTGTTTGTCATGTCGCAGTTATTATTATCCAAAAGATTTTTCCATTGTACCTAAGTCTGAAGAAATTACAGTGAAATCTTTTTGAACGCATCAAATTAGTGCACAAAACATTTTTTCGGGAGGTATTTTCAGCATTTGTGTACATTCAACATGAAAACCCGTGATTACGACATGCAAAAATCAGAGTTCAAGATTGTGAATAGGCCTATGTGAAGCAGTCGTGAACGATTGCTGACTTTCAGATCTAAATTCTCCGCACAGACAAATGCAATGGATGAAATCTTTCGTAATGTTATTAAACAAAGCACGCCTATACATTCTGACATCATATTGATGACGAAATTACTTCAGCTTCCCCAAAATTGAGTTGTGATGGTAGGCTAGCAGAGATAAAGAAGAAAATGAACATTCTTAGTAGAGAAAACATCATCATCTTATTCTCATCTTTTTCAAATTATTTTCGTTGCCCTGATGCTAAGAGTAACAGCGTTAGAAATTGGCATGCGCCCAAGCGCCTAGGGAGCCTTCATTCCTGTTGTTTGGGCACCACATCTTATTTGACAGTGCACCCAACGGGCGCGTGTAAAATCCTAAAAGAAAGTTAACTGATTGAAGCTCACTTGGAATAGTCAACATCGAAATTAAAGATTGGAGGAAAACTTAAGTGACAGCAACAAAAATATTCCGTTGCACGTCGCATTCTTATTTCCTCCATTCACTTTTGGTTGCGATTGGTTGGGAAGAGTCTCCCTTTATGCGTGAAAGACAAGCTTTCTGATTGGCCAATAATTTATTCAATAACCAATAAAAGGATTCAATTGCTATACAGTGCGTGCAAAACAAAACATGAAAGAGATGGTAAATTACAGCAAATTATAAAAATTAAAAATACAAAGTTGATGCATGATAACATTTAAGCAAAAACGCTGAAAAGTGTCTGGCTTTATTTGGCGTTGCTTTTCATGTGATTAATGTTTAAGTTCTTTCAATTTAGAATGTGAGTTCTGAGATATTGACATTGAGTCTTTGTTATTGTTTGTATTGTTACTGTGATATTTGTAAACACTTGTTTCTATTTCAAGTGTCAAAAATAAAGAGTTTTTTTTAGGACAACCAAAAAGGCATTATTGGTCTGGTTTTTGTCATTTTTTAGGTGTTTGGTTAGCTTTAATTGGAAGGAATATCCTAGAAGGTTGCTCGTGTATTCCAATTTTTTTTTTCTGTGGGCACTCAAAGCAATGTTTGGGCACCCAAAAGTTTCAAGTAAGGCACCCAAGAGCACTCTTGTAAACAGGTTAATTTCTAACCATGAGTACTAATATGAAATCACTCAGCTTGGTGAAGATGTGACTGCATTTGTTTGTGAAGAAACAAAGCAAAGCGTGAAAAGTGCCAAAATAAATTCTGCCTCAATTTTTACTCCTTTGTCCCCGGGTGGTGTTAAACAATCAATAGTAAGTTCATTCCTTTCCATAGTATCACAATTGTGCCTTTGTTCCCGGGTGGTGTTAAACAATCAATAGTAAGTTCATTCCTTTCCATAGTATCACAATTGTGCCTTTGTTTACCTAGGTTCATTTAAATCTAGTGCCTGACCATCAACATTGTTGCTTCCATTTCACATCAACAGAAACTGATTACAGCATTCGGACCATTACAAAATATAGATATAAATGTTTGGGGAAATCTCTGTATAGGTCAAGAAGTTTGTTTATGCGGAACATCTTTAAACAAAATATTAATGTCAGTCTGCAACTGCAAGGGACGAAGTCATCAGATATGCACTGATGATATATTAAAATGCAGGTGTTTTTTTTTTCTTCTTCAGCTCTGTTTGCGCATTCTCCCATGGATCTAGATATTTCCATATCTAGGTATGTGATTAACAATAATGATCAAATATTATAACGATGGAAAGAGCATAAAGGATAGTTCCAAACCAAGGTAAGTGCTTGCTTACAAAGCGGAAATAGCATTGCAGGAAACACGTGTCCTCTGAATGTTTCAACAATTACATGTGTCCTCTGAATGTTTCAACAATAACATGTGTCCTCTGAATGTTTCAACAATAACACGTGTCCTCTGAATGTTTCAACAATAACATGTGCACATACGTGGGAGGTTGATACAGGTCGCTGTTTTGAGTCTGTCACTCTCATTTTCGGTGGTCACTGACCTGGTACCCTACAAATCTGTTTCACAACCTTCAGTTCCATTGGACAATAAACACCGCAGAAATCAGACTTTGATTGTTGCTCTGCATTGCGGCCCTGTCTCTTGAGGGGAAACAGGAATTCTCTTTTCACTGAGCGTCTACTTAGCATTGAATAAAACAATTGGATCGTTAACATCAGTGATCAACAAACAAACAGGCCAGCACACAGACACACTGAGACAGACATTCAAGCAGGCAGGCAGACAGACAGACATAATGCATTCTAACCTTTAACCCCTTGAGCCCTGGAAGCCCCACCAATTCTGAGCCCCATCCCCTGGGCTCCCCGGGAGAAAAATGGCATTTTTAGCATGCTTTTAGTAAAACAACGAAAACATAACCAAAGTGTTAGACAACCCAAAGTACTTCAAATGTCATCTCTTCATCTTCATTATCATCCCACAATTGATCGATTACTTCCTGAGTTGTGTACAGTCGCTTAGCGACGCTTCCTTGATTTGTAGACCTTCGTTTCATGACGCAAAATTGAGAAAAAACCGTCACAAAAACACGCACTGTGCTCGCACTAGAGCGCTGACAGTTTGCTTTACCTTATTCCCAATAACCCTCAATAACCCTATTTCAAACAGCAAGTACTAGAAAGAACAGTAAGCTGTGTACGGACCGCAAGATTAACGGTAAGGTTACGAGACCGATTTATCGGTCTTTCGGGGCACAGCTGTTTAAGGGCTAGACCGATATATCGGTCTTTCGGGTTCAAGAGGTTAAAGAGGGAGTGTAACAAGATAATAATGAACATAATATTTGCAAAGTTTCAAAACATTTTGATGACTTTTTCATGTAAACTGTGGTACTTTCCAAACAATGGTTAGCTTTGACTAAGCGATGAATCAAGTGTAACCTCTATAGATCAAAATTTAGTTCCGTGGCCTGTGTTCATTTTGTATGTGAATAACAATGTGATAATAATGATTGTGCCTGCAAAGTGTCAGACAATTCTATATGCTATTTCATGATTTATTGGAATGTTAGCCTCTGATGGGAGTCAAAATGGCAATTTTTTAAAGTCTGAAAATGTGTTATTGACTCACAGAAATGTAAGTTTTTGTCACAAAGATATCTGAAATTTACTTATAAAGCATACTTCCACTTTGCTGGTGGTTGTGCTCAAATCGTCATTTTCTTTCCATCTGTGCAGCTGATTGTGCAGCTGTTTACTAATATACTACTTTTCCCTCAAGTTTGCCACCCATCAATAATCACATTATGCTTTAACTTGAAAAGTAGCTCAGCGTGATTATACTTTGTTTTTGCATTTTATGTGTTCTCAGGATTTAAAATAAACTTCATTTTAGGAAATTCTATCCAGTTTGATTTCAATATACCTGACTACCTTAAAGAGAAATAAATGTATGATTGTTCATCTGTCTGTCCACCTGTGTGAAATATGGCGCAGGACAAAATCATGGAAGAGAAGGAAAAGAGAAAGAAGAACATGTGGCAACAACTTGTATGGTTGATGTCAGATGAATAGTGTGTATTTGCAGGGTGACCTACAATCTGGAAAAAGTGTTTTGCACACATTGCGGTAACAAGACCCTGAAGAGAGTAGCCATGACGAGGGCGGAGGACGGCAGCATACGATACTTCTTCTCCAAACGACCCCTCAACCTCAAGGGCAAAAAGGTCAGTGCTGCTGTAGTTGTTTGTGGCAGGACTAACTTCCCTTGTCCACAGGCTAGAAACTAATGGCACTAATAACAAGATCCATCCTGCCTCTGGGCATTGTGTTTCTGTATATATTATTTACTTTCGATGGCGCCTGACAAGATCCATCCTGCCTCTGGGAATTAGGTTTCTGTATATATTATTTACTTTCGATTGCGCCTGACAAGATCCATCCTGCCTCTGGGAATTATGTTTCTGTATATATTATTTACTTTTGATGGCGCCTGACAAGATCCATCCTGCCTCTGGGAATTATGTTTCTGCAAGTATTATTCACTTTCGATTCGGGCAACATCTGTGGGATTTTCTCAAGGTACTCCAGTTTGCTCCCCTAGCCATATTTCAGAAATGTTTAAAACACAGCTAATATTAGGTAGGTTGGGTTTGGGCATGCCACAGGCTGCTTTGCAAGGAGGTAGAAGAAGGAGACCGAAAAAGAGGTGGGAGGACAAAATTCGAGAATGGACTGGTTTGACACTGAGCAAAACCATCAGGGTTGCCGAGGACAGGGAAAGATGGAGTACGCTGGTTAAACGATCATCTGTGGTGCCCTTACGACCTCCGAGTTTGGGATAGGATAGGATAGGTGTGCGTCCAGAGCTAGGATGAGCATGTATAAATTGAAGAAAAGTTCAACTCTCATTGTTAGCTTGAAGTGGTGTATCCAAGAAGACACGGTATTTTGCCAGGTCTATAGTGCTGACATATTGACAGTCTGCTGCATGAATCACTTGCCGCTTGCAAATATAGTATAGAAGTTTGAGGTCTTCCTGGCTGAGCTTATGCAGAAGTGAGGTTGGCAGCGCTGACCTGGCCTAGATTTTGATGAGAAGTCCAAGGCTGAGGAAAGCTTACTTTGCTACAGTGTGCGTGATGTGGCCTTCAGGGTTGTCAGTCATGTCCAAATGGTCATTACTTTGCTATAGTGTGAGTGATGTGGCCTTCAGGGTTGTCAGTCATGTCCAAATGGTCATTACTTTGCTACAGTGTGCGTGATGTGGCCTTCAGGGTTGTCAGTCATGTCCAAATGGTCTTTACTTTGATGCTTGCTGTGTTAGTGTTGTCAGTAGTACACACTGTCTGGTTCATTGTTGTAGTTTGCTGTGTTTGTGTTGTCAGTAGTACACACTGTCTGGTTCATTGTTGTAGTTTGCTGTGTTTGTGTTGTCAGTAGTACACACTGTCTGGTTCATTGTTACACACTGTCTGGTTCATTGTTGTAGTTTTCTTCCATTGTTATTTGGATTGTGTACTGTGTGTCCAGTTCCCACTACCGTTGTTATTTGGATTGTGTACTGTGTGTCCAGTTCCCACTACCATTGTTATTTGGATTGTGCACTTTGTGTCCAGTTCCCACTACCATTGTTATTTGGATTGTGTACTGTGTGTCCAGTTCCCACTACCATTGTTATTTGGATTGTGTACTGTGTGTCCAGTTCCCACTACCATTGTTATTTGGATTGTGTACTTTGTGTCCAGTTCCCACTACCATTGTTATTTGGATTGTGCACTTTGTGTCCAGTTCCCACTACCATTGTTATTTGGATTGTGTACTGTGTGTCCAGTTCCCACTACCATTGTTATTTGGATTGTGCACTTTGTGTCCAGTTCCCACTACCATTGTTATTTGGATTGTGTACTGTGTGTCCAGTTCCCACTACCATTGTTATTTGGATTGTGTACTTTGTGTCCAGTTCCCACTACCATTGTTATTTGGATTGTGTACTTTGTGTCCAGTTCCCACTACCATTGTTATTTGGATTGTGTACTTTGTGTCCAGTTCCCACTACCATTGTTATTTGGATTGTGTACTGTGTGTCCAGTTCCCACTACCATTGTTATTTGGATTGTGTACTTTGTGTCCAGTTCCCACTACCATTGTTATTTGGATTGTGTACTGTGTGTCCAGTTCCCACTACCATTGTTATTTGGATTGTGTACTTTGTGTCCAGTTCCCACTACCATTGTTATTTGGATTGTGTACTGTGTGTCCAGTTCCCACTACCATTGTTATTTGGATTGTGTACTGTGTGTCCAGTTCCCACTACCATTGTTATTTGGATTGTGCACTTTGTGTCCAGTTCCCACTACCATTGTTATTTGGATTGTGTACTGTGTGTCCAGTTCCCACTACCGTTGTTATTTGGATTGTGTACTTTGTGTCCAGTTCCCACTACCGTTGTTATTTGGATTGTGTACTTTGTGTCCAGTTCCCACTACCATTGTTATTTGGATTGTGTACTGTGTGTCCAGTTCCCACTACCATTGTTATTTGGATTGTGTACTGTGTGTCCAGTTCCCACTACCATTGTTATTTGGATTGTGTACTTTGTGTCCAGTTCCCACTACCATTGTTATTTGGATTGTGTACTTTGTGTCCAGTTCCCACTACCATTGTTATTTGGATTGTGTACTGTGTGTCCAGTTCCCACTACCATTGTTATTTGGATTGTGTACTGTGTGTCCAGTTCCCACTACCATTGTTATTTGGATTGTGTACTTTGTGTCCAGTTCCCACTACCATTGTTATTTGGATTGTGTACTTTGTGTCCAGTTCCCACTACCATTGTTATTTGGATTGTGTACTTTGTGTCCAGTTCCCACTACCATTGTTATTTGGATTGTGTACTTTGTGTCCAGTTCCCACTACCATTGTTATTTGGATTGTGTACTTTGTGTCCAGTTCCCACTACCATTGTTATTTGGATTGTGTACTTTGTGTCCAGTTCCCACTACCATTGTTATTTGGATTGTGTACTTTGTGTCCAGTTCCCACTACCATTGTTATTTGGATTGTGTACTGTGTGTCCAGTTCCCACTACCATTGTTATTTGGCTTGTGTACTGTGTGTCCAGTTCCCACTACCATTGTTATTTGGATTGTGTACTGTGTGTCCAGTTCCCACTACCATTGTTATTTGGATTGTGTACTGTGTGTCCAGTTCCCACTACCATTGTTATTTGGATTGTGTACTGTGTGTCCAGTTCCCACTACCATTGTTATTTGGATTGTGTACTTTGTGTCCAGTTCCCACTACCATTGTTATTTGGATTGTGTACTTTGTGTCCAGTTCCCACTACCGATGCCACAAGGAGGGAAACACTCCAACAATCCAGTCCTGTTTGAAGACCAGCCCCAGCCGCAACAGAGAATGCCACGCAAGGCGCAGCAGAAAGTTGACCTCTTTGACCCCGACTTTGTGGATGAATCGTCTCCATTCACCCTGCACGATGTCACCAGTCGAGCTGCCAAAATTGGCATTTCTGGAAAGCATGATTTCAGACGCGGGGCCTACTGGAACAAGAGAAACCCTAACGAACCCAAAAAGAGACTGGGAAAAAAGAAAGCTAAATAAACATGTTTGTCTTTATGATTGGGCCAGTTTTGAGGTGTGTGTTTGTATGTACAGAAGCACATTTTATAACTTATGTTTGTGATTTTGATTGGGCCAGTTTTGTGGTTTGAGTGTGTACGTATTGAAGCGCATTATTATAATTTATGTTTGTGATTTTGATTGGGCCAGTTTTGCAGTGTATGTTTGTATGTACGATATGGTTGCAGTGACCACTACCCAGTATGTTTTACATGAAAAAAGAAGTGAGCTAAAATTCACAAACCAGGTCATAAAATTATAACATTAAGATCATTTTCTACATTCAGTCACAGTTGAGTCAACTGGGGGCGTTGTTATTTGTCGCTTCACGTTTTGCGGTCACCCATCCAAGTGCTAACCGCACTGGACGGTGCTAAACTTGCGACACAGTAGCGAGTGCTCCAACCACTGCGCTATCCGACACCCCGAATTATAACAGTTGACAAATCAAGAAAATAATTTACATAAATTAATAGAATTTTGTTAGTCCAAAAACATTAAAAGCAAAACCTATATTCCTTTTTTGTCAACTGCATGTGTTTATAAAACATTAAGAAACCTTAAGCAAATTCAAGAGGAGTTGATGAATTAGATGGTAAAATTTTAAAACTGTCTGCTCAGCGTATTATTGAAACTTTAACTTATATATACAATTTATGCATTGACAAATCATTTTTTCCTATTATGTTTAAACAAGCTAAAGTTATTCAAATTTTTAGTTCTGACCCATCAAATTTTAGACACATTTCAATTCTTTCTATCATATCTAAACCGCTGGAGAAACACCCTGTTACATGAAAATCAGTCTGGCTTCAGAGCTAAGCATTCTGTCATACAGCTCTTACATCTATGATAGTCACAAGTATATCAACTAACAAGTTAGTATCTCTCTTCTATGTCTCTATCGACGTGCGCGTACAACCGATTGCTTCCCTTTACATGCTTTGAGCTCCATAGAGCGTCATCGGCCTGAAATAACTTTTTAGAAACTTCAAAACCCAGGGGAATTATGGGTAGAGAAATCCTTTTCTGAAATAACGTCGGCTAAATCCTTCTTTAGTTTCTTTGCTCGAGCAAAGGCAACCTCATAGGTATGGAGCACTTCGTCCATTATAACTCCATCGCTGATAATACTGCTGACAAGTTTCTGCCTTTGTTCACTACCAGAAATATGCAGTTCCTCTCCCAACTTTCGTTTCATTTCAGCGAGCACATCTTCGCGAGAACAGATTTCCCAGAATTCTCTATTCTATTTTTAGGTTTGGGATATCCCCGTTTCAGCTTGTGGCTAAACGGGACCACCGCACGTCGACTAGGGGCAATACGAGATACTAACTTGTTAGTTGATATACTTGTGATGATAGTACAATGGCTTAATAATGTTAATGAGCACACATTTTCCAGAG
The DNA here is from genome assembly GCA_036898135.1 of Oncomelania hupensis. NCBI lineage: Eukaryota > Metazoa > Mollusca > Gastropoda > Littorinimorpha > Pomatiopsidae > Oncomelania > Oncomelania hupensis. The sequence goes on from CM072519.1 coordinate 70,612,085, forward strand.
CATTATTCATTGACTTTGCAAAAGCTTTTGATTTAATTGACCGTAACCTCCTAATATGAAAATTACAATTATATGGTATAGCTTTAAATCACTTGATCTTCTAAAATCTTTCATTTCTGAGCAGTGCGTTTTCATTAATAACCAAAAATTACAGTTTGAAGCTGTTACTACTGGAGTACCTCAAGGATCGATCTTAGGTAGGGCCTTTATTATTTTCTGTCTATATAAATGATCTTCCCCTTCATATTTCTTCTTCTTGTGAACTCGTTGCTGATGACACCACATTACACTCCAAGGATACAGAAATACGTAATTTAGCCTCCTCTTTACAAATGGGGGCAAATGAATTCTAGGGATCACCCCGTAGGGTTGCCCGGGGTTTCAGTATAAATAGTATACCCGCTTTCTGGAAATTTAGTGCTTTAAATTCCCACTGTCGTTTTCTTTCTCCTTTGTTCTTTCTCATTCCTACTTTGTTCTATCAATCTATTAAACTATCTTCTTTGGTAGACCAGTCACCTACCTTTTTTCTTGAAAACTCTTCCGGGACAAAATTCCTCATTTGTGTGTGAGGTCTGTTGGATCAGCTTGGGAATTTGGACGCTTTCTGCCAGGTGGTCACTAGGGCTTCCTATGATGTTATTATTTGGCAATGTAGGCAATTTACATGTATGTTTGTATTTCTATTTTGGTTTTGTGAACGGGGTTCGATATATTAGAGTATAGCCTCAACGCCCCCTGCGTGGGATGTTTTTATTGTAAAGTGACTGGCTGGTGGAGTGCCTTCAGTGTTACCACTAGGGTTGTTTAATCAGATCTTTTATGCGGACCAGGGGTTAATCAGATCTTTTATGCGGACCACGGGTGAGTCCTCTTTCAGCGAAGTTGTGGTCTTGATTTTGTGGTCCTGACTGCTGCGCTCCCTTGTCATCTCCATCTTCCTATATGCTTGCGAAGCATGGACGCTCACAGCAGATCTCCAATGAAGAATACAAAGCATGGAGATGAGGTGCTACAGAAGACTTCTGGGCATTTCCTATACCCAACACATAACCAACGACGAAGTCCGACAGACCATCACACAAGCCATTGGACAACACGATGACCTGCTAACAGTGGTGAAGAAACGGAAACTCCGATGGTATGGCCACGTCACCAGATCATCAGGCCTTGCAAAGACTATTCTGCAAGGCACAGTGCAAGGAGGTAGAAGAAGAGGGAGACCGAAAAAGAGGTGGGAGGACAACATTCGAGAATGGACTGGTTTGACACTGAGCGAAGCCATCAGGGCTGCTGAGGACAGAGAAAGATGGAGTATGCTGGTTAAACGATCATCTGTGGTGCCCCTATGACCTTCGGGTTACGGGACAGGATAGGATAGGATAGGATTCGGCTATTTGCAGTCCATTGGACCCTGTAAGCAATGAATAACAAACTAAATTACAGGGATGGACTGAATTTAATCACATGATGCTTAATCCAGACAAAACAGTCTGGACATGCTAATTACATCTAGACAAAAAAGGCAAAGTTCTTCAATGAAACCCCCTCCCTTAAAGCTTTGCAACAAAACAGTTGAAGTCCAATGCCATAAACTTCTTGGTGTGACATTAGACAATAATTTGTCTTAGTTGCAACATATTTAAAATGTTAGTAGAACTATTTCCAGGACTTGTCAAGGATTAAACATTACTTAAACCTGCAGTCTCATAAACTATTTTTTGGGACATATTCAACCATTTATTGATTATTCTTCAACTATTTGGGATAATGCTAGTAGCAATGCCACGAAGCCTTTATTTCAGATTCACAAACCTGCAATTAAAATGGTTATTTTTTTAGACGAAATCTCTGAATGATTACAGATCAACATACTACCTCTTGCCAACAGATTAAAATTGAATAGGGAATTTTCATGCACAAGACCCTTTGTGGTAATACTCCATCCTATCTTTCTTCTCTTTTTCTAGTAAAACTGCCAGATTTTCTACCAAACTAAATATCCCATTTTTAACAATTGATCTGTTTAAAACCAGTCTGTCATATTCAGGTTCAACTTTATGGAATAATGTTCCACAAGTTCTCAGCAGTGCAGTCACTAAATACGCATCCTTTAGAAACCATCTTTTACAGCACATTAAAATTAGTTAATTAGCTACTTGACAAGAGTTCTACATTCATAACTTTAATTAGATTGTTTTACATAAGTTGTTTGTGTGTGTGTGTGTGTGAGCGCGCGCATGTCTTGATTATATTGTTACAGTATTATGTTACTGTTATAAAGTTGTTACACTAATTGTTATTGTTACAAGCCCCAAGGGCAAGATATAAAAAAGCACACCCAGTGCCTAATCTTTTACCCTTGTTAATTAAAATTATTATCTTATCTTATCACACCCAAAAAGTCCCAAATATTTCAGTCGACACACAACAAAGCATGAAATTTCATTTAAACTTTTATTCTGTAAAATTTACACTGACATTATACAAGATAACTTCATGAGTAAAATTCACACACTGCAGCTGAAAGACAGCAGAAAAAAAACATGCATGCACAAACTGAAATCCTTCCTCAAACACAAATTTTCCAAACCAAAAGAACACAGAGGCATTATACATTATTTCTGTGAATGTTTTCTACACTTTCATCCAAACAAATAAAATTCGGTAAGATAAAACATATTACATTCTTGCCCAAGACAATTTCTCCCTATAAAAAACATCTTGAACCAGAGAAATGTCATCACATTCCAAAATATTTTGAACAAAATGAAAAGGACTCGTCTTCATTTAAAACCTTTACAGCAATATCTTGATAATAATTATTATTACCGTAGAAACGTTGACCAAAATATTTTAAGAATAAGCATCGGGAATCAATAGACAATGAATTTGTTGGCAAAATGTTAATCTTGGGGAATTTGATTTACATTTTTGAAAGATGAATTGTTCGGTGAAAGCATGGACATCACAACGCACAAGATGTAAGGCCAAGCAGAATGAACATGGGACATGAAAAGCATGTACGCCCATGGCCATGCACACACATGGGTACATGTCATAATGATGCATACACACACTGACTCGACACACACACGCAATATGCATTGGAAGCACCTACAGACCAACCGTTTAGCCATAGTGTACCACTAAACATAATATAAAATATTTCTCAATGCAAAGTGTTTCTCAGGCAAATATGTTATCATAGCGATACGTGCAACAATAAATAATATTTCCTCTTTGCGGGTGCTGAGCTAACCTTGCATCAGCAGTCTATAACAAAATATCATTAGTGTATGTCCAAATGATGTGTACATTCACACAAGTCAAATTGTACAACTGTTTAGTAGTTATTACGTATGCCTCATGGGATACATTCACACTTGATGCTCACTTACACACTACACTGTATTTGTGTACTGATATATATATCCTTGTTTTGAGCAAAACACGTGCAGCAGCAGAGCTCACACTTTATCATCATCACCATCATCATTATCACCAAAACTAAGATTTAAAAAAGGTAAGCGCTAAGATGATTTCATCCTGGAAGTGAAGCATTACTTTACATTTACAGAATACTCTTTCAGTCTTCCCCAGCAACAGTAATGTTATAGCCTTTGACTACCAAACCCACTGACCTGTGACCTTTCCTGGAACCTTATCTTTGCAACTGTGATGGAGAGCCTAGGCCTACAAAGGTTGTGGAGGTCTTGATCTGGTGGCAGTCTTTGCTCATTCTTTCCATGCTATCAGTATAACAACAAAAGGACTGGCCAGTGTGTATGTGCAGGACTTGCAGAGGGTGTGTGTGTGTGTGTGAGCTGTATTTAGAGGTCGAGGTCTTGTGTACAGTTTTGTGTTAGCCTTCATTTGTTTATTGTAATAATAATACAAATAATACAGGATGCTATATACGCGCCTTTCCCCAAATCAATCGGGCTCAAAGCGCGCGATCTATACCAACATCCACCCTCACACACACTAAATACACATCCATCACTCAAACAGGTGGTTTGATTGATTGATTGTTGCTTTAGGTCCAGCGGACTCTTCCGAGCCAAATCAGGACCGGACAACCCCCGATCCGCATAAAAGATCTGCTGAAACAACCCCAGTGGGAAAACTGAATGCCCTCCACCGGCCAGTCACTTTACAATAAAGACATCCCACGCAGGGGACAGCTGAGGCTTTACCCCAACTAATCGAACCCCCGGTTACAAAAACAAAATAGAATACAAACATCATTATAAATTATCAACAAAACACATACATATAAAATGCCTATATTGCTAAATAATAACATCATAGGAAGTCCTAGTGACCAATACTCCCAAGCAAACAGGTGGTGTAAAGGCAGGGAGATCGCTATTAGAAGACGGAAAGAAAATCGAATTTTTATTTTTGAAATTTTTATATTGACTGCGACCTGTACCATTATTGAAGGGAGGGAGGAAACCGGAGTGCCCGGAGAAAACCCTCGGTGACCTCAATAGTCTTGTACCTAAGTGACATATGTTTGTCTCTTGCGGGAATCGAACCAGCGACCTTCGGCATAGGAAACCGGCGACTTATCCACTGCGCCACCCCTACTACTGTACATACAATTAGACCTATATGTTTGGTGTTCTATTTGTTTTTACTTTTAATTATCACTTAGTAAATGTACTGACCTCACCGGCATCTTCCGCTTTTTTGCAATAAAGAATTGTTGACTAACTCGAACTGACTGACTGTAATTTCCCAAACATTGACTGGCAATGTTCCTTGTTGTTACATTTTCTAAGTGCACAGAAAGGATGCACAAGGTGATCCCGATGATCAAAGGTGGACAATAAAAATTACCAAAACTACCAAACACCCCTTCCATCTGTCATGTCAACTAAACTTTTACACCGCAGCAAATATTCAATACACATGCATTAAACTGTCATTGTTTCATATACATTCATTAAACAATCCTTGTTCCATACATGTGTAATAAACATTTCTTTCCTCCCCCTCTGGCTACCCCCCCCCCCCACCTTCCCCAGTTTTCCCACCCCCACTCTGGTCTATCAACCTCTCATTCCAAATGACAATATTCCATATATACATGATACAACCATTTTCCAGTCAAACAGTCCCCAAGATAAGATGGTCGTGATTCTGACTACCCACATGACACAAACTCCATACTCAACCAATGCCTTCCTGATGAAGATGACCACATTTTATTGTATTTCAACGCGTTCATAATCAAATACATAACAGGACAAACTTCCATTACATTGACTGATACAGCTAGGAACAATATTACAATTCATCCCACCATAACATTGGGTTATATCATTCAGTTAATATCAGCATTTTCCTAACTAGTCAAAATATACAGTTAGCAACATGTTTGCCATCAAAGCATTTAAAGCCTCAACTTTTTTTTTATTTCAACAAATGGTGAATACTATCTTTGTGATTACAACCCCCACCTCGCCTCATGACTATGCCCCCACTATCCAAACAAGCCAGTTAGTGGATTGGTACACTGGATGACAGGAGTGATGAAAGCACTGTCACCAGATGCAAGTAAAAACCCAGCGGGGTGACCTAACTCTTGATTGGCCAGACAGACCAACTTTTGAACTGCCACCCATTTTCTTTTCAACGAAGCTTTCAAGATTTGTGGAATCACCAACTGGGTTTTTGTGACTTTTGGTTTCAAAGTTGTTGAGGGACTAGTGAAAAATGCTGCAGGTGTCACTAGCTCCTCCAGCCTGTCGAAACATAGGCATCCTTTGCCATACATCAACACTGTTAACATCACAACCTTCAATACCACCATTGTAATGACAACACCTATCTCACCATGTATAAAGGTATGTGTAATACTATGGGATGACTGTATACAATATATTTGACGTTAACCTCTTATAGCCACAAACACACTCATAATACATTGGTTATTAAAGGCATCAGTAATCCAACACTTTTTTCCAGGTTCACATTTGCTGAAAGAAAAAAAGTGGGTTTTTTTCTGGCGAGAAAGTAAGTCTTTACAGCAGAAAGTCTTTTTTTCAATTGAAAAATATTTTGTAGGTATACTGAACCATTCTTGAGTAAATCAAACACAAAATTTCATCTTGAAAATGAATGCTCAAATTCTGTTAGTGAATCGCCCACAATAAGCAAATTTGTTTTAAGTTTATATACAAAATACAAAAATTAAAACTGTTTTTTTCCATAACCAAAACACTTGTCTCATTAATGAAAAATACTGTTATCAATTTAAAAAAAATTAAATTTCTGAATATTCATAATTAAAACATTTTGTTCCATTAAAAAATACTGAACTATGAACTGCATTCATCAGAGAAATAAGACACAAATATCACATAATAGTAGGGGAACTATATAGACAGTTACTAACTAACAGGAACACATGCACATCTTTTTTCCATAATGTATACAATAAACTCTTGTCAAACTGTTTGAAAGTCAGTTTTGCAAGTTTTGTGCATAACTATCATCCTCACACTTTCAGAGTTTACTTTTTTTTGGGGGGGAAAGGTAATCAAACTTGTTTTTAAAAAAAAATTCTCATAACTGAAAAAGATGGAGTACGCTGGTTAAACGATCATCTGTGGTGCCCCAACGACCTTTGAGTTAGGGGATAGTATAGGGATATATAGGGGGATCTCATGACTTTATGTCATGTTCTCACAACTGTGTGTAGACAAATAAACTACAGTGCTCCAGGGAGCATACAACTACCCTCATAAATATAAAATCCAGTTTGGAGTCAAAGAAAGATTAAGAAAGACAAAGTCTTACTAACTGAACAAGTGTGTCAACACTGCTGACATATCACATGAACCTCAAACCATTGGTCAGTGCACTGCAGTTGACTATCAAGTATCAAAATTGTGATGATAAACAACCACTTTGCTATACAGTTTAATAATGACTTTTCTGTGACACTTTTCTCTACAGCAATAATCAAGCAGCACACAAACACTGCATAAAATAAATACCCACAAAATAAAATTTAAAAAATTTGTAATTTAAAGATGATGCAACTATATGTCTCCATTTTAAAGAAATGTGTATGCAAGTTGGTTCCAATCTGTAGCGTAATTTCCCTGTAAAGTTCAGCAGAGACGGGGGACAATAAATGTGACAGCAAAATACAGTAACAATTATACATATAAATAAATAAATAAATAAAGTTTTAATAAGATATCATTTCCAACAGTCATAGCAAATGATACAATTTCCAACAAATTGCTGCAAGACTACAATTAAACAAAGTCAGGTGCGTACAAAGAACTAAGCCCAAAACAAACTCCCTAAAATATTTTTTAAACAAACTCCTTAATATGCTAAAACTTTCAAATACACAGTTGCACGCATGCAAATGCACCCACAAATGTTTCCCTATTTGTCGTATCGAATTGACGAGGACCATGCAGTTGTCCTGAGGCTGCGGAATTGTGGCAGGTTTGCGAGTGCTGAAATGACTGATGGGGCTCATCACACACATCCATCAACTGACTAGCTGTTCACAAATTAACACAAATTCTCCTGAAAATGACTCTCCTCCATACAATCAATATCTTTTTCTCTCACTTGCTCTTTGTCTCACTGATCGCCAGACCAATTAATAAAATCAACACACGCTTTTCCAACAAATTTGTTCCATTCCAATCTCAATCTATTTCTCAGCCTGGTCTATCTAATATGGAACAAAACAATCTTAAGCACATTCAAACAAACTACTCCCACTTTGCCAGAAACCTTGAGAGACAGAGAAGTATGGATTTAAAAGAATGACTAAACAAATCATTGCAACTGGCCAATGATGACACAACTGGCCAACAACTGAAAACAAGCACAGAACACAGAAGACCGACATGGGAACTGTAAAGGTGGGTTTTCAATGGTCAAAATAGGTTGCAACAAAATCACAGCCACATCGCATGTGTAACAGTCATTGTTGTTGTAATGTTTAGCTTCCAAACCCAACTTAAGTTTTGGTTTGCTTCTGTACATCAATTGAAATCTATATAGCTCAAACGCTTCACAAATGTACACACACACACACACACTTAGCAAATTATGAAACTGTCCATTTGACACACAAACTTTACACACTGTGGTGTAATATATATTGTGTTGTCAGCAACAATAGTGTTGTTCAATTGTGGGCATCGGAAACAACAAAAATGAAATTGATAAAATGCGAGTGTGAGGTTGGGGGAAATTCACAGTCACCTAGAACAGCCAATAGGAGATGACACTGGTGAGATGACGATCCAAACTCCCATCCTTAGCCAATGAGAAGCCCATGACTGTCCCAACAACATTGTTAATAAAATGATGATCATCAAACCAAACTATATAAGTGACTCGTCCCAATAGGTGCCAAAGATATCTGTTGCCAGGACTGTTTGCCAAACTATTGTCCAGCGTAACACCATACTGACTTGACAGCAGACACCAGCACCAGCCACAGCTCAAATGAGGGCAAGTGTACACACTACCAGTTCCTCCACCGCCATTAGAGATCCCTGGCCTATGATAAACCTCCACAACTGTCCCACACTCAGTTAAATGATAAAAGCACAGAGCTGTCCCCTGCACATGCCACTATCATGTCATACAAACACACCACTACCATGCCACAAACACACCACTACCATGCCACAAACACACCACTACCATGTCACACAGGCCAAACTATCATGTCACAAACACCACTATCACATCACACATCGCAAACACACACACCACTACCATGTCCCACATACACAAATACCACCTTCATGAAACACAAACACCATTAATCATGTCACAAACACACCATTAATCATGTCACACATACGCCATTGTCATGTCCCGGCATGCCTACCCCAAAATGTGAGTTTCAGGAATAACATTTTTTATTTTTCTGGAACAGGCCAGGATTTTCCACAACACTAATACATAAGAAAAGGACTTTGTATTTACACTATGTACATGCTAAAATGTCTTCTTCTGTTGCTGTTGTTTGTGAAGGGTTCTATAGTAGGCACTCTTCAGATCTCTGTAATAGCACACTGAGCATTCGACAATGGATGGAGACATGCGCGTTAAACAGAACATCATCCTCATCCTCTTCTTTTCAGCTCCCTGGAAAGACATCTCCTGGCCTGGACTTGGTCATCAGTAGAGTTTCACATGAGGTACAAAACTAAAAGATTTCCTCTTTGTTGCCCACCACAAGACGTGGCCCACTTTTCTGGGTTGTCCTTTTAAATCCTTCGCTTGTTTTTCTGCAAAACTTTTGGAGGTGTTCGTTCTTTGGCCTACTCTGGGAGATTCCAGGAGCCGCTCTGCGCATCCATTATGAATTAGAACTCGGATTAACTTCCACAGAGATGGGGAACCACTCTTCGGCTAACAGGGAGGGAACTGTGCTCCGACACGCAAAATCAGCGACTTTCGTTATTTTGGGGGGAAATGTACTCACCGGAGCTAATACTGAATTTCCGGAATGTTCTGTTTATTTTATTGATTTTCTGTACTAAATACAGCTGTACCGTAACGGTAGGCATACCTACATGTCACATACACCACCATCATGTTACACATACAAAACTATCATGTCACACACAGGTAATATCATATCACACACCCACCACTATCATGCCACACACTATCATGCCACACACTATCATGTCACACACACACCACTATCAGTCCGACTCCTCAGTGGGTTTGAAGTCCAGTGAGTACACAGCCTTGCCAGACATAGTCTCCATAGAACTCTCAGGGCAATCAGCTGCGCGATGAGAGCGCGAGCCACAGTTAAAGCAGCCGGTGCTGCGCTGCTTTATCGTCAAGGCCCCCCCTGATTGGGCCACAGGTGCGGCAGCTCCTGGCACGGGCTGAGGGGGAACACTGGGACCGCCGTTGCCGGTAGGAGCCACAGCAGGTGGAGATTGGTGGTAGACGGCATTGCCATGCATGATGGAATACAAATGACTGGGGTGGAGGGGTGCGGGGTAGGCAGGGTGGGAGTACTGGTACATGTCCGGTCCGCCGTAGCCGTTGGTCACAGACCCCATGGGCTGATTGTTATGACCGGCATAGTAGGCAGGGGGCATGTGGGGGACGAGGCCGTTGGGCCCCTGGGACAGGACGTAGTAGGGAGGGTACATCATTTGGGGACCTAACTGGGCCGTGTTTGAGTACTGACCCCCTTGCGCGCACACCGAACAACCGGGGTGGCCGGAGGCAGGGGGACTAGGAGTGGCCGACACATGAGGCCCTCCCGGCCCCGCTGCCTGCAGCGGGGAAGAGCGTAAAGAGGAGTCTGACAGGGCGTTGGTGATGACCTCCATGCTGGCCTCTCGCTGCAGGCTGTTGCTGCCCGTGTGGCTGGGGGAGCGATTGATGGTGGAGCTGGCGATGGGATGGCTGGCTGTCACAGTGGTGACAGGATGAGAGGCCGACACTGTCATCACAGACCCCGACCCAGGCAAGGTGGTCTGCACTGACCGAGTCACTAAAGAGAATGGTATGACACCAGGCTGCGTCTGGGGGTGAACGGGAGGAATGTGGGGGGCTGCAATAGGGCCTCCCTGACCCCTACCATAGGGCAAGTGGTAAAGCGGCATGCGCTGAGATGACCCGCCCTCCATGGGAGGCGCTGCGTTGCTGTTCATGCCGGGCCCCATGGGATGCTGTACGTAAGGCATGGCGATGACGGGGCTGCCTGGCTTCTGGTCGCCAGGAATGCTGATCAGATTCTTGCCTTGCAGCATGGTCATGTTGGTGTGGGCCGGCTGGGGCTGCCCCGGCTTGTAGCCTCCGGCTCGCATGGGCTGCCCTGGCTGGAGGAGGCCCGGGCGCTGCTGCATGCCGGTGGACATGAGGGGCATGGAGTCTGTGGCGTAGCTGTTGTTGTTGGTGTTGTTGATGTTGCTGGGGACCCCGCCTAGCAAGCCCATGTCGGGGGGCTGGACCAGCAGCCCCTGGGAAGGCGCAGCGGTAGGCAGAGGGTAGTAGCAGGGGATCATCTGCGGCATGCCAGGCTGCACGGGCATCATTGTGGCTTTGGACGCTGCATCATCAGGTGGCGTCATTCTAGAATTGGTGGCATGAGGGCTGTTGGAGTCTAACCCTTCTGTTCCAGCCGATACTTTGACGTGGGCGCTCCTACCACTGTTCTTACCAACCTCTGACATCCCATCAGCCTTATCTGAAAATCAAGTGATGGAAAGACAATACAGAAGAAATAAAGACAAAGCAACTGTGGTTTGTGTGTGTGCTGAATACCTATAGTAAGATCTTTGTCATGCTGTTCCCTACAAAGTCTGATGCTGCCAGCAAACCAACAACAGAAATTCAACTACAGAAAATGCAATAGTGAAGCATTTGATAGAATGAAGACTAAATCTTTCCACTCAACCTGAGAGATAGCTACTTATTCAGTTATTGGTAGTTTGGGTGATCTTCCAAACACCTTGTTCAGCAAAATGACTGATGTGGCTGGAAATCAAATTCTTGTTTACAGTCTGCATTTGTCTGCTTAGCTGGTTTTTAATCTAAGACCAATGGCGTGTGTGGGGTTGTATTTTCTATCTGGCTGGTTTTTAATGTTAGACCAATGGCGTGTGTGGGGTTGTATTTTCTGTCTGACTGGTTTTTAATGTTAGACCAATGGCGTGTGTGGGGTTGTATTTTCTGTCTGACTGGTTTTTAATGTTAGACCAATGGCGTGTGTGGGGTTGTATTTTCTGTCTGACTGGTTTTTAATGTTAGACCAATGGTGTGTGTGGGGTTGTATTTTCTGTCTGACTGGTTTTTAATGTTAGACCAATGGTGTGTGTGGGGTTGTATTTTCTGTCTGGCTGGTTTTTAATCTAAGACCAATGGCGTGTGTGGGGTTGTATTTTCTGTCTGGCTGGTTTTTAATCTAAGACCAATGGCGTGTGTGGGGTTGTGTTTTCTATCTGGCTGGTTTTTAATCTTAGACCAATGGCGTGTGTGGGGTTGTATTTTCTGTCTGGCTGGTTTTTAATTTTAGACCAATGGCGTGTGTGGGGTTGTATTTTCTGTTTGGCAGGGCCAAGTTTGGCAGTTTATCATTTGTGCTGACAGTCTCAGATGAAATTCATACACACCTAAATCTTCAGAGCCCTCAGAGCTGTCCCCTTTGCCCACCAGAGCTGACTGCAGCGATACAGGGCCAGGACTTCCACAAGGGCTACAGCCAGTGGGGAAATCTGTCACAGTGGCAGGCAAACTGTCCATGATGGTGAAAGTTGGCCTAGGTGAAGCTTGGACGGCCGTGTGGAATGAAGCGTAGGAGCCAGCTGGCCCCCATTGCATGCTGGAGGAAGAAGAAGGGGAGGGGTGGCCCAGACCACTATAGGCTGTCGATGCATCCATCAGACCGTTGGGTAGTGGCACAGGCTTCTCACTGGAAGTTACAATATTACAGGTACCAAATCAGCCGTCCTTTTATGGACATGACATCACAAATAGGCCAATATCATCTATTACAAATACACACAAATGGACTCTTGGAAAATAACGCCCATACTAACCATTCAAACAGTAATGCAACAGCCTTCTCCTTTGTTGTCAATCATCCATTACTACACCCTTCATGTCCACCTGTAAGCTAAGATAAAGCTCATCCCACTCATCGTCTTCATGATTTACAATGTTCTGACCCTCACTGCAAATCTGAACCATAAAAACAACCCTGTCTGCACTGAGCGGATTTTGTACAAATGTTTTGTCCCCGACGATTGATGCATCTAGGTACACCTTAGGTTCATTTATTAGCTATCATCTGCATACACATTGATCCATGAGTTGTTTGAGAACATGCATCAATGCAACGAGGTAAAGATAAACAAAACAGGAGGCAATGCATCTGTGGCTAGCAACTGCAATACAGCACACACAAACCTGTTGATCTGATCCAACTTGGAGCGCAGAGCCAGCTGAACATCATGGGGTAGGCCATACTTGCCAAGGTCTTCCACAGCCAACCGGTCCATGGTCACACCTGAAAGATTGGGAGCGTACTTGTCCATGTTGAGAATATTCAACAACTGAGTCTTGGCTACATCGGGGGAGTTGACTCGGCTGTTGGCAGGGGAGGTGGTAGTGGAGGAGAGCTCAGAGCGAGGTGGGGAGATGGGGCAGGGGTGGTGTTGTTGCTGTTGCTGCGGTGGTGGTTGTTGTTGTAGTAGCTGTTGCCCTGGTGCCATCTGCTGGTGCATCAAGTGATGAGCAGGCATCAACAGCGGCTGCTGTTGACAGGCATGACTGCCAGGGAAAACAAATCAATTCACCTTTAATACAATTATTATTGCCATATCATCGTAATAATTACGTCTCCATTTGGGCTATGGAAATATAGGCAATGCTTATAAATCTTTTGTTGTGCCTACCATGGGAAAATGTGACCACAATACTCACACCGACTCAACCAAAGCTTTTTAGGTTTGAGGTTAGGTCAGCCAGGCTAGCTATAGCGAGCGTTGTGGCCAAGTGGGCTAAGGCGGGACTAACTTGCCTTGTCCACAAGCCAGAAACCAATGGCGCCTGACAGGTGTGGGTTCGAGTCAGCATCTGGGCATTATGTTTCTCCAAATATTATTTACTTTCGACTTGGGCAACGTCTCGGGGGTTTTCTCTGGGTACTCCGGTTTGCTCCCCCAGCAAAAATTTCAAAAATTCAAAAATAATGTTAGGTAGGTTGGGTTTGGGCGCACCACTGGCTGCGACTACGCCTTCCCTGGGGGAGGCGGCCCAGAAATTCCCGATAGAAAGGGATAATAAACTGCAGCACACACACACACAAAAATATATATATCTATAAATAAATAGCTTCGCCGATGCTTCCTTTCCTTTCACTGGAAGAGAGGGTGCAGGCAAGCTATAAATAGCCCGCAGCAAGCAAAATGTGGTGGCACTAAACAGTGCTGCTCACATAGGCATTGAGCTGGTGTGTACTATACATCCTGCACCTTCCTATCTGCCAACAATCAAAACCAAACCTGTAGTAAACAAAACTGTCAGTGTGGATGAATGACAGTGTAAAAGAGTTGCAAGGATGTTGTGAGTGGACTGATTGGAATGTACTGACTGATTGATGCACCAGTGTGAATGCGACTGTGGATGTAGTGACGGACTATATTAGGTTTTGTGAAGATATAGTCATTCCAACTAAATCTGTCAATGTGTTTCCTAACCCTGGATTTCCAAGTCTTTGAAGGCAATGCTCAATGAAAAGAAGTTGGCATTTCAGACCGGGGATCGAACCGAACGTCAGCGAGTGCAAAGCAATCTGCGCAGAGAGATCAAAGAAGCCAAATGATTGTATACAGAAACATTCCAAGCACAGTTTAACAAGGGTTGCCTCGCTGATGCTTGGCGATGGGTGAAAGCTCTGACCAGGCAGGCCAAGGCAAAACTGTCCTGTGATGCTCTCCCTTTCCGTGAGCATGCGCACTTCCCCGAGGATCTCAATTTTACTGCCGGTTCGAGAGGGATCACACGTGTTCTGAAATTGTTGACGTTATATTGCGCCTTAGATTGCAAGCTGCTGATGCCAGCGATGATGAGCAGTACAAAATTTACAGTGCTCTCGTCGAGATCACTTTCCGCCGGTTGAACATCAGGAAAGCCGGGGGTCAAGACAGCATCGGGGGACACTTTGTGAAGTCAAGTCTTGTTTTCAGTCAACTGTTCAGCTGGTCACTCAAAGATTGAACTGTCCCCGACTCTTGGAAAATCTCTACTACCTGTCCTGTGCCCAAGAAAAACCAACTCAAAGGTCTGAATGACTATGGCCCTGTGGCTCTCACCTCAATAACCATCAAATGTTTGGAAGGCATGAATTTCTCTACACTATTCCTGTTCACTCAACCCTTTCACCATCCTCAGCAGTTTTACTTTCAACGTGGTGTGTGATTTTGATGTGATATGACTTAGTGCAGTGTGGATTGTGTGTTGCTAGATACTGTTCCACAGCAACAGTCTATATTCTATCAGTTTGTGCTTTTGGTCAATTTTTAAATCATTGCTATGTACTATGTTGGCACCACCAAGAAATTTCTCTGTTCATATAATAAAGTATTCATAATCGTTTTGACAGATTGAAAATACACACTTCATCCACTGTCAAGTGGCTTGTAGCAAGCATCACCGTAAACTGTCGTCTTGCAGTTGTGGTAACAGAAGGACACACCATCTGGTTCCCTCACAATAATAACAACAATCCTCTATCAATTGCTGACAAGACGACAACAATTTGGACCCTGAGGAGAACAAATAAAACAATTATATGGACTGGATACCTTGGAGGGAATCGCTGAGGTTGAGAATAGTAGAAGAATGAAGGGTGATGAGCAACAAATCTGGGTATTCGACCAGCAGCATCTGAAACCACACAAAACAACCCACGCTTAACGTTGTATTAACAACTCAAAATACTGTTAACAAACAAAAATAATCATCACAAGGACTGTGAGCAGTGTCAATAAATGCTCATAGAGGTAGATATAGTAAAGTGTCCTAACATTGATGCACACATGATAACCACTGAAATGTTCAGCTACAAAATCCACCTACAGGGTTATTTGATATTTTATTGGCTTCAGCTACCGCCTGTATTGGTCAGTGCCTTGAACAGCTCTTGAGCTGGAAAAGCGCAATGTAATAACAATAAACGTAAATTAAAAACAAAAATTCTCTGTTTTAATTTTCTTCCCAGCAATGACCATATGACCACATTGATTTGTAAGTAACCTACACTTTTACTTGTAATGTGAAAGCAACAGCTTGTTTCCACAGCACAGTAGCAGTAGTTGATTTCCAACAAATGAGGTATTGTACAATGAGGTGGGTGGGGTGAAGATAGGTGAGGTATTTCAGACAAGAACAACAAAATAATAAACCGATAAACAGTAAAACATATATTGCAATTAAAGCCTGAGAACATGCACTGTCCCTAACAAAGCGGTCTGTCTACCTTGTGGCCACAACCTTCAGATCGCAGTGAGGACATGCACTGTCCCTAACAAAGCGGTCTGTCTACCTTGTGGCCACAAACTTCAAATCACAGTGAGGACATGCACTGTCCCTAACAATAACAAAGCGTTCTGTCTACCTTGTGGCCACAAACTTCAGATCACAGTGAGGACATGCACTGTCCCTAACAAAGCGGTCTGTCTACCTTGTGGCCACAAACTTCAGATCACAGTGAGGACATGCACTGTCCCTAACAAAGCGGTCTGTCTACCTTGTGGCCACAAACTTCAGATCACAGTGAGGACATGCACTGTCCCTAACAAAGCGGTCTGTCTACCTTGTGGCCACAAACTTCAGATCACAGTGAGGACATGCACTGTCCCTAACAAAGCGGTCTGTCTACCTTGTGGCCACAAACTTCTGATCACAGTGAGGATGCAGGGCTGTAGGCTTTCACCGAAATAAATGAATCAATAAATATGAAAGCACAACGCAAGGAAACAAAATCCTTCAACAGCTGATACATGCTCTAAATGGATGAAGAAAAAAACTAGAACCGCTAAGCCCATATGACTCACATGCTCCTTATGGAACTCGCAATATTTAACATGAAAATGAGTGCCCCGAAAAAATAAAATGAAAAAGTGGCATTAAAATGCAAAGTAACATCGATTTTGATCTTTCTATGTTCTTGACCTAGAGATGGCCTTGACCTCCGGCTCCAAATACACTCATGATTCATGTACTATCAAATAAACTACAGCAAAAGTGGGATGGACTTGACCTTCAGTGACTCTGACCTTGGGATGAACTTAACCTTCAGTGACCTTGACCTTTCATGCATGTCTGATTAAATAAACAGCCATTTCACTGTACGATGACCTATTCGTTGTATGTTTTTGCAAGGCCTAAAATAACCTTGACCTTCACAATCAACCCAAAAACGGAACATCTATAAAAAATCTATCATCTCAAAATACAACAAGTTTGGACTTTATATCTCTCACAGACTTTGGACAGCTCCAGTAATCTTGACCTTGAAGTGAGGTTGACCAAATTTGTATAGTATGTCTCATTGATATCTATCACTCATCAAAAAATCATAAGTTCAATATTAATCACCTATAACAAAAAAAGAAGAAGGAAATTTTGTGAAAAACTGTCATTTTTTGACAAACATTTGTTGACCCTATGACCTTAAAGTCAATCATTCACTGATAATTTATGAGGACACATGGGAATACATCATCTTAGCAAGTTAGCAAAAGAGGTGGGAGGACAACATTTGAGAATGGACTGATTTGACCCTGAGTAAAACCATCAGGGTTGCTGAGGACAGGGAAAATGGAGTACGCTGGTTAAACAATCCATCATCTGTGGTGCCATTATGACCTCCGAGTTACGGGAAGTTACGGGAAGGATAGGGTAGCAAGTTTGGTTGTGATAGTTGAAATAGGTTCTGAGATATTCATCCACTTGCAAGTTTTGCACAGACGGCGGAAGGCAAACAAAGAGACAGATGAAGAGGGACTTTTTTTTTTAAATTTTATTTTTGGACTTTTTAGGACTCACTTCGAACAGATTTGCACAAATCTAGATTTTTTATTTTATTTGGGTTAGTACAAAGAAACACATGAGAGTCAAAAAGATGCACACCTCAGAGACCAGACAAAGACTTTTGTTCCAGAAACCATTTTTTGTAAAACAGCTAGAACTGCGGCTGCCTGCAGATGAGCATGCCAAAATGCACAATAAATCTGGGTACAAATGATAATACAATAAATGATAATGGCCTTAACCGAATGAAAAAAAATTTAATAATTAGAAGTGTCAGCAAATTGTATGTCTATGTGAAGTGTGTTGTCAGTAGCTTCAGCAGCATGCAATAAAAAAATCATTTAAAAAAAAAAAAAGGCACAATAAAAGCAATGATAAAAATTAAGGTCAAAACTTGGCTGGACATCAAAACTGGATGAGGATGGCAACAACATCAGAGGCAGTGCATGCCATGATGCAGGTTGGTCAGGTAATGACCGTAAAACTTCAACTGACCATTGAGATTGGGGGTCAGGTAGTAAAGGCGTGAATTGCGAAGGGTCATGGAGCGGAGGTGTGGCGAAACGCCACTGGCCAATTCTTCATCTGGAAGTCAATACAAGCATGGTCGCCAGTCATTCCAAAATAACTGTTTGCATATACATTGGCTCCCTCATTTCAACTAAAAACATGCTGTTGCAGAAAATGTTTTCCTGTGCTAGCTTATTGTATTTGTGGAAGTATATTCTGACTTAGTATGTCATACTCTGTATCTGTGGAAGTATATTCTGACTTAGTATGTCTTACCTTTTATCTGTGGAAGTACAATCTGACTTAGTATGTCATACCCTGTATCTGTGGAAGTATATTCTGACTTAGTATGTCTTACCTTTTATCTGTGGAAGTACAATCTGACTTAGTATGTCATACTCTGTATCTGTGAAGGAACAATCTGACTTAGTATAACATACCCTGTATCTGTGGAAGTATATTCTGACTTAGTATGTCTTACCTTTTATCTGTGGAAGTACAATCTGACTTAGTATGTCATACTCTGTATCTGTGAAGGAACAATCTGACTTAGTATGTCATACCCTGTATCTGTGGAAGTATATTCTGACTTAGTATGTCTTACCTTTTATCTGTAGAAGTACAATCTGACTTAGTATGTCATACTCTGTATCTGTGAAGGAACAATCTGACTTAGTATGACATACCCTGTATCTGTGGAAGTACAATCTGACTTAGTATGCAACACAAACAAGTCCTGGCACAAGACACCACTTGCTACTTTTACCTACAAGGCAAGATTGGACTTCACTCTATCTTCTTGAGGCAATCCACAAGGTCAAACCATGATCGGTCCACTAGCTCCGGGCTTTGCCACTGTCCGAAATCAATACTCCATATTTTTAAAGAATATGTCCTGTATCCACTCACAGTTTTGGCACTATACTCTCTGCCTGAAGGAAATGTGTCGGATAGCGCAGTGGTTGGAGCACTCGCTACTGTGTCGCAAGTTAAGCACCGTCCAGTGCGGTTAGCACTGGGATGGGTGACCGCAAAACGTGAAGCGACAAATAACAACGCCCCCAGTTGACTCAACTGTGACCGAGTACCTACTCTCTTAAGGGTGGGGAAGGTAAAGCATCGAGGGAGAGAGATGGGCATCACCCTCATTACGCTGGCCCAAGATAAGTGTGATCTCCAACATCACGCTCCCCTACGGCCAAAAGGCTATTGGACTACCTTTACCTTTTTACCTGAAGGAAATATAGAGCGTTGAAGGGAGAGGGGGAGGGGGGTGGAATCAACCCTAACAGCCTGCCGTTGAATTAAATAAAAACAGCAGCAAGTATACAAGCACTGCCCAAAAAAACCAACAGCACTTAAGCCCAGATGAAATCCTCACTGAGCTCAACCTAAACGCCCTCCAATACAGCCCTTCTCCTTCAACCTAAGGCATACCGTAAAGTTCAAATTCTATTGAAACAGCACTGAAAACTAAACAAAAGAACTGAAATGTCTACACACTTGTTAAACTGCCCCCTAAAGCAACCATTCCCTTACGGGACTGAGGGCTGAGCATACAGGTAAAGGCTCCTCCTAACCTTTCAGTGGGAGGAGCATCACTATCAACATACAATACTACAGTTGACGTACCATCCGGTATGGATGCCACGGGATGTTGAAAGGGCATGGTAGACATCATGGGAAGGTTCTGCGGAGGTTGGTGATGTATGACTACGTCCTTCAAAAACTGGACCACCAGATCACTCTCCAGGATATGCTCTGGCGCCTTCAATAAAGCACTGCACGATCAAAAGGCATCACTCATTATGGCTGCACTCATAGATCCAAACAATAATACATGTTTAGGAAATTGAGTGATGGACCCACTTTTCTGGACTACTTAGCACTGATCTTACATAACATTCGCAATTATATTTGTGGGCGAGTACGTGCCAATCCAAACAGATGTCTCTCAAACAAAACATACAGTATTTTCAGACTCCATTCAGCATTGTACTGCAGCATGGCCGGCACAGGATACAAGGTGCTGAATGATTGATTGTGCAAGTCCTCCAGGCAGACTACATACCTAAAAAACCCATTCAGTATGTGCAGTTGTTCCTTTATATGTTCCTCTCTACTGGAATGCTGCTGACTGTGGGGTGAAACAGCTGAAACACGCACAAACAATAGCATCAGGAAAAATCATTCATGTATAATCCTCGTTATTCTTCTTGACATTAACAAACCAAACATTCTAACTTATGAATAAATGGTATAATATGAACTTCTGTTGTTTATTTTTCTTTCCAAAAGCATCACCTTCATCATCATATGACACACCCAGGCAAGTGCACGAATGGAAACATACCAGTGTCATTTTCTTCGAAATCATTCATCATCATCATCATCACTACCATCATCATCATCACCACCATTATCACCATCATTATCATCATCATCCACATCACTACTCCAACTGACTGAGAAAATGCACCCATAGCTGCATTGTTAAATCCTAACTATCATAAACGGCTATGTGTGGCTGCATAATGATGATACCTACCACACAACTGGGGTATACTTCCAGTGGGCGGCTTTTCACCTGGGAATAGGTCGATCAGCTGCAAAACAGAATATCAATGTTACTCATCACTGTGTCTATGCCTCGATAATATTCACATTAGCTGACAAAACTACTTCAAACTTCTAAGAAGATCAAAGCTTAAAGGAGAAGGGTGTACAAAATGACAAATGGAAAACATCTGCTGTCATCCAGAATGTACTCCGTTGTCTAGGGCATTGGATGATAAACCCAAACCCAAGTTGGCGACATCAGTTACATCCTGAGTTGGCCAGTGTCATCAGCTGGCAAAGCACTAAATAACAACTATAACAATAAAGAATGTTTGTAAATTACCTGTAGATGGAAATCTTTTATCTCCCTAAAACGTTTGCCAACTTCTGTCTTCTCTCCATTGGACCAGATCGTCTGCAAAACAAGATAACAATTAAAACTGTTTACTATTCTCAAGTACAAGAATATTTTTAATACTAGGGACTGATGAACTGTAAACCATAACAAGAATTATATAACACAAGTTGGAGCAAACATAGACAATAGCAGACATAACAATCTACTACCACTACCAGCATTGTTACTGCCTTTATTGGCACAATACTGATCTGACAATATACTAAACATACTAACAAATCTATAGAATATACATACGTTATGAATGTGGTTTATACCATAACCTGATAAAGACAATTCCACTTGATTAAATACAGATACTATGAAACACTTCATGTAGTACTGTTGTTAGGCTCTATCTAGATATACATGGACCAGTTGTTAGGCTAAAGTTGAGGCTATTTGGAAATAACTAAAGCAGCAAATGTGACTCACAATGATACGATATTCTGCACTCTTGTCAGTCTTTTTGGGCTCCAGCACATAAATGTTACGCACATGCACTGCAATAAAAGAAACCCGGCGTTACTAAATCAATCAATTATTATTAATCAATTAATTAATCTCTGTAATCTACACTTGACTACATTTTTGAAGGTAGGTTCTGTGGCCTGTTCATCGTTCTTTCAGTTTTTAAAAGCCACAGTATCCAGGATGTCTATTTGATGCTTTGTGACAAGGAATGTAGAAAGTGTCAATGTTAATGTTGCGACATTAAAAAATAAATCCTTATTTCAATAATTGGTAATGGTTGCTCAAACTGACCCCTAAGCTTGTAAATGTAGGCATCTTTCTTTTGCTTTGTAAACAAACTGCGCACGCTATACACCTTCACTGCAGTGCTGTTTTTACAACCAACATTGATGCTATTACTAGGTACACAAACAAATCATTTTATATTAAAACTGTACTTTTGAAGGATATTTTTTGGCTTAATTTTATTTTTGTTCTACTGGAGTAATGTTCACTGTGAATTTTAAATGGATCTTAAACGGCGGCAGGGATAGCTCAGTGGTCAGAGCGCACGACTTGTGTGAGTGCGTCTTGGGTGAAGTGAGTTCGAATCCTGACTTCAGCAAACTATTGTGTGATTGCTGGATATTACGGGCCAGCGCCTTGAGAAGCTCTCTGAGCTTGTAAGTGCGCTATATAAGAGAAATCTCTTTCTTTTTCTTTTTATCTTTGATGCTGAAATGTGTATGTTGGGGCTTTTCAATAAAGCATTGAAATTATTAGTTAGCGCACCATAGCGAATGGCACCACTGAAAGAAAACTGCAAGTTTCCATTCAAATTGTATCATAGTAAACTGATGTTTTGGAATTTGAATCATTAAAATGAATAAATGTTAAGTCAGGGGTTTTCCCCTCGGAAAATACAATTTGTGTTGTATTGCATTGTATACTGTAATCGGTATTGCATTAAATAAAAGACGATTGAGGCTCACCTTTGCTTGGTTGTGGTATAGAGGACAGCCTATTGCACAGAGACGTGTGGATGGTGGAGATGGGAGGTTCATCACCAAGATAGTGATCCACGTGGTTCTCATTGAACAGCTCCAGTGGCGGTTCCTCTTCTTCCAGCTTCTCCTGCAACCATCACAATCACTCTCTAGTAACATGCCAATGATAACAGTTTGCCAGCAACCATCACAATCACTCTCTAGTAACATGTTTAGAATGAATGCGTGAGTACTGCGCTTTGAACTGATATTGTTCCTTATTATTATTAGTACATGCCACTGATAACAGTTTGACAGCAACCATCACAATCACTCTCTATTAACGTGTCATTGGTAACAGTTTGACAGCAACCATCACAATCACTTTCTATTAACGTGCCATTGGTAACATCTTGACAGCAACCATCACAATCATTCACTAGAAATGTGCCAGTGGTAACAGTTTGACAGCAACCATCACAATCACTCTTCAGTAACATGCCACTGAAAACAGTTTGACAGCAACCATCACATTCACTCTCTAGTAGTAACGTGCCATTGGTAACAGTTAGACACTGACAGCAACCATCACAATCATTCACTAGTAATGTGCCATTGGTAACAGTTTGACAGCAACCATCACAATCATTCACTAGTAGAGTAGTAATGTGCCATTGCCATTGGTAACAGTTTGACAGCAACCATCACAATCATTCACTAGTAGAGTAGTAATGTGCCATTGCCATTGGTAACAGTTTGACAGCAACCATCACAATCATTGACTAGTATTAGTAATGTGCCATTGGTAACAGTTTGACAGCAACCATCACAATCATTCACTAGTAATGACTAATGTGCCATTGGTAACAGTTTGACAGCAACCATCACAATCATTCACTAGTAATGTGCCATTGGTAACAGTTTGAGTTTTTGACAGCAACACAGTTTGCATAGAATGTTGCGCCGTAGGCAGCAGGAATGTTGTCTCTTGTATTGTGTCGTATTGTAAAGGCAGACTGTATCTTACATTGAGAAATTTTATACCTGTATGTTCGTAATAACCTGGACTTTGTGAAATTAGTTTTTATTTTTACATTGGCCACTGTCTTGTGGTCATTTTCGAACTTTTTTAAATTCCATCTGGCTCAGTAGCATTAGAAAACAGGAAAATTTGATTCACTTCGTGAGTGGTGCTCACTTTGAATGTAATAACTATCTTTGCGGGCCTACGGACTACTGCTGATAAGGTTTCACTTGACGTGCTGTGTCAATCTACTGTGTATAAACAATAACCAGAGGGTGTGCACAATACTCTTTTAAAATTTGCAAGAGGGGTTTCGTGCAAACTAAGACTGAAGTTATTTCCAATAATGGAGATAGAAAAGATTCGCTGGTTAGGCCAGTTTTGGATGACAGCGAGGACCAGACTACCATCTAACATTCACCGACACCTCTGTCTTCTTGGTATTCAACGGAGTCCTTCGACGAGGCGCGGGACTAGAGCCGGGCGCCTGTGTCATCAAAGGCGTAACATTCCTCCTGTAACTCTTATACCTCCTGACACACAGCCTACTTCTGCAAACTTTTCACCACATCGGTCCCTCAACCATGGTCATCCCAGTCGTGATTCATGTATTGTACTGAGCTCTGGCCACACACAGAAAGGCAATATCATTGCCATCAACGTCCGCCAGAGGCTTGATGATCAGCTGCGAGTGAGCCACTTTAACTGCCAGTCAGTGGGGCCCAAGTGCAAAGAGAAGCGCACCAGGATCGTCGAATTCGTGAGGGACGAGCGCGTTGACGTCATCTTTCTGACTGAGACTTGGTTGAGGTCAGCGGGCGATGACGCCAAGTGCGCTGACCTCACCCCACCTGGTTATTACCTCAAGTCTTTCCCGCGTGCCTCACGGGGCGGCGGTCTTGCCGTCATCTATCGCGATCACCTCCCCGTAACACTCACCTCCACCTTCCCATTCGAACACTCCAGCCTTGAACTCCTTCAACTTACCATCAGCACTCCCACTCCTGTCCACATATTCTGCCTGTATCGCCCTCCCCCCAGTAAGAAAAACAGGCTCCAAGATTCAACCTTCATCTCCGAGCTTCCTGACCTCCTTGACTACTGCAACCTGCTGCGTGGCAAGTTTGTGATCGTGGGTGACTTGAATGTTCATTACGACGTCCCCACGAATCCCCTCACGAGCAAGGTGCTTGAAGTTCTAACGCGGTTCAGCCTGATGCAGGGCGTACGGGAGCCCACCTACTACAGAAGCGGCCACATAATCGACTGGGTGGTCTACCGTGACGACGATCAGCTGGTGAACTGTTGCACTGTGAGTCACATGCTCTCCTCAGACCATGCAGCTGTACTCACCATCCTCAACGTGATCCCGCCCAAGAGGCCGCCTGTCTACAGAACTGTGCGGGATATTAACGCTATAGACAGGGTGGCCTTCAAAGCTGACATCATGGAGATGCTACTGGGGCTTGGTGCTGAGCTCACTGCCCAGCAGCTGGACGACGGCCTCCGTGGACTATTAGACAAGCACGCCCCGGCCACTGAGAAACGTGTGCGGGCTGGTCGCACGTCTCCATGGTATGCGGCAGTTGGTGATCAGCTCCGTCAGGCTAAGCTTGAGCGACGCCGCGCTGAGAGACGCTGGTTGAAAACAAGACTGACTGTTGACAGACAGAGTTTTGAGGTGGCGAGGGTGGTGGTGGCTGATATTGTTCAGAAGGCCAAAGAAAACTACTGGAACTCAAAGGTTTCCTCCTGTGCGTCGACCAAGGCTCTGTTCAGCACCAGCAAACGTCTACTTGGCAAAAGCAAGGACTTAACGTTGCCCACTAACATTGCTTCAGAGCAAATCCCTGACGAATTTGCGAACTTTTTTATCACCAAGGTGCAAGCTATCAGGGAGGAGTTAGACAGCGTGACCCCTACACCCTCCTCGCCGTTCACTGAGGACGTTAAACAGACGGCGTCCTTTAGTGGATTCAGGCCTGTGACCGAGGATGAGGTTTGGCGCGTCATCACCAGGTCAGCTCCCAAGTCGTGCGCCCTTGACCCCATCCCCGTCCCACTGCTTGTGGAATGCCTTGACGTCCTCCTTCCTGCACTCACCTTCATTGTCAACTCTTCCCTCCTCTCTGGCACTTTCCCTTCCATCTTCAAACAGTCAATAGTCCTCCCACTCCTCAAGAAACCCTCCCTCGACCCTAACACGCTCAAAAACTATCGCCCCGTCAGTAACCTCTCTTTCCTCTCCAAAATCACAGAAAAAATAGTTCTTTCTCAGCTTTCTGACTATCTTCATTATTACAACCTCTTTCCCTCTACTCAGTCTGCCTACCGTCCAGGTCACAGCACCGAAACTGCGCTTGTCCGAGTCATGAGCGATCTCCTGCGCGCGATGGATGGTGGCAAACTCTCCCTTCTCACTCTCCTTGATCTTTCAGCTGCTTTCGACACCATTGACCATCAAATTCTCCTGGATCGTCTTCACCTTTCTTTCGGTATTTCAGGCTCAGCTCTTAACTGGTTTCAGTCTTATCTGTCTGACAGAACTCAAACAGTCTCTACTTCCAAACGCTGTTCTAGACCTTCAGCTCTTTCTCTTGGGGTTCCACAAGGATCGGTCCTCGGACCGGTTCTCTTCATCCTTTACACCAAACCTCTATCATCTCTCATCAGCCACCACTCAGTTTCCAGTCAGTCATTTGCTGACGACACTCAAATCTGTGACTCTTGTCTCCCTGATCAGCTCGAAGCCACCGCCCTTCGTGTGCGGGATTGTGTTGACGACGTCAGGCGTTGGATGACGTGCAACAAACTTAAACTGAATGATGACAAAACTGAAATCCTTCTCATCCACCCCCAAAACAAACCTCTTCCTCCATCTGCTCCTTCTGTTATCCCTATCGGCAACTCTGACATCACACTCTCCACCTCGGCCAGAAACCTAGGAGTCACCTTCACAGACACCCTCTCCATGGACAAACACGTCACGAATATTTGCAGATCTGCATACATTGAACTTAGAAACATCAGTACCATCAGACACCTCCTCTCCTTTGACGCCACCAAAACTCTTGTCTGTTCACTCATTCTTTCAAAACTTGACTATTGCAACACTCTTCTAGCAGGTATCCCTCAGCACCTCACAGACAAACTTCAGAAGGTACAGAACTCAGCGTGCAGACTCATTTTCAAAGCAAAAAAGCGTGATCACATACAACCACTCATGCTAAAACTCCACTGGCTCCCAATATCCTTCCGCATCAAGCACAAGACTGCCAACCTCTGCTTCAACTCGTTCACTGACCCTCACTTCCCTGTCTATCTCTCTGAACTCTTGCTTCCATACACTCCCTCCAGACGTTTACGCTCCTCCTTTGACAGAAGAATCCTCTCCATCCCACGCACTAGAACCAAAACCTTCGGTGACCGCTCTTTCTCCTTCCACGCGCCTACATTTTGGAACCAGCTCCCCTCCCACATCCGTCATTGTGAAACCTCCCCCACCTTCAAGAGGTCCCTGAAAACTCACCTGTTCAAGTGTGCTTATGACCTGTGACGTTCTCGCCTTGCCTCGTTCTCGGCCCGGGTGTTGTATCCTAACTGTCTATGTGACATTTATAAATTGTGTTCATTATCTTTCTGACAGAAAGCGGAAAGCGATCATGTACAGCCAATCGTTTTATTATTCTTGTTTAAACTTGTTAACTGGACTTTGTTAATTCACGTATTATAGTTAAACTTGTGTTGTATGCGTGCTGTGTGAGTGTATGTGCGCACGCCTGTGTACTACTATGTTAGTCAAATTAATTATATTTGAGCCAAAGTCAAAAGGTGAATTTCAGACCCTTTAAAAATTAAAATGATCTGAAGAAGTCCTGACATGCTTGATGGGTTGATCTAAACCCTCTGCTGTAATGTGTTGCCAGTGCTGAGGCTATATTTGGTCTTGGTTTTAAGATAAGTGAAAGTTTGTTGGTCCCCCTGGAGTGTGTCATTTGGGACATGTGACAACATAAACTGTTCTCCAGTTAAAGGAAAAAAATGTTTGATGTTTCAGTTACTTTATATTTATGTCAGATAATGTAAAAGCAGATTATTTGAACGATTCCTTTGTTTTATTTTTGAAAAAAAAATATTAAGACACCAACTCCCATGTCGTCACACGTCACAAAGAAACTTGCATGCACCAAACAGTTTCTCACACAGACAAGTCTTAAACGATTCAATGAAAATAAATTCAAATTTAATGGCATAGAGTCACAAGCATGCTGTTCACATATTGGAAAAGTAAATGCAGTTTCCTCAATCAAGTGTAACCATGGATTGGCGTGTTTTCGTGACCTCTACTTGCGTGACAACAGAAGATCTTGTGGTCACAGGTACAAGAGACACAGCATCATTGCAAACAACTTGATTATGCACTTGTTCTCAACTTTTTGTGTGTGTGTGTGTCAATAAAAATCAACAGCCTTTATACTTGCATGTCTTCAACTGAAATAAAATTACATGAACTTGCAAATTTAGGCTTCATTGTGTTACTTGTGACATTTTAAGCGTGACCACAAAATGTATGCATGAGTGGGTAAAAAGATGTAAATTCATGACTCGGTCAATTCAATTTGTATATATATAATATCAGAACATTTAAAATGAATTGAATGGAAGGAGACATAACATGTTATGTAATAGATTCAAAATATGAGAATTCATTTGAACTTTTTAAATACCAATAACTGGGGTTTTAACCTTTATCAAACTTTCTACCAACAATAAACTCATTCAGCAAACAAAACAAAAAAGTCCCAGAGGGAATGGCTACAAAAAAATGCTTAACTTGTGCACACCCGCAAAGAGCAACTTCTCAAATGAAAGAAAATTACTACTCGGACACTTTCAGTGGCAACAGTGCTTGACAATTTTACCACAGCTGTGGACAAACAAGAACATGATCAAAAACTTGACTAGAAGTAATAAAATGTGACGAGAATCAAGACTGGATACCACAAACACTGGAATTTCAAAACAACTAGGACTAGATGGCGGAGCAAAGCACCTACACAGTGTCTTGTTGCACTAATATCTTGCATTTGCCAATGCCTACAGAAACGAGCGCAAAGTCGCAATACCTGTGGCAACCTTCACTCGCGAAACTTATTGGTAAAAAGGGAAAAGAAGTGCGACAGACCGACCGACAAATAGCAACAAACTGACAGACGGACTGGGCGAGTCCTAGACCTGTTGCATCAGGTTAAAAAAATCGGGGCGTTTAGATCTCAAATGTGCAAACAACGGATCGGCCTTCCTGTACAAGTGTATAGTCTTCCAGGACTTTCTGAATGTCACTCAGGGGGATGAAATACTCCTTAGTAGCCGCATCCGGCAAGACCCAACTATTCCTTGAGGTGCTGGACTTTCGGAGGTAAACGCCCCACGCTCCAGCTTCAGCCCCGTCATCTCGTGTGATCTGCAACAGCAATGGTATTACTTAGGCTCATGGGGAATGATCAGTTATTATAGCGGAAAATTACTTTGGAATGAAAGGTCCTTGACAAAATAAAAACATCAATGCCTATGGTGCTGTGCCAGTCTTTAAAATAAAGTGTTTCTCTTATTGTCCAGTGTATTAAATTCAGATTATGATTTGAAAGTCGTGATACATTCATGGATAAATTGTATGAAACATGAAAAATACAATTGCAAATCTATGATTGACTGTGGAGCTTTTCTGGATAACATTATGTTAATTTTTTTAATAAATTACAATCGTTTACCTGTGCAGGATAGACAGTCTTGCCAGTATCGTTTCCATGAATGACTTCCACCAGTACAATGTCACCTCCTGTCAGCCTTGTTCCTGGATCTTTAGTGCAATTAAGGAAAATATAATGTCTTTGATGACTTACCATTCATCACAAACGCCACACATACACAATTGCCACAGAAAAAAAAAGCGAGCTGATGAATATAAAAGTAGGGTTCACAAAGATAAATAAATTAGAATTGCACAAGACAGATTTTTCTACTTTACACAAGGTGAAATACAGTCAAGTAAAAAGGCAAGTAAAGTACACTTTTTATCTAATGTATCATAATTTTGATCAAGGATACTGGATATTGGGAGACACACGACGAAATGATTGGGACCCCAATGGGCAGCCGGTGCGTTCCTTCCTTGTGTATGTGTCCACATTATGCCGTAGTGTGGTTCCAAAGCAGCTCCATTCCCAGAAGGGATGATCTGCATCAAGTCTTCTCTCACGTTGTGCCCCATTCCTTTTGGATACAAGGAATACAGAGGGATGCCCAGAACACTGCTGAGAGCATACAGTTGCCATACTCCCATGTAGTTGTTGGCCCCGATGCAGTTCAGAACATCCTTTTCAAAGAGCTGTTCAAGGACGAAGGGAGTGAGAACTTCATCGTTGTACATCTCGGAGTACTGGCCTGCCCTTCGCGGCAAATCTTTGACCTTTGGTGACAAATTTGGCGACAAGTATCGCTCTTTCTCAAGAGCCAGTTCAACCACAACTCGGACTCTCATTTCCAAATGATTCTGCTCATTGCCGAATGCGATAACTGATCCACATCTTGGAAGACAATTACCATCTCCCATGATGGTGATTGGCTGAAGGTTTGGTGGTCCATCATCAGGGTACAGGAGTGTAGACGTTTTGTCTTTCTTAAAGTTTTCTGCCTTCAAGTTTTTCTGCACTGGACACGGGTAACTGTCCAGGGTAGCTTTAATTTCAAGTGCTGTCTTCTGCAAGTTGAGAAAATTTGACGATTCGGATAGCCTTCTGTGAAGATTGTAAAAAAGCCCAATTCTCTGCTGACTGGTAATTTCAGGTTGAGTCTCTGTTGGTGCGGTAGGTGGGGTCTTTGTTGGCGCGGCAGGCGGAGTCTTTGTTGATGCAGCAGGCATAGTCTCTGTTGCTGTAGTGGGCGGAGTCTTTGCTGCTGCAGCAGGCTGGGTGAGCTGCACTTGTTGAGCTGCGTTAGGCGGGTTATTTGTCACTTTGCTTGCCTTTTTGCTTGGAACATAATCTTTTGATTTCTTTCCCATCTTCTTTCTTTTTCCAGTTTCAGCTTTTGATGTTTGAACTGGAACCTGAGCCATTGTCCACATTCCTGTGAAAGTAGATTCGATGCAATTGCCATGTTGAAGGCAGCCATCACAAAAGCAGGAAAGTGATTTGACTGAGAGTTGAGCATGAACAGCAGCATCGGGTCGAATGGCATGCAGACCTCTTGTTCCTGGTAGTGTTTTGTATGTGTCTGATGTAACCCCTCTGTCCAGATCGTCCGTGCGGACCAGCTCAAACGATCGTAATATGTGCTTTTTCTCAAAATCCTCAGATTCTGTGTCGATGATCAGCTTTTCGCAATATCTGAACATTTGCTCAGCATTTTGAATGTGTTCCCTCCCCGACTTTA
Organism: Oncomelania hupensis; assembly: GCA_036898135.1. Classification (NCBI taxonomy): domain Eukaryota; kingdom Metazoa; phylum Mollusca; class Gastropoda; order Littorinimorpha; family Pomatiopsidae; genus Oncomelania; species Oncomelania hupensis. The sequence goes on from CM072519.1 coordinate 70,643,022, forward strand.
CTGCGTTTGTTGCGCTATTCTTCACCACGCCTCCACAGGAGTCACAGAGTGATTTGCCGTGATTCGATCCAAAGAAATGTCGCTCAATGGTCAAAGTCGGGTTGTTCTTGGCAATCTCGGTCAAATGAACAAAGGGAAGCTTGCTCTTGTATTGTGATGAACAACCGTCGCTGAACAGAAAAATCTTTGTGATGCCCTTTTGCTTCAAGTGTGTGCAGCATTTCTGTATTGCGAATTTTGCAAATGCTGCATCGTGGAGGAGGTCATCAGACAAAAAGATTTTGTACTCTGTTACAAGGTTTGGTCCGATTTTGTACTGGAGAACACAAGGATGGAGTGACACTTGACTGTAGTTCCAATGTGCACTTTGCACCTCGTCTTGATGGGTACACAGATAGTTTTCTGCAAAGTCAATGGTCACTACAGCACAAGCAGGTGGGAGATTTTCTCGCAGGTCGTTGTATTGTCGTCGTTGCCATTGTGCAGTTTTTAAATGCTGCGCAAGAGACTTCATTTCATCACTGAGCTCATCTATCATCTGGCCAAGTGTTCCACTCTTCTCCACCTTGTCCTTCCCCTTTCCTTCGGATTGTTCCCATTTGAACCAAGTCATAGCTTTACTGAGATTGTTCCCGACTTCTGCCCTCCAATCCTCCACAACCCGAGTCACTCCACATGAATCGCACTTTCGGTCAATGCAGTCTCTGTTGTACTGACGGATCCCGCAAACGGTTCGTTCTACAAGATCGTCTACATTTTGGATTTTGACTGTGAGGAAGGCGTTCAGTTTGTCCACCTTAAGCATGGGGTTTACGCATTTTTCACAAAGGCATTGGAGAAACGCCCGACTGCTGGAGAGCATGACATGGCGAGGTCTTCGCCGGCTGAAGGTGGTAAGTGACATCTTGACGTTTGGGTTCCTGATTTTAAAATCCGCAAATAGATCAGCAACTTTTCTTGTGAGGACTTTTTTGGGCTTCATGCTGTATCTACAGACTGATCTTTTCCCTGGCAAGTCTACACCTTGTTCCTCATAAAATGCGGCAACTTTATCATATACCTTGGGCGCACGCTGGTAGTGTTTTCTCGAAGATGTTTCTTTGGAAATGTTCAGAATATTCTTGATGGCCGCCAGTTTTGTAATAGACAATACATCTCTTTTATTTGACAGTTGCTTGTAGGCTGCTTTCAACCGCATCAGGTAACTGGGTGCTCTTTCCATGAACTTGCTGTCCTGTGCGATGAGATTGGCCTTTTTATCTAATGCCTCTTGTTTTTTGTGATAGTAATATGCCATTCTTTTTGCCTTTTTCGCCGTTTTCTTCTGGGTCGACATGTTTGCCCGGCATTTCCTCTGGCGATCACGTGCTTTGATTCGTGCGTTGGCTCTTCTTTTCTCTTCTGCATTTTCTTCTGCCCTTGTCCGTGGTTTTGACACCGTTGCCATGGGTTTAGTTGCACCTTGTGCTTCCGTCTTTGCCTTTTCCTTCAATCGTAACCTGGAAACAAAATCAAAATTTCACAAATTTCCTTGCAAAGATTCTCAATCAGCAGCAAACTGGCCAGCATTCTGCTTCTACCAAGATGAGTTAATTACTTTTAACAGCAAAAGCATAAAGAAGTCTGTAAAAAGGTTTTAATAATCAAGATGTCAACAGTAACAGCTTCTGTTGGATTTATCTGAATTAATTAAACAAACTAAAATGTACGTAACAGGCTACATAAAAATAAAAAAAGGATCACCAGTAGGCTTTACTAAATAGTATAAGATACTATAAACTAACAACAATAAAGTATAAACAAACAAAATTAAATTATTAACAAACCTGCTTTCTTGTTTGCGAAGTCTTGCCTTCTCACGATCAGCTAACCTTTTGTCATCAGACCGCTGAAGTCGCCATCTCTCTGATAAAAATTTCTGCCTCAATTGAAAATCTCGCCATTTTTCAGGATCCTCTTGTTTCATCCTCTGTCGGAATGCAGCACTGCGTTCAGCAGATGTCTTTGGAACTGCTTTTTTAGGCAGTAAAGCCTTCAAAGGCCTCAGTCCTAAAAAAAATAAAAAATAAATTCATTTCTAGTAACCTGAATTTGCACTTGTTTAGCAACAATAACTCTACAAAACATCCTTTAATTATTTAAACATTGAGTTGATTTGTACCAATTCAAGCTGACAACAGTGCATACCTGTCGTCACAAAAGCAAATGTCACAAAAAATACATTATCCTTGTCAAGACAACTTTTTTAATCCAGTTAAAGTATTTTAGATTTGAATAGGACACAATAACTGAAAGTATTCAGATTATTTATAATTTTCCATACTCTTGTGTTTGTCTAATGATATTACTTTTTAAAATAAATATTTGTGACTGTGACAACAAAGTAATCTGCGTCGCAATGAATTAATCATTATCAAGAACACAGATCTGGCACAAAATGAAGGATATTGTAATAACACAAACCATTAAAAATGTTTTTCACCTTAAAATCAAACTATTTCAGCAACAACAAAAGCTGAAGAATGGGAAAATTTTGTCTTTTGTGACATTCTGCTAAAACAAAAATGCCACGCTGTTATGGTCACAAAAACACACAAGCATGTTTTTTGTAATTTATTATACAAGGAATTCCTTATTATGATTATTGCTGACGACTATAGACAGAAAAGAAATAATGATGAACAATGAACAACTCATTCAGATTCATGAAATAGCAATTACAGTTATTTCACGTTACTTTTACGACCTATGACAACATAAATTTGTGATGATGGTCACAAAAACACAACCATCTCCTGATCATCTTAAATTTAAACATATTGCAAGTAAAATCAAAGATAAATAAAATAATTATAAATGATCTAATCATCCTGTTCTGAGAAAACAAACAAAAATTAATTGAGTGTAAACATTTGTACATTTTGTGTAGCCTTTGTGACCAGTGACAACAAGTGATGCTTCACATGTTTGTTGTCATTGTCACAAAAAAACGAAACATTGGCAAATTTATATGAATCGGTTAGCATTAAATCAAAACAAATGGCATGATGTTTTCATCACAAATGATGACTAATCTTTGTCAACTCATCAGAAAACTATCAAGCAGAATTTCTTTGCAGTGAAAAAGGTCGTATCATTCCGGACATGTGACACAACTGCCAGATTGAGTCACAACATTGTCGAGCTGAAATTGCTAAGATGAAAGCAAATTTGACCGGCTCGGGTTGTTTCCTCAGTTAAAACAACAAGAAAGAGGTGATAGCACAAAAAGGATTGATAATATCAAAGAATTATGCCCATGCAACATGCTCATGTGTCTTTTGTGACTGTGTGTTTTTGTGACCAAGGAAAAACAGCGTGACACAAATAAAAAACTTACCAGCACGTCTCTCAGCCATAAGTAACTTTCCCGCACTCAAGCCGGTCGCTTCCGGTTGAAGTCCGGTTAATAGAAAAGTGGATCGAAACTCCAAAAAATAAAAACTGTTAAAATTATTGATTGATGTTTCATTCGTGACATTGTGACGCAAAAAAATTAATTTGCTGCAACTTTTACAAAAAGTCAATCTAAAGCCGAATACTGGTCGAAAAGTTGCGCTGTTGTTTTATCCTCTGATCCTGTTTGTTTTGATCCGATCCATGTTTTAAACCGAACTCAAATCATCAAAGAAAAATGAAAGTTTCTGTGACAACACAGGTCACAAAAAAACGCAAGTTTTCAAACGTATTTTATGCAAAGAAGAATTTATTTTACCCCTTCAATATGAATGTCAATAAGAAGCATAATGTATCGTTCTTTAATTCCAAGTCAGATTACAGGAGATTATTTGGTCATTTGTCTGTGAAACAACAAATCCCAACACACACCAAAAGAAAATAGAAAATGCAGCCTGATTTTTCGTCATTTTTCGCTTCATTTTATTAAAAAAAAATACTTATCCATTGCCAAAGAGTATAAATTATCTCACAGTGCCTCTTTGATATATCAAGAAAACAATATACACAATTAGCTTGACAAATACTTTATTGAAAAATAGTTACAGCCTTTTAAAAACAACAGGGTTTAAAACTTCACCTTTTGACATCAGACCATTTGTGTCTTAACTTACTTTTTATGTCATTATCTGATTGATTTTAGTCGCAGTTATAGTTCTTTAAAGGTTTTAAAAGTAAATTGTTAAGCGCTTATTGCTTATAGCTAGATTAATAGGTAAGCGCTATATAATAATTGGACTTTGTTAATTCACATATTATAGTTAGACTTGTGTTGTATGCGTGCTGTGTGAGTGTATGTGCGCACGCGTGTGTACTACTGTGTTAGTCAAATTAATTATATATGTGTCTTAACTTACTTTTTATATCATTATCTGATTGATTTTAGTCGCAGTTATAGTTCTTTAAAGTTTTTTTTTTTTTTTTTTTTTTTTTTTTTTTTTTTAAAGTAAATTGTTAAGCGCTTAGAGCTAGATTAATAGGTAAGCGCTATATAAAAAGGCCTGTAATAAATAAATAAATAAATAAATTTTATTATCCAATCAACCAATCAATACTTTATTTACTGTCTATTGATACTTTGAGGCGATTATTAGACATATTTTATTATTCACCCAGTGGCCAGTATGTACAGTTCCTATGGAGCAGTTTTGTGCTGTTCAACCTCTATACAACAATCATTAACTATGGACAAACAATTGAAACATCACTCACTGTTAACTTACTGGTTGCTACCTCATTTATCATTTACTAGTTACTTACCTAAGTTCCTATCCTATCCTATCTTATCCCGTAACTGGAAGGTCGTAGGGGCACCACAGATGTACTTAAGTTAATTGGTTGTACAGGAATGTACGACAGCAAACGACCCTTCTATGTTGTTCACTTGCTCACTGACAAAATCACACTAGACTAATTAAATAAATTATACAAGTTAATCAACAAACAACAACCATTCACTAACCCATTGTACGCATTTATTGTGGAGTTGGAGAAAGCCAATCTCAGATGAAGAGGGTGAAGGAAGGGGTGGGGTAAAGGTGGGTGGACATACTCCATTACAATAATTTAATAGTAACCTGCAAGTTAACACAAACAGCTCCCAAAAACTACAATAGTGCACTTTCCATTATTAAGATCGGATGAAAAATTGCAAAAGTTATTGTAGTTTTAATGTTTTCTGTATTTGCCATTCTCGTTTTTGCATTTTCTGCCAAGTTTGAAGAGCTTTTTCTTGCAAATAACTAATCACAATGGTCTGAAAAAAAAAAAAGCTGGTTCTCTGTATCACTGAAAATGACTGATGTAAAATTTAAGCTCCTGTGTGGTTTATTTAACATTTGACAGCACGTCAAAGTAGGCCGTTTAGCCAAACAGCCAAAATTGGGCAAAAAAAAGTCCTAATTATTTACACACGGATTTATCATTATTTCAGCTTCTACTGAAGATAGACCCAAAATTATTTGTTTATTGTGTTTGGTATATTCTTACCATGGTTACAGGGTCATGATGTCATCTTAAGTTGTAATCAAAACTAATTGAGCTTGGCCAATCATTCTGGCAAATTCTTTGTGGCTCTCCACTCAACAAGCTTATTTGTGATGATTATCTAACAGTGTTCCCGATTACGCACAGTAGTGCGTCAATTACGCACAAAATATGAAAAATGACGCAGGAAAATTTGCATGTGCGCGTCCTGTGGACGCACACATTTTTTTGGAATCGCTGAAGTCATAAATACGACCAACGAGTGGCGAACTAATTCACGGCATAATCAGAATCAGAACCCAACTGAGACTGCCATTGCAGACGATTAAAGATTGGGTCGGGAGTTGTCGTCCTTAAAAATCGCATGCGCGAGCATTGTAAACTTCCTCCAAGCAATACATTCACTGAACAGAAGAAATCTTCGTGAATCCATTCTTTGATTCTATCATACACGATCATGTCACTTCTGACTTGGTTGACTGGGCCCAAAACCCGTTCATCCACCGATTTGGGGACTCTCAAAATTTGCACAAGGACTCTTAAAAATTTATACCTGGGTGTCCCAAGGACTCTCATTTTTTGTGTGTGGAGGGAACACTGATCTAAAATGACGACCAGATTACATTTCCATTATATTCCACTTAAAAACGGATCAAAGTCTTTGAGGTTTAGTAATAAACACTGAAAACAGCATTAAAACTATTTTTGTCCAGAAAATTAATGCAAAGGATGTTTTTATTATTGCAATGGTATGGTTGGGTTTACTGATTGCCACTGAATGTGTTGTTGGAAAGATAAGCTACTGTCATACGTCACCCCCATGTTCTTCTCCTCTGTACACTTTTGTTCACTATAACTTCTGTTACCAACTGTCATCAGACATGTAATCCTGGTTTGGGTTAGTTTAGCCAAGATCACAATATGCATCATTTTACACTTTTGAACACTAAAAAAACAATTTCCACTGTTCCGTACACTCCTACAAGAGTCCCTTTGCAATGTTACTCACAAACCTTACCATAATTTTAGCATTTTCCGCAAAGATCTATACTCTCTATTGGTAAGTGGTTAATAAAAAGTGTAAATAAAACTGATTCCAAAATGCTTCTCTGAGGGATACCGCCTAATAGTAATACTGGTGACTGGTTAACTTAAAAAAAGAGATGACTCTACGGTCTAACCTTACTCAGTTACTTGCCGAGTTCTCCAGGTTAAAAAAAGTCAGAAATCCACTTATGACGTTATGTATTTTTTCAGTTATACCCTATCAGCTCGACAGCAACTTTTTTTATTTTACTTATCCTGTTGGACAGTCCATATTTTACCTGTCACACATTTTCAGCCTGTCCAAATTGTCCTTACAATTTTGATGAAGAAACACAAAAAGTAAGAGCTCTAATTGTATTGCAGCATTTTGGTATTGCAGCATATTGTATAATTTAAATTTTTAAAAACATTTGCTTGGTGAAGTTACACAAATGGAAACTAAAAGTTAGCAGCCAATCCCAGCTTTGTTAAGGACACAGCTGCTTTTGTTTCATGAATATTTTGCGGCACCATGGATTCACTACTGTTTCAGTGCCGCTTGTGAAGTCATAGCGGTCTGTTTTTAGTTTTAAGCTAAGCCAAGACTGACTTGGCAGCTGAAAAATACTTGTCCGGTCAGACAAGCTGGGTAGCGATCCAACCTGTCTGGCAGCCAGTTCTACCTGTCATCAACTGTTGGACAGTCGGTTGTGTGGAATCATGTGATTTTAGTTTGATAGGATTAGGAAGTCTTTGTCAAAGTCAAGCGTCTTTCTAAAATCTAAAAGACATCTAGTCATTTGACTGCCTTACCTTCATCCAAAAATGCTGTAAAATCATCTATGACCTCTAATAGTTGTGTAATATTCAAGGCCTTTTCTTGCAAAACCCATGTTGGCAACTTGAAAATAAATTGTTTGTGGTGAAAAAGTCAACAATACTGTCTCTTAATTATAATATGGACTCAAGTACTTTACATACAATGCATGCTAAGCAAACTGGCCAATAGTTTCCAGAGTCAAATTTAGAACACCTTCAGCAAACTGACAATGACAAAAGTCTGCACTATCTTCTGAACTATAGAAAGTTAAAACTAATTAGTAATTTAAAGCAAGAGATTACAAAAAAATATTATGGGGTTCACTTTCAACGCTTAGTCACATGTTCCCTATTATTCCTCAAGGACAGAAACGAGGACAGAAAGTTGCTGTGTACTGCACACAACGGTTTTATTTAAATTTCTAAGAGTGACAATCACAAAATTACAGATCCACGTTGGGATCTGCACTTACCATGTACACTTCACGTTGCTGGTTTTCTAACGCATTGAGATGCGCATGAAGTCGCCGTCTCTGTTCAAACATAAATGCTGGGTGATGAACTGCAAGTGTCAATAATGTCAATACTTCGTCTGCCACAGTACGGTCGTCTCCAGGACCGAAACTGAAAACACTATCCAACTTGCTTTCCATGATGTCATAGATGATCTGTGCACATGTCGTGCTTGACGACTTCATCAGAGCAAGAGTGATAAGCACTTTGGATCTAAGCTGAGCTGGAGATGAAATGTTCCTATATTTCTCAATTTCAGCTTGCTTATTTGCTTCCACTTCTTGATTCCTCAAATAGGCGTAATCCTTCTTTCCTTTTTCCTCCAGAACCGTGCCTACAAAACGAAGTTCCAGTGGCAGACACATATGTAGCAGCCCACACAAGTAGTCTATCCTCTTTCGAGGATGTAAAGTTTTGAACCAGAAGCACAAATCCTCCTTGCACACCATCTTAAATGATGTGATCACGACAGACACTATAACAACTGAAGTAACATGAGTTTTGTAAGTCAAAATCTCATAGTCGCCATGTAAAATTCCTTGAAAACACAAGAGCAATAGAACATCCGGGCACTTTTAGTAATGGCCGCCAGCGGATATTGCACGAAATCCCTCGATGTATTTTTTTATTTGGGGACAAAATCGTTCAGAATAATTTTTGAATTTCACATGCATATTCTTTGAATCTCAATAACTGTAATAAAATATTCTCAGTGTGCACAAAGCCTGTTTCCCACTCCATTTCAATTCCCAAATCAATCAAGGGAGATAATCTGATTTATGTCGTCTAAGATGCTGTTTCAAACTGAAAGCTGTTAGATGGTTACTTGTGTTTCTTCGTGGTACCAAGGACGTTCGTTTGCAAAATATTATATGTATTGTTAATTCGAATATCATGAACCTAAAGTGGTGTTTTTAAAGCTTTCTCATTGTTATTATAAAACTGCGAACGATGAAAAAAGTAGCTCCTTCAGAATACAGGTGGGATTTGCCTCCCTTGTAACAGCAGACGGTGCAGCCCTACAGATTTAGGTCAACCACTCTTTTAGAGAATCAATTCTCAATATAGGAAAGAAAAAAAAAAACTTCCAATCCCACAAAAAGTGAATCACTTCCATATGTATTCCCTTTTTAACCACAATAATGTATCTTTATCCCCAAAAAAGCGATCTATAACATTTCTAAAGCAGCCTTGAAACCCGGCAGCTGATTTAGCTGACAATGCACTTTTTCCCAGTCTGTCCTTAAACACACGTGCAGTCCGGTTTAGGCCTCAAAAGGGCTGAAACGTAGGCCTATGCTGTGCTACGTGTCAGGATTTTGTGACAGACATTCTACCCCGGCCCCTACCTTACCCTCCCTCGCGTCCCTCTCCAAACCTTTACGCCCAACTATTAGCACTCCAAGAAATAAATGTCTTCTTTCTTCTTCTTTCGTTGGGGGCTGCCACCCTCAGCTTATTGAGGACTCTGCAGCCAAATGCTGGGTATGTTCTTGTTACCGGCACTCACCCGTCTAGGACATGAGCGTCAGGATCTTTAAAGTCCATTATGATGGAGTGCATGCGACACAGACTGGACCTCGGTTTATATTCTCATCCGAAGGAGTAGGAAAGGGAGTAAAGTGTCTTTCCCAAGGACACAACACAATGGCCCGGACAGGGCTTGAACCCGGGACATTCAGATCCGCAAGCCAAAGCACTACCATTAGACCACCGTGCCTCTAACATGAATGAACGCCGTTTTGGAAACGATGTACAAAGAAAGAAAGAAAGAAAGAAAGAAAGAAAGAAAGAAAGAAAGAAAGAAAGAAAGAAAGAAAGAAAGAAAGACACCAAAAGAAATACAAAAATTAGAGGAGGGACATTTACTTTTAGCCTAGGAAAAACAAGGTGCCAAGGCCATTCAAATGTGTTCCCACACATACACACAAACCTGAAAAACAACATTTCCAAACATTAATTTTTAATTAAAATTCATGTGGGTTTGGTGACTGATCTTTATCCTAAGAAACAAAACGAAAACCTAGAATGATAGGCTGCTATCTTAACATCTGTAAGCACAACAATAGGACAATGAGTTCAGCCAATTTTGAGAGAATTAAAATACAAAACATCTTACATCATAAAACTGACCTCAGCAACCTCGACGTTTTGAGAAAGAGCAAAGGCGAATCACAAATTGCAGAGTGCTGGTCATAATATCTGTATAGTAAAAATACTTATAATATCTTTTTAAAACTCATTCTTGAAATAAGGCAACGCATGTATTGTGAATAAACCAAAAAGTGACATTGGGAGAGATAGCCTGACTGAACACAAAGACTGCCATCAGTTGAAATACCTCAATACCAAAAACCATCCAAATTGGTTCAGTCAATTTTTGGACATTAGAGTTAAAAAAATGTGTTTACCTAAGATTTGCTGACCGATTATGGCCTTGTTATTATTAAGCTATTTCAAAGTATTTCCTGATATTATGGAAATACAAAAAGCTTTTTTTATCCTCTGTCCTCTGTTCACCCTATACTGGTTCAATCCCCCTCCATTACCCGTTCTCCTCTCAAGTCTGGTCAAATTAACCATACAAATTTTGAGAGAGCACAGACAACAGATAACGCACACACAGCACATAAAAAACAGAGAAAAAAAACTGAAAACGCACACACGCACAGAAAAAACCCACACAATGTTATTAAACTCTTTCAATTACATATTTTTATTTCTCTTTCTTTCTTTATTAGAATTTGTTTGTGCATGCATGAACTTGAAACACCGCACAGCAAATGGATGGAGGAAAAAAGAAAATTAATTTCGCACAAAGCAGTACAAACCTAAACCAAATGTATAAAACCAAAATAAAATTGATAAAACCACAATAAATTTATGAAGTTTGTAAAAGCTAAATTAACGATAATAATGATGACACTTATGGTTACGGAAGTGCTCACTGCGCTTGACAAGGTGTGAGGGGTTGAGGTGAGAAGTGTGTGAGTGTGTGGGGGTGGAGGGTGGGGGAGGAGGTACAATAAACCCTAACCACCATTTTAAAGAAAAAAGAACTAAAAACCAAATGTACTGCAGCCAATTTTTCTGTACATAATATAAACCTACCTCCCTTTTCCTTCACCGTGTTGTTCCAAAAGGAGAGGTGGCAAGCCTACACTTCAACCTTTACTACATGTTGCTTCAGGATGGACGCACAATTTTACCTGTACATAACAGCTAACGTCATAAAATTTAACATTTGTTTTCACGGAAATAAAACTTCCTCTTCTAAAACCTATGAAATTTATTGTTAGTAATGTGTTAATACATAGGCCTAACAAGCTCTGAAATGTTACTTATAGTGCTTGCTGCAGGTGCTGCAGGTCTTAGGATGATAATGATAATGTTTATGGTGAAGATTTTGACAATATGATGCGTGCGATGGTTTTTGCTTGCTGCCTCTCTACCTTGTAATAAAAATCTTAGTACCATTTTTTTCAATAGACTGATCAGATCGCAACTGTAGCTTTTTTTTTTCTTTTTCCTTCTTCAAGCTTGCTGACAGAGCAATGTGAATGATTTCTTGGAGAAATCCACACTAATCCAATGTACACTGAATCAGCCGATGAAATCACAGGGACTGACACTTGTGGAGACGCACGGTGTCTAGCCTCAACGGCTCACCCATGTCAGAAGCCTGAGCGCCAAAACTTCCTGGAAATGTGGAGCATACGTTTGTTTTGTTTATCATCTTAGGACCAATGGCATAGCTTAAAATGCGGTAAGGCATGATTGAGGTGGCCAGAAGCACACATTTGTCCAGACCCAGCAGTAGTGAGACTGTCCACCTGAAGACACACACAACAAAATAATGACAATTACAAAGCACTATCACCTGTGTCAAATGTAGCATCGTACGGTATAACAGTAAATTAAGATAGTACACCTTGAGATACACAGCACACAATAATGAAAAAGCAACAGTGATAGACCTTTGCCGATATGGGACTGTGTTGGAACGCTATTAGATTATAGAGAAAGGCAGCACAGCTGGCCTGAAAATGACGCTTATCCCAATCCCAGTGTCTGATGCTATTGAGGCACACGCCTATACACTGCTAATGCTTGATACATCTCCCACATTCAGATAGCGTCAATGTGGCCGTTTGGTGGAAACTGGCCCAATAGGGTCGGTAATGTTGGCACAAAGAACAAAGTTGCCAAATTTGTTAGTGTTAAATAAAACAAATGTAACCTACCTGTACATAATAAACTAAAATGCAGCAGGTAGTGGATGCAGACTTGTCCATCCATCTGTTCATCCCAGTGGCAAAACTGGTACTATTCCAATCCAATGTATGGTTGTATAGCCCTCCACTCCACACCTACAGGACCTGCTTTGGATGCTGTGTAGTGGATCATCTTCAAACACAACCTGAATGAACATACAGAAAAGCGAGGCTTTTGTTGGTGGGAGATGGATCGATAAATAATAAACAATAACAGCTTTCATTAACAAACCTGTCTAACCCACTGTGCGGCGCATGCCCCCACGATTTCACTGTCCAGGACCAGGCGAAGTGTGTTGCATGGAGTAAGCCTACAACAAATGGTCCTAGACAATAGCACCCTTTGTCCCAGTTCCAGATGAGGGTGACCTGTCAGCACGGTGGTAGCATCGAGGACTCTATTGCCAAACCAACAGGCAAAGGGGTTGATTCTCACAGGGGCCAAATAGGTAACTAAGGTACGATGAGGTTTATCAGGTCACATAATACTTCAGGTCACAATATAAATTAACCCTACCAACATTTGTTGACTATGTGACCTTGACCTTGAAGTTAAGTCATTCACTCACTGATCATTTAAGAGATCTCATGGGTATACACCATATTACCAAGTTTCATTGTGATAGCTGACATAGGTTCTGAGATATTAATCCACTTGCAAATTTGCACAAGCAGCGGACGGTGGATCGACAGAGGGACAAACATTTTTTTAAATGTCATTTATGTACTATTTAGGAATCATCTCGCACAGATCTGCAAAAATGTGGATTTTTTTTTTTGGGGGGGGGGGGGGGGGGGGGGTGTTGGTTTGGGTGTGTGTGAGTACATAGACTTGTATCGCTAAGTATGCGAGTCAAAAATCCAAATCCATTGAAAGTGATGGTTTGGTTGTAGGTTAATTAGTCCAAGACATCTCGTTGTCTCAGTTTGTGAATGAACCTCTGTGCACAAGCTTTCACATCAGAGATGTGGCTTCATTCTCACACACATCAGCCAGCACCACCACAACACTACTCCAACAGTATCTGTCAACATCAGTAGGTTGGTACAGACTCCTTACTGAACCGCTTGTCACCAACACGGTGGTGATGGGTTGTTCAACACTGAACCGCTTGTCACCAACACGGTGGTGATGGGTTGTTCAACACTGAACTGCTTGTCACCAACACTGTGGTGATGGGTTGTTCAACACTGAACCGCTTGTCACCAACACGGTGGTGATGGGTTGTTCAACACTGAACCGCTTGTCACCAACACTGTGATGATGGGTTGTTCAACACTGAACCACTTGTCACCAACACTGTGGTGATGGGTTGTTCAACACTGAACCGCTTGTCACCAACACTGTGATGATGGGTTGTTCAACACTGAACCACTTGTCACCAACACTGTGATGATGGGTTGTTCAACACTGAACCGCTTGTCACCAACACTGTGGTGATGGGTTGTTCAAAACTGCCAATGCATTAAGTAGGTTTTTGGGTCAGCTGTTAACTAGGGACCGATTGAGGGATTTTGGGGTCAGCTGTTAACTAGGGACCCATTGAGGGATTTTTGGGTCAGCTGTTAACTAGGGACCCATTGAGGGATTTTTTGGTTCAGCTGTTAGCTAGAGACCCATTGAGGGATTTTAAGGGTCAGCTGTTAACTAAGGACCGATTAAGGGATTTGTGGGGTCAGCTGTTAACTAGGGACCGATTGAGGGATTTTGGGGTCAGCTGTTAACTAGGGACCGATGGAGAGATTTTGTGGAGAAAAAGCGGTAGGTTGACTGAAAACACCAATATCAGCTTACTCTTTATGTCACACTGTTTCCGCTCAAGAGCTGCTCAAGGGTGTGGACGATACAGGATCTAACTCAAGCCACAAGAGGCACCCATTGACAGCCTTTCTGCGCATGGTCTGATACCCACACAACTAAGCACAATTCTGGGCAACCCAGTATGGGGGAGAAATAACCTAATGTTTGCCATTATTTGCCTGTAGCCGGCACTTTCCGTCTAGGACATGGGCATCAGGATCTTTAAAGTCCGTGCTATGGAATGTGTGCATGCACAGAGTAGACCTCAGTTTACACTCTCATCCTGGGGTTCTAAACATGCAGGAATCCATTCACTGCTGGCTGGACTGTGTGTGGTGTGCCCATTTCATATTTGTGTGTTGTTGCATCCAAGTACTAACCAGACTATTGCCATCTAAGTTGGTAACCGGGCTAGGCGATGCTTAGTGAAACAATTGTAGTGTAAACACAAGGACACAGCGCTACCCTGCTGACCTTAGCTTGCTTCAATGTTAACAGTGCTGTCAGTACATTACTACAACTACAATGCTTCTTACAAACAGGGATGATCATCAAGACTTGTAAGGGCACAATTAAATCAATGTTGGCAGCATGCTCAGAGGGCAGCAGCATAAGAGCAAACCAGAGGGCAGTGGTATACAGAGAAGGCAATAGTATACAAAGCCAAGGGACAGTGGTATACAGAGGGCAATGGTATACAGAGAGGGTGGTGGTATTCAGAGGGCTGTGGTATACAGAAAGGGCAGTGATTTTCAGAGAGGGCAGTAATATACAGAGAGGGTAGTGGTATACAGAGAGGGTAGTAATATACAGATAGAGTAGTGGTATACAGAGAGGGCAGTAATATACAGAGAGGGTAGTGGTATACATTACAGAGAGGGTAGTGGTATACAGAGAGGGTAGTGGTATACAGAGAGGGTAGTAATATACAGATAGAGTAGTGGTATACAGAGAGGGCAGTGATATACAGAGAGGGTAGTGGTATACATTACAGAGAGGGTAGTGGTATACAGAGAGGGTAGTGGTATACAGAGAGGGTAGTGGTATACAGAGAGGGTAGTGGTATACAGATAGGGTAGTGGTATACAGAGAGGGTAGTGATATACAGAGAGGGTAGTGGTATACAGAGAGGGTAGTGGTATACAGAGAGGGTAGTGGTATACAGAGAGGGTAGTGGTATACAGAGAGGGTAGTGGTATACAGAGAGGGTAGTGGTATACAGAGAGGGTAGTGATATACAGAGAGGGCAGTGATGTACAGAGGGCAGTGATGTACAGAGAGGGTAGTGATATACAGATAGTGGTATACAGAGAGAGTAGTGATATACAGAGAGGGCAGTGATATACAGAGAGGGCAGTGGTATACAGAGGGCAGTGGTATACAGAGAGGGCAATGGTATACAGAGGGCAGTGGTATACAGAGAGGGCAGTGGTATACAAAGAGGGCAGTGATATACAGAGAGGGCAGTGGTATACAGAGAGGGCAGTGATATACAGAGAGGGCAGTGGTATACAGAGAGGGCATTGGTATACAGAGGGCAGTGGTATACAAAGACGGCAGTGGTATACAAAGAGGGCAGTGATATACAGAGAGGGCAGTGGTATACAGAGAGGGCATTGGTATACAGAGGGCAGTGGTATACAAAGACGGCAGTGGTATACAAAGAGGGCAGTGATATACAGAGAGGGCAGTGGTTTACAGAGAGGGCAGTGATATACAGAGAGGGCAGTAATATACAGAGAGGGTAGTGATATACAGAGAGGGCAGTGATGTACAGAGAGGGCAGTGATGTACAGAGAGGGTAGTGATATACAGATAGTGGTATACAGAGAGGGTAGTGATATACAGAGAGGGCAGTGATGTACAGAGAGGGCAGTGGTATACAGAGGGCAGTGGTATACAGAGAGGGCAATGGTATACAGAGGGCAGTGGTATACAGAGAGGGCAGTGGTATACAAAGAGGGCAGTGATATACAGAGAGGGCAGTGGTATACAGAGAGGGCAGTGATATACAGAGAGGGCAGTGGTATACAGAGAGGGCATTGGTATACAGAGGGCAGTGATAGACAGAGACAGCAGTGGTATACAAAGAGGGCAGTGATATACAGAGAGGGCAGTGGTTTACAGAGAGGGCAGTGATATACAAAGAGGGCAGTGATATACAGAGAGGGCAGTGGTATACAGAGGGCAGTGGTATACAGAGAGGGCAGTGATGTACAGAGAGGGCAGTGGTATACAGAGAGGGCAGTGGTATACAGAGAGGGCAGTGGTATACAGAGAGGGCAGTGGTATACAGAGAGGGCAGTGATGTACAGAGAGGGCAGTGGTATACAGAGGGCAGTGGTATACAGAGAGGGCAGTGATATACAGAGGGCAGTGGTATACAGAGAGGGCAGTGATGTACAGAGAGGGCAGTGGTATACAGAGAGGGCAGTGGTATACAGAGAGGGCAGTGGTATACAGAGGGCAGTGATATAGAGAGGGCAGTGGTATACAGAGAGGGCAGTGATATACAGAGAGGGCAGTGGTATACAGAGGGCAGTGGTATACATAGGGCAGTGGTATACAGAGAGGGCAGTGGTATACAGAGGGCAGTGGTATACAGAGAGGGCAATGGTATACAGTAGGGCAGTGATATACAGAGAGGGCAATGGTATACAGTAGGGCAGTGATATACAGAGAGGGCAGTGATATACAGAGAGGGCAGTGGTATACAGAGAGGGCAATGGTATACAGAGGGCAGTGATATACAGAGAGGGCAATGGTATACAGTAGGGCAGTGATATACAAAGAGGGCAGTGATGTACAGAGGGCAGTGATATATAGAGAGGGCAGTGGTATACATAGGGCAGTGGTATAGAGAGGGCAGTGATATAGAGAGGGCAGTGGTATAGATGGCAGTGATGTATAGAGAGGGCAGTGGAATAGAGGGCAGTGGGCAGTGGTATAGAGAGGGCAGTGGTATAGAGAAGGCAGTGGTATACAGAGGGCAGTGGTATATAGAGGGCAGTGATGCAGTGGTATAGAGGGAAGTGGTATACAGAGTGCAGTGGTATACAGAGGGCAGTGATGTATAGAGAGGGCAGTGGTATAGAGAGGGCAGTGGTATAGAGGGCAGTGGTATACAGAGGGCAGTGATGTATAGAGAGGGCAGTGGTATAGAGAGAGAACAGTGGTGTACACAGCCTCATTGATCTATGAGTAGGAGGAGAACAATTGAGTGAAGTTTAGTTTTCCTTTGCCACAGGAAATAAAAATTACCACAAAGTTTGGTTTCAAATACTGTCATGTCAGAGATTTTAAACTGCGCCAAATGAACAAGTGTTCTAAGACCGATAACAAATTTTAATTTTGCCTGAACAATTCAAAAGCAAAGCGCAAGCGTTATCGTGCACACAGAATTTTCAATGACAGCTCAAATGACCGAGGAATCTCACACAGTAACTGGTTGTAATGGAATAGGCCGGTGCGGTTTGACAGTTATTACTATTGTGTGAGACATGACAGGAGTCACTGCACATGCAAAACATGTAGCGTGTGTGTGTATGTGTGGTTGGCTATAAGCAAGACTAGAGTGCGAGGTAAAGCTGTATCACAATGTGGTGTGTGGCTGGGAGGTTAGTCATAAGCCATACCGTAGGCCTCAGCAAGAGTGGAGCTAAAGACAACAAAGAAAGATGTTTAAATAAAGCACAAGACATAAATTTAATGTCTTTGTATTCAGTGTTGTGTATGAAGTGATTGACAATGAAGAAAAAAGTGTGATTGACAATGAAGAAAAAAGTGTCACGGTTGTCACAGGCAACAAACATCAACAGGAAATAGCAACAACAACCAGACATAACATCATCCCCTCGGTGGCAGCGAGACCAGCAGGCTGGTGGCAGGACGGCCCCAGGAGATGGTCAGACCTGCGGGTGAGCTGTCCGCTTTCATCTGATGGACCTCCACTATATCTTGCCATTGGGGGCTTCTTCTGTTGCGGTCGAGATTGTTCTCGGTGGTCCTACGACGAAGTGGCTAGCACCTTACGGAGATTGTGGCTAGCACCTTACGGAGATTGTGGCAAGCACCTTACGGAGATTCCGAACCGACACTCCATACATCCTTCAAACTTCATTTTCTTCTTGGTCGGGCTCCTTCTACTGGACGACGGTGGCTGGGCTATGAAGGCGCCTCGATGTCCTGCTGTCGCCGTTCCTCTCCTAGGCTGCCTTTCATCTTTCACTGTTCTTGGACTTTCTGATCTATGTTGTGGAGAGTGGCGTCTTCGGACTACAGACGTTCGCGCCGCCAACTTGCTTCAGTGACAGCCCACCCCTCTACACACGGTGTAGCTGCTGGATTCTCATGCTCATCGCAAAACTTTTAAGAGTGACCGCTCTTTTCTTTGCGCGTCTGCACACTTCATCATGAGTACCACCTCGAGCGTTTCGCTTCTATACATCGATAGCGCTTCTTCACTTCTACCCTCCATCGGGACATTTCCTAGACCAGCAACAACAACACAAGTCCTCCATACGCTATGTGTTCGAGGATGTTAATCTACTCACCAACCAACAACCAGACCTAAAATGTCTCGGTGATATCAATGAGGTGGTTTATTCCTTGTCACAACTTGAAATCTTCCCACATAAGCTATATATGTGATACCTCAGGAACAAAGCTATACCTTCTGAAGTCCTGTGAGCATTGACAGTCTTTGACAAAATGAAACAAAGCAGAAAACAGGTGCAAGCACTCCATATACAATGGCTCCGAGTTAGGCCAACGTACTGTTCAACAATAATGCCCTTGGATCAGTCAGCAGAGAACAATGATGTTTCCTTGCATTGTGCAAGTATTTACCTATAAAGAATGCTCAACACACATAAGACATGACTCCAAAAATTACATTGTGATGTTAAACATGAATTCTTTGAGATCAGGCATTACATACCGTCATGCCCAGGGTACAATATAGGTTTCATTACTGTTCTGTTTGAGTTTTGTGTTCATGCCCAGGGTACAATATAGGTTTCATTACTGTTCTGTTTGAGTTTTGTGTTCATGCTCAAACACACAGATTACTGATTTTGGGCACAATGCACAAAAGATAAATCAGAACTTTTTAAATGTTAATTGTGTGTAAAACTGTACATTACAATCTATGCAAGATCACCTCCACAACTTGTACAATTAACAAACTGCCTCTTCCTGTCTGATAACTTCAGGCCACTGTTGACTGAACAGCCACCTGAAAACAGCCAACATCAAACCTCTCAGCTCTGTGTCAAGGTGGACATTGGCTGAATTACAAGCAACATCATTTTTCAACTTCATCGTTGATCATCATTTCAATTTGTATCGCGGTCTGCTGCCTGCGCACAGATAAGCGGTCTATTTCTCTTCAAGACCTTTCCACAACATTAAGCATGTCCTTCATCATGACTCATCATCTCAGGTCATCCCCATTGAAAGGATTCAATGCCCGATCATTGCTACATCTGCAGACAGCTTCAGCTGACCATGCATCACAGCCTGTCTTACAGTTGACAAGTCTGAACTGGAAATAAGCTACAATCCTTCATTGTAAAGGCAAGCGGCTCAGTACAAAACATGCGCCTTGCAACCCAAAATATACAGCACATAGGAAAGTGAAGTTTGCATCCACCTCAGTCCAACTCGGTCCCTTCCTAGTGTGATATTCATTCGCCCAGTTGCAAAATGCAAAAAAATCTGGTCTTGGACGACAAAACTGGTAGCTCATTTGCCCGCCTGGTGACCTTTAATTTTGCTTACCTATTTTTTTCCCTTTTTATAGTTGGCTAAACTGCTGTCAAGCTTGACTGAATCATGCACTGTCCATCACACAATGTGTACAAAAATGTTCAGGTTCATTCTGCGTGAACGTTGATTAAAACTGACTAGTGAACGTTGCTTCAGGCTACTGGCTTTGCTGGGTCGTTAGCCTAGTGAGAACATTCTGGCTTTCAGTAGCCCTGCTTTGCCCTGTCAGTGCGTTGTTGGGTGGGCATAACACAGATACATTGTGGTCTGTTCTCTGCCTGACCAAGGAGGTTAGACTTTTGGGGGACCTTATTAGGCCAGATTTTCCTTGGCCTTTGTTGCCCGTTATGACCGTCTTTTGTAATTGATGTGACAACTGGCCAACCCAAGGCAGTTTCCTCCTGTACATCCCAGTCACAAGCTACGGTTGTGGACTACGACGTTGGTTCATGTTTAGCATAGGTGATCCCAGAAACTTTTAGAAGCATCACAAATGAATGCAGAAGGATTAGTTTCTTGCTTGAAAATGTCACCTTTTACTTGCACTCTTCATAAGAGGATCATGGAGATAATTTTGTGTCCGTTCTGAAGACATACATCATGTTAAGTCCAGTGTCCTTTCTCTATGTTGCAGCTACTTTTTCTACTTTACTTTAAGGCACACATGAAGGGACGGAAGTTGTGCTGCTAACAGTTACATGTTGACTGCTTCATCGGCCAGCATTTGCCCTAAGCTTCTTCCTGCCAATTTTTGCTCCAATACTTTGGACAATGGGCTTAAGTTTTTTAATTTCATTTCAATGTTGATTGTACCCAATTGTATTTATTCAAACAAAACTGGTAGAAAATAAAATTGTCAAATTAAAGTCTTCACAAATAATTGCAGACCTCAAAACTGGCATTGATATTTAGCCAGCTGGAGTGTGATGAATAAAACTGGTGCTTTGAAGAGGTTGTGGTGTGATAAAACGCCTTGAAGAAAGAAGATAACATTGTGATGCATCAAACAGTAGTTAACAAATTGTCCTAGACAGTACCAGCTGTCCCACTTCAAAATGATTTGCAAGCCATAGTTTTGTCCCAGACTAACGTTATCTCAAGATTTAATCAACTGAAACTAATTTTCCTATGTATCCTATCCCATAACTTGGAAGTCGCTGGGGCACCAAAGATGATCGTTTAATCAGCGTACTCCATCTTTCTGTCATCAGCAACCCTCATGGCTTCGCTCAATGTTAAGCCAGTCCATTCTCGAATGTTGTTCTCCCACATCTTTTTCTGTTTCCCTCTTCTTCTGCCTCTTTGCACCGTGCCTTGCAGGATGGTCTTTGCAAGGCCTGATGCTCTGCTGACGTGGCCATACCATCGAAGTTTCCGTTTCTTCAACACTGTGAGCACTTCATCGTGTTGTCCAATGACTTGTGCGATGGGTCTGTCGGACTTCGTCGTTGGTGATGTGCTGGGTATAGGAAATGCCCAGAAGTCTTCTGTAGCACCTCATCTCCATGCTTTGTATTCTTCGTTGTAGGTCTGCTGAGGGTCCATGTTTCGCAAGGGTATAGGAAGATGGAGATGACAAGGGAGCGCGAGCAGCCTTACCTCCGAGTGTAGACCGATGGTTCTGCCTTTCCAAATGGGCTTCAGCCTTTTCAGGGCAGCAGTTATGTGATCCTTCAGGACTTCCTGTCGGGACCCATCGTTTGATACAATGGCTCCTAAATATTTGAAGCTATGAACTGTGCTGAGGGATTGTCCTTGGACTTTCATGTCCATGTTGATGCCATTGGTGGTGTTGGTCATAATTTTGGTCTTCTTTGCACTTATTTCCATTCCGCTTTGGAGGTGGTGTCGAACCTCTGTAGCAGCTGTTCACGTTCTTGTTCCTCTCCAGCCAATCCATCAATGTCACCCGCAAAATAAAGGTTGGTGATTGCTCTACCCCCTATGCTGACTGTGCCTTTGATCTGCAAGGGCATCTGACATGATGCGCTCTAGGAAAACTAGTTTTACATGCATGTAAATGTGCACTGAGTGCGGCAGTCTAGAAAATGTTGGTTTCACAATGGGTAAGTTTAGGCTTGTACATATATGATGTAAACTGAAAGTTGTTGTCATCTCAAGTGCCTGCAATACTGTTTTGTGATTGTAGAATAACAGAAAAATGTGTTTAAAAAAAGCACAAGTCAGAGACACACAAGAAATTGCAAGACCAACCAAACACAGACAATGCATACACCAGCTTCAATGTCAACACTTTGGTTTTATTTCATTGCCCAAACCCTTTCTCCCTCCACTGGCCTTAAACAACAACGACACACGCATTGTAGTTTTATTCACGTTTGGTTTTATTTCACTATTATGATGAAACACATCTTAATACTAAATGAACAGAGACAACATTTTTAAAAAAACGTAATGATAATTTGAAATAAACAATAATCCTGTCTCATTAAGAATGTGACAGAAAATTGACACACGAAAAAAAAGAAAAAGAAAAAAAGAAGAGGCATTTACAAGTCCTGACACAATACTAACGGTGCTGGAAATATTTACTTCAAGAAATGTGTTGCGACATACACTAACATTACTTATTCCGCTGTTGCTATGTGGAACTTTCTAACCCAACAACACAAAACAACAGAACAATAAAAACAGCGGAATTGCCCAAGTAGACAGGTCAACATAAAGCTCATCAAGCGCAAAATGTCTAAAAGATATCTGTTGACACAAATATAAAAACCTTTCCTTTTGTTGTAAGCAGCCATCAGAACGAATGTGATACAACAGTTTTAGTATATTTGCCACAAAACTGAAGAATGCTGCGCTGTCAAGTAACTGAAACATCAGGTGAAGAGGCTGTCCACATAGGGCAAACACAGAATGTTCAACCCCAAACTGGCACAACCTCACAAACACATTCTCTCTCATCTCATTCACACCGGCTGAGGAAAAAGCGTCACCACAGTAGCCATCAATGAGTCGTCCCAAAACATGCTGCATCGCCATAAAAGAGGTGGAATCGTTCCAAATGTCTTTTACCGCTGGAGCCTGCTGGCCTCGGCTTTTTCCAAACTTTAGCGCAACCGATGACGACAACATTTGGAGAACGGCATCGGCTCGCATCTTGAAAAAAAGAATATAACCGCAAAAGGTGAAAACATGTTGCACAAGAATCAAAACTGAAACTGTACATTCCTGCAAATAACATTGAAAGTGTAATCAGTTGTGACCAAATATAATGATAAAAGACAATATATATATAAATTACCTTTTCCACACAGACATCTTACCTTCACCCGCTTAGTACATCTTCCTGAAGATAGGCATAGGCGCTAGCTTTCAATACAATGGAGCAGTTTCATTACACAATCAAAATAGACAACCCTTTTTCTGGAGCCACTAAAACTAAGTACACAGCTGACCAAGATGTACAAAACCACAGGTTTCATTGGATGATTTTTAAATATATCAGGAAATGCAGAGTATACGAACAAGCAAAAAAATATTTTTTTTACCAGAGCCGATTTCCCCGCCCTAAATCATGCATAAAGACAAACATTACACTCCTCAAAAAGACGGAAAAAAAAAAAGACTGAACCAAAAATACCCACAAAGAAAATAATCACACTAGTCTTACATGGTGCAGCTCTCACTACCAACAAAAATTAAAATAAATTATAATCAAAATAGAAAAGAACTAGGGGAAATAAACTCCTCGATTAGAAATATTGAACTGGTCTTACATGTAGCCGCTCAGTACTGTGAAGGCAGCTTGCCAAAGCCAGGGAACATCAGACCGCCACCTCCACTGTTGGGGCCCGACATCTGCTGGCTGGAGGCTGCTGCTGCTGCGGCTGCAGTGGACACGGAAATGTTACGCAGCAAGTTGGGGCCGCTCTGGATCAAGTTGTCCAGGGCCTTCTGCACCGTGGGGTTGTCGAAGTTGATGAGAGTAGCAGCTGGCGTCGACCCCTGCACCGCTCCCACGGAGGTCGGGGGTTTGGCCATGGGGCTTATCTGTGACTGGCCACCTGCAGGGGGTGGGGGCGGAGGCCTGGCGCCCAGTGAGGCAAATGTGCTCAGTGAGTTTGCCACGGGGGTGGTGGCAGAGGCTGAAATAACAAAACCCAGTTTTTCTTCTCACACAAGTTACAGTGCAGTGTTGTTTCCCCCAGCCACCATCTTGTTTTGGTGATTGTACTAACAAAGAGATAGTTACATGTACTAACAAAGAGATAGTTACATGTACTAACAAAGAGATAGTTACAAAGTCTCTTCCCCCCACCAACCCCAATCCCCCTTCCCATCCCAATTGTGGTTACAACAAAGTGAGGTATCGCAGGGCAGACTTGTGTCCAATGGTTCAGGAGAAGACTGAGAACTGGCTTGTTTACATTGAAGTTGGTGAACCAAGCACCTCTCTCACTTGTGCTGTTCACCTCCATCCCCTCACTCCCATACCGCACTTTATCTTTCCTGTAAATTTTGTTATTTTTTATTTCTCCTTATCGCGCACTGAGCCTTCAACAATGGATGGAGACGCGCGCGGTATAAATGGACATCATCATCATCTTCTTCATATCATCATAATTTCTCAAACATTTTCCCTGTTCTAGGAACAGTTTGTCAAAGAGAACAAGAGAAAAGTAAACCTAACAATATCAACATTGTGCGGCCAACTCTCTATTAACAAGTAGCATTGATAAGCTGTCAGTAAACTCACTCCACTCTCTATTAACAAGTAGCATTGATAAGCTGTCAGTCAACTCACTCCTTGCTCTTTGTGCTTTCCTAAAAGCAAACTGTTAACTCATTCCTTGCTAATTCTGCTTTCATAGCACTCTCTCATGAATGAGAACTCTTGAATGCACCCAAATTTCTTCATTGAAAGTCTGCTCATCAAATAATTTTAGGGAATTAAGATTTAAAAAAAAAGATTTTGAGTGTATACATGACACCATGTAATGACAGTACCTGCAGAAACTGGGGATCCGTTCATCATGCTGAGAATCTTATTCTGCAGTTCCTGATGTTGTTGCTGTTGCTGCGTCTGCTGCTGCTGCTGTTGTTGCTGCTGCTGAAGCTGCTGTTGTATTTGCTGTTGCTGCTGATATTGCTGCTGTTG
Organism: Oncomelania hupensis; assembly: GCA_036898135.1. Classification (NCBI taxonomy): domain Eukaryota; kingdom Metazoa; phylum Mollusca; class Gastropoda; order Littorinimorpha; family Pomatiopsidae; genus Oncomelania; species Oncomelania hupensis. Next base: position 70,667,830 of record CM072519.1, read on the forward strand.
CTGTTGCAACAGGGCAACTGTGTCAACCGCAGCCAAAGGTTTTTTGCCTGAAACATTCAAGAAACTAATGTTGAGATAAAATTATAAGCAGACACGAGTGCCTCATCTTTTTCTTCTTCAGGATACTGTGGCTACTCCACCAAAACAAAGAAATAACTCCACAATGTTAGAGTGCGCATGGCCGGTCTCAACTATGGGAAGATTCTATCTACGCTTGGTACACCAATTTGGTGTTATTAAAAGTTTTAAAACTTTGTTCAAGGTCTGGCGCCAGTCACTGGTTTTTAGTTGGTCCTCCGGTTGATTTAGAATGGACGTTATAAATGCTGGAAGGGTGAAAGCATCGTCATTGAGTTTGTTCCAAACCATGGTTGCCCAGGGAAAAAAATGAATGCAAATGTGTATAGCCAATACGCACATCAAAGCTTCTGCTAAAAAGTACAACACACAAACAACAAATATACGTTGACATAAAACAAGCATCAAACATCTTCAATATTACTCCAGTAACCCTAACTAAAATATTCCCCTTTCTAACAGCATCAATACAGTCCACCATATGTTGCAGCAATGCCAATGATTGTTTTGGGTAAAGGGTTGTGGAGGGAGAGTGGGGATGAGAACATCCACATTATGTCTAAAACTTTGCTACGATAACAAAATAGCAAGAATTAATAAACGAATATGTTGTAAAAGGCATAAATATAATGACAGCACTGGTGGACAGGAGGTGGACAAACACCCACACTCACATACAGAGGCGGCGTAGGGGCTCACAACCTAACTTAACTCTTTTACTTCTTCACTAGCGCTCAACACATTCTAACAAGTAGCCCAGACAATTACCATTAATACAATCCTTTCACACAGAAAGCCAGCTGTTGTGAAACAATACTGGACCAGGGGAAAATTGTAACATAACAGTGATGCTCCTCCTTCAAGACTTAGAGGGCGTGACCCACCTTCACCTTCCAGCAGCACGTCTCGGACACCGACCAGGTACTTGATGACCTTGTCCAGCTCATCCACCGTCAGCTGCCTGTTGTCCGCTAGCAGGTTGAGCAAGTAGGAGATGTCCTTGGGCGGAACAGCAGGCACTATCCCTAGGCTGTTGTTAGCCACCACTGCTGCCACCCCTGGGGCGTTGGTCACTTTGTCCTTCTCATCCTGGATGTATTTTTCAAAGCTGCGAGCCACAAGATTCAAGGCGTCATCTAGCGGCATGTTCCTGTGCTCTGTACAAGACAACAGTTCAAATAATCAGCAAAGCAAACAAAACACAATTGTGTTGCCGCATGACAAAACCCGGCTAAAGACGCCAGGAATGATTCGCTGCTACAGCCGTAGAACACTAAAAATAGGCTACCCCATCAATTTTAAGATTGTTGCCTCTTTGTCTTTATTTAAGACTTTTCTTTAATATCCCAAACGGATTTTGTTCAAAAATTACTAAAACATTGTTTATTTTGTTGATTTTGATAAGGGTGTTGACCACACCTTGCTAAAACAATGGCACTAATTGACCTCCGATACCCCAACTTTTCTTGTCCGACTATGAAGGGAAATCCCCAATGTGGATTGATATATAACGTCTGGGGAGTGAAAAGTCCCTATTGGTACTACTTTTTGGTACATAAAAGTGTGTGGCATATGAATTTTTCCTGAAATTCCTTGTTCTGAAGCTTGCTTGTGACACAAGTTGTGTTCGAATGCGTCTCTTGCCGGGTCGTGAAAAACGGAAGTGTTTCCTATAGATTTTCGACGATTTTTAGTTCAAAGTGAATTTTTTAATGTAGATAAACTCATCTTACATCTATTTCAAGTGTTTTCTTGCAATATTTATGTTGCATTTGTTAGAAACAATTTGTCAAAGTAAGTGACCGATTCTTTTTGGAAACCGGAAGTGATGGCTTCGTCTCGAGCGTCTGTAAATGTGTCGTCTGCTAGAGTAGCTAGGGCCTTGAATCGACCCGGTTTTGCTTCTGAAGAGCTCCAAGACCTGCTTTCGGACTATTTTTATGATGGTGCTGGTGGGAACTGTGATGAGGATTATGATTCTGACGAGCAGAAGCTTGATCCCGTTATTAAACGATACCGTTTGTTTTCATTCAATGATTCATGTTTCGTAGGCCTCTTCGCTATAGGCGTGTCTTTAATAATCCGTTATTCTACTTGCATAGATTTAGGTAAAGGTTGAAAAGGCGATATCAGTGAAAGAATTACAGTAGGAGTGTGGAAAATATTTCAGTAGTATATTTTGTTGGTTGGGGGTGGGGTGGGGACGGTTGAAAAGGTAAGTAGTCTGGCCTGCATTCAATATTACTAGCATGACAAGTTGACTATGTTCTCAGTATTTATTATTGTTGGTTTGTCTGTTTTAGGAAATGAACATGAGGACTATTTACCAAATTACTAGTAATTAGTATTTGCTTTGATATTTGTGTTTATTTAAACTTTATAGAGCAAAATTACATGTTATTTTGATTTACACCTGTGACGCGACAGATTTATTCGACGTGCGGAAGGGAGTGGAGAATCGGGGAATTATTAAAGCTTGATTATTAGGACTGAAAACTACCTAATGAAACTTTTGTTTTAGGTTTGTAATCTTTGTTTGACTATTTGAACTGAGCTGATGTAGCTGCTTGCAATTAAACAAAAGATTACGTGACGGACGAGGGATTTAGGAGGGGGGGGGGGGGGAGGGGGCATTATGATAGGGTTTACTTTAGAAAAATGATTGATTCAGGCCATGTTCTTGATATATTATTATGTTTTTGAGTTATTATAGACTTGCTAAACACTTGTTTTATTTCTAATATGTTTAAAAACACTATGCATTATGGATGCATGGGTACATAATAAAATTGTGCGTACTGTTTTAATTTGTTTATGTTCAGTATTGTGTGGATGGTGTATAATGTGAATTTTCTCATCTTATCTCAACTCACTGCCATATTGCTGCCATCTTCTTGATTGTTTTGATACCAAATACATGCATGGGAAAATTCTGGTTGTGAAGTAATGATCATTTTACAATTCAAAACTTTGAAGGCAATTTCTGGAAATTAGCCCCCGAGAAAATAAAATATTTAAAAAAATCATAAAACATCAAACAATAAAGATAAAACAATTCTGTTTTTTGCATTTTGAAGATTATTTTTAGTACTTTGTTAATAAATAAATAAATAAGTAATTTATCATATTTTGACACTTTAGCCTGGTTTTCTCATGCTGCAACACAATTGTCAAAAACTATCAACAAAAGCAAAATGTATAAAATTATCAGCATAAGCAACATAAACGTAGACTGCAGGATCTTATAACAAATGACAAGTAAAAGTGATAAAACTTTAACCCTTAGGAGACACTCAGAGACACTCAGCCAAAGCTATCAACCCTATCTTTCTGTGCAAAAAAATATGACACAAACGATCGGCTGGCCTTTGAAGAAAAATGTCTGTTGAACTGTATATGAATGAAACTGGCAATCTGAAACTTGTGTTTCAATAAACTTTACTTTCTGCCCTGCAACGATGATTATCACCAGTCTTCATAACTGTTTTCCAGTAACAAAGAGGTTTTGTCAATGTTCTTCAGGCTGGGGAACAGTCCAAAGCAAAAATCTCCTAAATCCGGCCGGGGTCCAAGGGCCGCCGTAAGGCCCCTGGTCAAGTCTAGGGGCAAAGCCCCGGTGGTGGGATGTGCAGGGGGGGCAAAGCCCCCCAGAAGCTGAATGTTTCATAGCATGTAAAACCCAAAAAGAATGCTTTTTGTGAGAGATAAACGTGGATGTTTTTCCTAATATTCATCATGTGTTCATAAGAACAATTATCATTAGTAGTAGTATAAGTAGGTACTCCAAAGTGATTTTTGATTTTCTTTAACTCAGTTTGGACACTAAAGTATTTACATAGATCTTTTTGTTCTGAACACAGTGGTATAGTTTTTTCACCATAGGACAAATAGGTAAAAAGTTATTAATGTTTGAAAATGGCGAATGTTGGTGTTTTTTTGGCAACTTTTTAGAATTGAAGAAATTGACAACTTTGGAGTCTCAAAGTGAAGCCAATATTGATACCAGAAAGCTGATTTTTGACAGGTAACCCCTTCATATGTTATACTCCAAGCCCAATTTTCTTCAGGCCTATCCCATGTAATGTTCAGCTGTTTTGGTGCTTCAAAGTTGGGAAATCATCAAATTCGCAGTGCGTGCCGGCAAATTATAGGCCTACTAGTGTACGTACTACTACGTTCAGCACTCGTTTTGCTGAATAGGCCTACAAGTTCGCCATGGCCGCAAGATAACCCGAACACCGTTTGGGTACACTTTTCTTTGGCAAAGCGCACCGCGATAGAGTAATGCACAAATTAATAAATACCCTAGTTTTATAAAGGAAAGTCTGCTCTTTATTTCTTGCTAATTTTTAAACTTCTAGTTAAAATCAAACTTACATCAAAATCGCTTTAGTCACTTTGTTCGGCTTGTAACAACTCTTTTACACTCCGTTTGATGTTGGTGTTTTTCTATCAGTATTTGATTCAGCCCCAATGCTTGAATTCCTGATAGGTGTGTAACTCAGATTCGTCTATCCACGCAGCCTGCTCAATCGGCATACAAGACACTGAGTCGACGTATGAAGTTTTCCACTTTTATTCAGCACACATCAACAACTGCATACAATCGCCTTTTCACGCTCAACTTTTTACTTTCCAACTCACTATCAACAACAACTTCAAAACAGTGCGGCGTATAAAATATATAGTCTCTCTCTCTCTCTTCCCGAACAATTTAGAACACGGTAGACTAGAATGACGCACTACAGCCAATCAAATAAAAGATCGTCACCACTGACTTACGTCATACATATTTCTTCTGCTTCCGAGAATGTTCTCATACTTCGATATTTATCGGGAAGTTTCCATCGATAGTAAATACTGAAATCTAGAGAATTCTCCAATAATATTGACTAACGAAAATTATCAACGTTATACAAAACCTCTCCTAACAACAATGCAAACTCAAATCAAAGGTAAATAAACTCCACCATTGAATACTTTGCAAAACGAAACGATTAGATCCATCGTGCGTGCCTCAGACATACCACCATTCGCGCCCCAATGTAACAAACTCTTTCACACATCAGAGACCGCCATATTTGACATGTGAATGAAGCTAAGTATCCAAACTTCTCATTGGTTTTTATTTTTAGGCCATCCAATGAAATATCTTAAAGCACTTAGAGTTTGAAACGAGCCACCTCGCAGGCAGACGACGCTGACATTTTGTTTCGCAGCGGCATTCAGCGCTCGGATAGGGGTGTATTCAAAAGCTGTTTCTCAGAATCTTTCTCATACACATGCATTAAAAACAACACAGATGTAAAGATAAAGCTTTCAATTTTTATTTGAATACAGCCACTGTTCGTTTTGATGCAGTTTTACATTAATAATAAGTGTTGAAAGTGAAGTCAAAACTGAGTCAAAACTGCCGAGCGGACAAGAGACAATGAAGGCTTTGGAGTACCTAGTATAAGTAGTAGTAGTAGTAGTAGTACGACTAATAATCACATATACACAAAGAAGTAAATCACTATATGGCTAAAAAATGGCTTGAAAAACTGAATAGGGAACTTCGTTTCATTTTCTTAGCTGGTGGCCATTTCTCAATACCTGTGATAAGCCTTCTGAATTGTTTTACCTATTTACAGTAGCCAAAGTCTAACCAGACCAAACTATTTTTTTAAATTTTCGCTCAAATTAACCCCCGTAATTGAAGTCTTTATATTTATAATATAAATATTTTCTTTTTTAATTTTAAACATTACTTCCTTTTTTTTTTTTTTAGTTATTTTTATTTAATGATAGAAAAAAGCTAAAGAAATGATAATATAAAAATAATAAGAAAGGATAATAATAATAATAATAATAATAATAATAATGGTAGTAATAATAAAAACTTGTTCTCATTTAGAATACGAGAGAGAGAGAGAGAGAGAGAGAGAGAGAGAGAGAGAGAGAGAGAGAGAGAGAGAGAGAGACAGAGAGAGAGACAGAGACAGAGACAGAGAGACAGAGAGAGAGAGCTACAAAGAGAAAGAATAAGGTTAATCAGTTATTGTCTTTTTTTCTTTCTTTTTTTTTGTGTGTTGCTCAGGGATGGGAATGACCAAGACTTGGAGGGGAGTACAAATGGCTGGGGGTCCAGGAGACCGCGGTAGGCAACCTGGTAGGGGCAAGGGGCAACGCCCCTTGTGGGGGGGATAGGGGCGAAGCCCCCTGAAGCTGAGACTGAGAGATTTTGCAGTTTTCAACGCAATTTTTACCACTTCTCAGCATAGAAATAAGTGAACAAATGGAATTAAAAATACATTTAATGACTTTACTTTTGGCTCATACAAACATACTTTACACAAACATGTTATCAAGACTCTTTTCTGTAGTAAACATGCATTCCTGTAGTTGTACTATTAACAAAAATCACCAAATCATTTTGGTATTACGGACGAAAATTTTATTTTGGTTCAGGATGCTTTATTTTGTTTTTATTATATAGTACAAACCTTTAGAAGTTTACACAATTTTAATTGTTAAAATCAAAAATCAAATCAAACAAAAATTAATTTAGAGCCAAGCAAATTTTATAAATCTCCCCTCCCAATTTATTTTTTTTTTAACCAAGTTGAAACGAATTTTCCAAAACAAAAATAGTTGCTGGATTGCGCCAGTGTCTCTTCTTTCGTTATTGGTCATTTGTTTTAAAAACAACCATTGTACATAGCCGTTTGAGACCGTAATCTGAAGCGGTAAACGATTTCACTACATGCAGTGTAACATCAAGATGTAGGCAATCGCGCAAGAACGATAACTCTCTGAGTGAACGGCAATCGACTAAAAGATGCGCGATCAGTTTATTTGCTTACGTTTTTCCAGGGGCGTACCAAAAAATTCAGGAGCGCATTTGGATTTTGGTCAGGGCGTGTATACGCGAATGGGCGTATAATTCCCATGCCTGGTTGCTGTTTATAAAATTAATGATATAATTATATTTACGACTGATAGTATAGTGATTATAAACTACACAACTTCACGTGAACCACCAAACGTTCAACATCGCCTTCGCCCGCTGTAGTCAAGTGATGCTAGTAAGCCTTATTGGGCAGTGAATTCAATGTAACAATAGCGGCCGCGGGCGGCACTTTTAGTGATGAGAAAAAAAAAGCTGGACACGGACATGGATCGAGACTTGGACTTGGAGAGATCGCGTTTTGTGATTTTTTTTTTCGGAGCGATTTTTGTTCTTGGACCTCTATTTAATTTTCTCGGGAGTGACAGTACCTTTTCTCAGAAAATCGCGGATCCGAGGAGAGTTCCCCAGCCTGGTTCTTTGACACTGTTGGCATTTGGAGGTGTGTATTGTGTAATTGGGTGCAGAAAACTAAAAGTGAAGCCTGTGAAACAGTCACTACTCACCCTGTGCCACTCCATGCAAAATGTTGACAGTGAGTGAGCGATGAATTTCATTGGAACTGTTGATGACGATGGTGAACAGACAGCGGCGGCGAGCACAGTCTTCCACGTGCTGCTGAATGGTTCGATCCTCGCGAATCACCCCAATGGCTGTTAGCAGGTTCAAGTTCTTCAAACGACGCTCCACCATTTCGGCGTAAGACCTCTGCTGCGACGTAGCAATGGCGATTTCGCAGTCGATGTTGGCTGGTTTCTTGGGGGCCACATCAAACAGAGGATCCCTGTAGCCCAACGGATCTCTGTAGGGATCTCTGTAAGGATCCAGGTAGGGATCTCGCCTGGAAAAGTATCTAAATTGAGCTTATTCAAAAGCAAGGTAACATTGTATCTTTTTAAGATGAAGACAAAGCACAATAATTGTGTGCAGTTGCCACAGGGGCTGAAACATCAAGCATAGTCCTCTCCAATGTCCACTATACCTGCAGTAGTTCAATAAATCAACAAACTGCCTGTTTGTGTTAGAAATGAATCTTCAATTCAGTCATTGAAATCCTCTCTTAACTGTTCTAATACAGTGGAACCTCCGGTATCCAGCTCTCTGGTTATACGACTCCCTCCGTTATGTGACCTGAAAACTTCTGACGGATTCACTTCCAATAATAAATAACCTCTGGTATGCGACAACCTCGTTTATGCGACCAGCGACCGTGTCTTAAGCCCTTTATACGACCGTCTTAGGGCAATTTAAAAGAGATATCAGTTAATTTGCTGTCTGTACCTTTTGTTTTTTCTCTCATGTTAGTGTACGCCTGCTGTTGTCTGCTATTTCCTGTTCGCAAATAAGGGACATTACTCGCCTACACTGGCTGTCAAAATGGCGTCGCGCAAGAGGAACGTTTTGAGTTTGGCAGAGAGAATGAAAGTGATTGAAAGAAGTGAAAATGGGGAGAGTTGTTTGTCTATTGCAAGAAGTTTAGACGTTGGGAAGACCCAAATTCAGCTCATCATAAAGGATAAGGAATCTGTGAAACTACGATGGGAGAGTGGAGAAAGTGGCGAAAAGGGAAACATCGAAACTGAGAGCTTCTGCACTGACAGACTTGGATGAACGCGTCTGGCAGTGGTTCGACTGTTTTCTATTTTTGAAGTTGTGAATAAAAGACAAAGGTAAAAATGAAACACGTTTTACAGTTTCCTTTGTCAGAGAATACATGCTGGTGAGTGTGAAAATTATGACTACATACCCCTCCGAGCCTGACCCCCCTCCCCCCACCCTACTCCTTGTTTCCGGTATAAGACCACCTCTATTATAAGACAGTTTTTTCTCAGATTTTGGACGGTCGTATACCGGAGGTGCCACTGTACTAAGTCACTGGGTAATGGCAAACTGTTCTTCACCAAGTCATTGGGTAATGGCAAACTGTTCTTCACCAAGTCATTGGGCAAAGGCAAACTGTGCTTCACCAAGTCATGTTTTCAAAAACACTAATGTATGCATCAGTTGACTTTTTAAAATCATTAAAAATACAAATGTTGATGGATCTGCATGAAATTTTATGTGCTTGGGTAGAATTTAATAAGGGTACATGGCAAGTTTAAAATAAAGTGTCCAGTTTACTTTGGTAGTGGTGGTGGTGGTGATGTTGTGGCTGTTGCAGTTAATGTTGATATCCAACTTTATTTTGTAAGTGACTGATAGCCTGATGCACTTCACAATCTTTTTTTATCCTTCTTAACTTAGATTCTGACACGTCTTCGACAGTAAACCCCCTCAAAAGCTCTGTCATCACTGGCGCCATTATCTAGCAACTCTCTCCAAAAATTCGTGTCACGACAAAAAACAAACAGAATTTCTTGCTAAAAATAGAAAACAGAGCATGTGGCAGATCAGCCGGCTTCCTGTGACCAACTGCACATATCCGGGCATCTAAAAGGACATGAGCTAATGCTCTAAAAATAGCCCTCAGCGAACCACTACGTAGAGCATGTAGTGAGGCGGGTTGACCCGCAAATGGTGTTACTCGCAATAGAAGAGTTAAAACTCATTATTTTCCTTCCAGTTTGAAATGAATGAAACAGATATGCAAAGTCATAGTTCGCATGTGTGTGTGTAGTTTTTATAAATAAGGTTACTGTTGATGGTTAATGAGTTTTCTTCCTTTTATTTTATAGTTAAAAGTTATTGTGCACTCATGTAAGTGCCTAGAGCTAAGTCTAGATTAGGCGCGTAATAATAATAATACCTTCTGCAGTTTCTATACAAGGGCTCAAACATTAGACCAGTCCTTTGGAACAGACTTTTTGCCCCTATTTACTTCCCTTGATGTCTTTGCGCATAAAAGAGTTCAGCCCACCTAACGTGGGCCTGACATGGTGCCTTGCCAATGTTAAGTCTGTATGTGCGAGCGCCTTGTTGTCATTGCAGGAGCTTTGCCCTGTGTGCGAGCTTGTGCATACTGTCATAGTGACTTGTGTTTTATGAAATACCTTTTTGACAAACAAGTACCGCGTTGTTGATTTATAAATGTCTTGTTAGTTAATTATTGTATATGAAGAGCCTTTTGTATAAGTTGCAGCTTATATGTGTTTTGTCTACTATCAACTCTGTGACATGCATGCGCTTTTGAAACTAAAGTGGAGAGAGAGAGAGAGAGTGTGTGTGTTACGATTGAGACTCGCACGATAGGGCGGCCTGATCATTTTGGTTTGCAACATGCAATAACAGAGGGTATTTACCTTCGATTAGATTTTATGTTGTTGCTAGAAGAAACTTTGTATAACGTTGATAATTTTCGTCAGTCGGTGTTGCTGAGAATTTTCTGGAATTACTTGTTTATCGATTGAAACTTCCCAATCTTATGAATAAAAATGTGTCGAATCATCTAGATTCGTAAACATGTATGTGATGTAGAATAGTGCATCGTTCCGGTGATGAGTTTTACTTTGATAGGGTGTTATTGCATCATGCTGGAATGTTCGAACCTTTCTCGATTGCAGAGAGTCTATATAAGTAATGCATTGTCTGCTTGTAGAGTGACTTACGATGATTTTTGATGACGATCTTTGAAGTTATTTTCGAAAAGCGATCTTGTATGCAGTTGTTGTTGTTTGCTGAATAAAGTTGGAAAACTTCATACTATGACTCTTGCTTTGTGAACAGGCTGTGTGGATAAACGAATTCGAGTTACATTTATCAAGATTCAAGCATCAGGGCTGAATCAGCTATTGATAAACTACAACACGCACTCTCCGATCACAAGATGCATCCCTCCTTACAGTTCCTAGATACTCCCTTAATAGTTTTGGTAAAAGGTCCTTTTCCCGTTATGCCCCAGCTCTATGGAACTCCCTGCCGTCCGACCTTCGTCTTACCCAGTCCCATTCATCGTTCAAGAAATCACTGAAGACACACCTGTTTTTGAAATATCTGTGAATAAATGTGTATGTATGAGGTTTGGAGTGAGGCGAGGGGGGAGGGGGATGAGAGGAGAGGGAGAGAGAGTGAGAGAGAGAGAGAGAGAGAATTTCAACAATTTTTCGGCATGGGTCGTTCTGTCGGTCGAGGTGTAGGCTATGAAAATTATTTTCTTACGCTGGAGTCTTTCATTTTAAATTTTGGCCATTTTCATTATTTTAATTTTTGTTTTTAAATGTAATACGTAATATTTTATAAGCCGGTAAATCCGTAATTTCATTCTTTGTGTGTGTATGTGTGTGTGTTTGTGCAATGCAATGTTATGTGCAATACGTTTTAGTACGATGTCATTTTGTTTTATCACATACTTTTTAAAATTCTGTGTATGGTTTGGTTTTGTGATTCGCATGTAATTGTAACCACTGTACCCTTTTTGCCCTAACTTTTTAAAAATTGCTGTCCTGTGTTTTACCTTAGTGTTAAAGTTTAAATCTTGTACATGTACATCTTTCTTTTAGTACACATATTTTACCCTTCGTTTAAACTCGATACTTTAAGATTATAATGTTAACCTGCGAGTGTGAGAGTGTGTGCATGCGTGTGAGCGCTTTGAGCAGACAGTTGTTTGGAATCGCGCTTTATAAAATAAATTATTATTATTATTATTATTATTAAATAGTCTAACAGAGAGAGAGAGAGAGAGAGAGAGAGAGAGAGAGAGAGAGAGAGAGAGAGAGAGAGAGAGAGAGAGAGAGAGAGAGAGAGAGAGAGAGAGAGAGAGAGAGAGAGAGAGAGATTAACCCTCTAACCCCCACAGGAGCCTAAGCCTTATCTGCTTCTATTTCATAGGTCAAGGCAAGTAACTCCGTCAAAATGCTACACCATGCACATACAAAAATTAATTAAAAATGCACCACCCAAAATGATGTTCCACTTATTGTTATTAATAAATCAACCACATATTTTTCTTCAAAATGAAATATTACACATACATTTGTACAATGTGTTGCAACTGGAAATAAAATCTGAATGTCAACATTGTTCGATATGATGGTGTTTTTCTATCAGTATCTGATTCAGCCCCGATGCTTGAATTCCTGATAGGCGTGTGTAACTCAGATTCGTTTATCTACGCAGCCTGCTCAATCAGCATACAAGTCACTGAGTCTTCGTATGAAGTTTTCCACTTTTATTCAGCACACATCAACAACTGCATACAATCGCTCAATCGCCTTTCCACTCTCAAATTTTTACTTTCCAACTCACTATCAACAACAACTTCGACAATTATCCCGAAACTTCGATCGATAGTAAACAAGCGGGTTCAGAGAATTATCCAACAATATCGACCAACGAAAATTATCAACGTTATACAAAGCCTCTCCTAACAACCATGCAAACTCAAATCAAAGGTAAATAAACTCCATCATTGAATACTTTGCAAATCGAAACGATTAGATCTATCGTGTGCGCTTCAGACATACTATCGTTCGCGTTTCAACGTAACATATTGCATACTGCACAACATGCAGCAATACGATCACTGCCACAAATAATAAAGCATGAGTGTTAATCATTTCTGTTATTCAAATCCGACAGAAAAAGATCGTCAAAGTGAAAGTCCAAATCACTTTCCTCTCCATCATTAACCTGCACCAAATCAGCCTCCTAAAATCCTTCAAATGGGTCATTTTCTTCATCGGATTCTGCAAAAATCTGATGCCATAATTCTCCGCCTCTCAAACTTCAAACTTTAATCAAACTTTTAAAATTCACTGTGTGCATTCTACACAATCTAAAAATGCAGTGAAAACACCGCCGGAAACAGCAGGTAATCACGATCACCTGTGAGAGAATTTTGCACGTTTGCTATAAACAGATTTCCACATGGCAGCCTCTGATCAGACCACGTCATTACCGGCCGCTGTTGGTCGCTCCGCGAGCATGCACATAGCAAAACAATCGGTCACTCTAGGTCACTCCGCGTGTTAAAGGGTTAAATAAAACTGAATGATCTGTTGTCCAAGTATTGTGTTTACCGTAGTATTTTACACACGCATGTGCAACAGTGCGGTCAAGATAAATAAAGTAAACTCATTACATGTGAGGTTCATCAGTGTGGAGACGCTCCAACAACAAGGTTTATTCACAATTTCTTCTTCAAATATTCGATGTTCCTACTCACAAATGCCCCACGAGCAACAGCTTGCCAGCAATTGCGCAACACTGCATAAACTGAAACTGGCTGCGTCCAATGGTCGATAGACAGCAGGCTACAGCTCTTGCGCTGTGGCATAACGTTTTATCCTAAGGCAAACTTTTAAGATCCTTTTAGAGGAAACCGATCTATCTACACTATACCTAATGCTATTGAACTAAACAGTATAGCATTTTGCAAAGCGGAATATTGCTCACTGCACACATATTCTTCTGGGGAGTATCCACACATGAAGTCCTTTGGCACAATGTTTGTTGTGTTTGACCACACACAAAACAGAAACCTTGTAGTATTAGTCTTCTTCCTCTTACATACTGCACTTATTTTGGGTTGTCATTAAGGCTATAATATTGAAATTAAAAATGTCTTGTATTGGAGTTCCCTGGATCTAGCAGCCATTCATGGTCAAAACCCAAACAACACAACATAAAAGTGACCCTACAACAGCCAGTCTACTGACCTAAAAGGATTGTCCCTGGAAAACTCTGCATCACAACATAAAAGTGACCCTACAACAGCCAATCTACTGACCTAAAAGGATTGTCCCTGGAAAACTTTGCATCACAACATAAAAGTGACCCTACAATAACATGTCTATTGACCTAAAGGGGTCGTCCCTGTAAAACTCTGCATCACAACATAAAAGTGACCCTTCAACATGACTACTGACCTAAAGGGATCGTCCCTGTAAAATTCTGCATCACAACATAAAAGTGACCCTTCAACAAAATGTCTACTGACCTAAAGGGGTCGTCCCTGTAAAACTCTGCATCACAACATAAAAATGATTGTTCAACAACATGTCTACTGATCTAAAGGGGTCGTCCCTGTAAAATTCTGCATCACAACATAAAAGTGACCCTTCAACAACATGTCTACTGACCTAAAGGGGTCGTCCCTGTAAAACTCTGCATCACAACATAAAAGTGACTTTTCAACAACATGTCTACTGATCTAAAGGGGTCGTCCCTGTAAAACTCTGCATCACAACATAAAAGTGACCCTTCAACAACATGTTTACTGACCTAAAGGGGTCGTCCCTGTAACGGTCGAAGTAGGGATCAGGTGGAGGAGGAGGCAGAGCTCTTCGGTAGGGATCATCAAAATACAAATCTCTGCAATTAAACAAACAAAAAAAAAAGAACTATAATATAAAACAGCAGGTCTAAATACAACAATAATGCATGGATTTACACCATACTGCACAACATTAAAAGAGTAGCACTGTCACCGTTATGGTTTGCAATGCTGCTATGCCACTGGACAAAATCTGCCAACTTTACATAAAACCTTAATAATAATAATAATAATAATAATAATAATAATAAACATTTGTACAGCGCCCTTCCTCACTAGAGGTCATAGCACTTTACAGCAAAGCAACCAAGAAAAAACAACACCCACACACAATAATGGTGTGACTGTAAAATAACATTATATTACAGCTTGGGATCTATCTGGTGGCATTCAAACACTAGTTGTTCTTTCTCACGTTTTAAAAATTAACAAAATAAAGACTAGTAAAGTCCTTATCATTTTTTTTTAAATACCTAGTAGACAAAAAGAAGTGAGGTTTTATTTTTAGTTAGATCAAACATCAAGCTGCAAAGCACTGAACACAAGTTTCTTAGAAAATATTTCAGATATACTGATTTTCCAGTTTGAAAAAAAAAGGGTATTAAAAGTCTGTAATTTTTATTGTAAACGTTTTGACGGTAGATGCACATGTTTTGTAATAGCTGACATCATTCATACCAATACTAATGTGCCAGCATAATATATGAACATGATGGACTAAAACTAAAACTACATTCACAAATGGGCATGGCATGCATTCCACCAAATGCAACAACCACTATAGAAAACAGACTGTCTTGCACATTATCTCAGGAGATGCAAGCAGTGTGTGCAGAACTTCAACACCAACACAGCACAACCCCAAGCTCACTCACCTGGGTGGAGGAGGCAACTCCCTGCCTGGTGGGCCTGGGGGCAGGTCACGTGGTGGTGGGGGAAGATCCCGACCCCTCAGGAATGGGTCATCAAATGGGTCACGTCGGTATGGGTCACGCATTGGTGAACGGTCTCTTGAAAACCTGTTGAAAACATTGAAAAGTGTAAAAGGAACATGAAATATCCAGACTTCACTCACTCTTATCAATATGTCTTGCCCACCCACCCCCAACCCTCAAATCCCAATATTTTTTTTAAGGTTTTCACTATTCACACTTTTCTGCTATCCTATGCACCAACGGGAATCCCCTCTATGAAAAATACTTCCGGTTTTTTTTTCTCCGCCTGTTTTAGTGAGTTATTTCCAAATATTCAAGAATAATAACATGTGTCACTGGCCACCTGTATCGTACCCTCAAATATTTTTATTTTTTTTGCTGCAGTTTATTATCCCTTTCTATCGCCAGTGGCGCGCCTAAACCCTACCTACCTAACATTATTTGTGAATTTTTGAAAAATATTCGGAAAAACATAACGCCCAGATGCTGGCTCGAACCCACACCTGTCAGGCGTCATTGGTTTCTGGCTTGTGGACAAGGCAAGTTAGTCCCGCCTTAGCCCACTTGGCCACAACGCTAGCCTAACACAGTCAGTTACTTCGTGTTTTGTGAAGGTTGCGACGGCGAAGCTATGGAAAACTACAAGAGTTTTCAGGTCCTGTTTCACTTTCTGTCGATGATCGACGCACCTCCGAAGTCGCCACAAATACAGGCCTCTACGATTGTTTTTTGCATTCTTTCACTGAGCATGTACTTCCTCCACCGTTTTTATACTTATCCCACTCGTTTTCTGGCTCTAACAATCGTCGTTTTCGGCAATTTGCCATATTTAAAAGTCACGCATCAAGCTTTGATAAAAGCAAAACAAGCCAAACCGGAACTTGGTTTCATATAACCTCGTTTTAATTTATAATGGCGATACCCACGAGTTTTTATGAGAGGTGCAGGAAAGTTGTGAATTGTAGCAACACAGAGTTATCAGATTTCCTATGTCATGTTTCTGTGCTAGAAAGGCCACATTAAAGGCTGTTCCAATGGACATCACAATACAACACATCTTTAGACAGTGGTCAACAAACTGCACAATTTAACATGTCTTTATTACCTGGAAAAGGAATTGACACAGGTGGAAAACTTTATATGTCAAAGAAAAAAAGAAGTTTAAATTTATAACTTTGAAGCCAGTGGGTAATACAATCAAAAACACAGCTCATTTTGCTAACTCCGGTTTTAGAGAAATTAAAAATGGTTCAAACTCAGATTGAACTCTTTCAGCCATTCTTTGGTCTGGTGAGTGCGCTAAACAATTCCCTTTTTTCAGGTTGAAATATATATTTATTTATTTATTAATACTTTAATTAGCCAGTCAGTTAAAAAAAAAAAAAAAAAAAAAAGAATTTCATTTTCAATTATAATACATATTCCTTTCCCCCATCACAAAACAAAAAAATTCAACCAATCAATCCACTGTGTCTGATTGCAATGATACATCATCCAATGGTCAATGTTGATGATGCACAACGTCATGCAGGAGTGGAAAAGGAAAATGAATGTGTCACACAAACAACACTGACTGACCAGACTACCATATTTTCCCATCTATCCAACTCAACTGGGCTCTGCCCGCACTCCTGGCACATTTGACGTGCTTTGCGGAGAACCACAAATTCTGCTTTCTAGGAAACTGAACATCTCTAGTCTAGTCTCACACAACCGCAAGTAATGGTTTCTCTAAAAATCCACACAACTAAAAGTACTTGTTTGTAGAGAATACTCCTTCGGATAATTATAAAGTTTAAACCAATGTCTAATCCATCACACAGACTTTAAAGATCCTGACACTCATGTCCAAGACGGGCGAGTGCTGGCCACAAAAATACACCCAGCCCGCACTATGTCCCTTCTCCCTCTTACACAGTCACCCAACACTGTGCTCAGTTGTCTGGGCGCCAGACTAGGCATCCAAAGGTTGCAGGTTGGTGCATCGGGCAGTTTGAGTTAGACCCTGGATCGGCCAGTGCCTTGAGTAGTTTCTTGAACTAAAAAAGCGCTACAGAAGAACGACAAAATAATTTATTTTAAAAAAAATATCTTTTGGCTGTAACTTGTAAGTGTAAAACGTTATTCCGTAAGTGGAATTTTGTTATGGAAATCGGTAGTAAATATGTTGGGAGAACTAATATAAAAGAGTACGGATGAACAGTCAATATAGGCCTTGTTCATTGCTAGCCACAGTGGGGATAAAAGCAGTGAATCATCAGCTGATGCTGTGTAGCAAATTGACTGAAGGGCATTTCCATACAAAAAGTCATTTTAGTCCTAACAAAACCAATATCTTTTCTCAACGCTGGAATTTGGTGGGAAAGCAAACAACAACGTACACACAATAGTATGATGATGCCAGCATTGTAGCTAGGGAATGCAAACCATGTCAACAAGCAAACAACAACGTACACACAATTGTCACAAGTATGATGATGCCAGCATTGTAGCAAGGGAATGCAAAACATGTCAACAAGCAAACGACAACGTACACACAATTGTCACAAGTATGATGATGCTAGCATTGTAGCTAGGGAATGCAAACCATGTCAACAAGCAAACAACAACGTACACACAATTGTCACAAGTATGATGATGCCAGCATTGTAGCAAGGGAATGCAAAACAAAATCAACAAGTAAAAACAACTATTTCGGAATGAGGAGTGGAGGAGAGGAAGATGTGATAAGAAGGGTGAGAAATATTTAACAAGAATGGCCACAAACCTGTCAGGGCCACCTCGTCCATCTCTTCCCATGGGTCCATCTCTTCCCATGGGTCCATCTCTTCCCATGGGTCCATCTCTTCCCATGGGTCCATCTCTTCCCCCAGGTCCATCTCTTCCCACAGGTCCATCTCGTCCCACAGGTCCATCTCGTCCCAAATCATGATCCCTTCCAGGCCCACTCCCAGACCCTCCACGTTTGCCTTCCGCTGCCATATTACATTCTGAACAAAACAAAAACACAACAGTTGACCTACAAATAGAGATCTTTCCCAAGCCACTGACTTTCCTGAAAAATGTGATTACGCACTTTCTGTCCGTGATGGCAGCAGTTTATGCTGTCAATAGTACGAAAAGGTGAAAGTTCAGGACGTGATTTGGTCACAACAGACTTTCCCCTGAAGTTGACTGTGTGGGTCTATTTTGGTAATTACATCCAAATTTATATCATTTTGTGTAAGAGACCTTACCAACCATGTTGGATGTGAAAATGGAAATGGACACTCGTTTTGAGACTTAGAACAAGTTTTACGTGAGATACTTGAAGTAGGTCAAGTCCATCTGCTACAGTATAAGAATTATCGGCGTCACATGCTCTACGAAAGGAAAGCACAACAAACGTTGAGGGGGGAGTTTGGAAAGAAGCCCAATGTCACAGTACATTGTGAAAACATCATACATTCAACAAATGTTACATGGATAATTGTGCAATAGCATTTTGTATTAAAAAATTCTGAAATCAAACATTGACAAATGTTACTTGTAACCTTTGGAATTTCCAATGGTAGATGCTACAAAATAATGCCTTACATGGGCGTGCTACAATCTGAGCTATATGCTGAAAACTTGGCCAATAATGGCAACTGGCGAAGAGTGGATGTCCATAAAACAAAGCTTCAAGAGCAATAAATATATACAGATAATAGTTCTGTTGCAATATATAATCCAATACACAAACAAAACATCTAAATCACCTTGAAATATAACCATAGGGGACATTTGTACAACTTATTGCACATGTATAATGCTATCATTTATCTAAAGTGATGAGTAAAATGACTAAAACACAATAGAAGTACAGTTTGGACACCATATACATTATAATGTATGTTATTTGTTAAATACAGTTTGTTTTCATGACTTCAAAAGTCAAATTTGCATTTTGAAATGCTGCACACACAAAAATGTGTTAGTGTACACCCCTGTTTGTTGTAGTGAAAGAGTACTGAGAATAGCATGTTGCAAGGAAATAGATAATTAGATGCTTTGTGGATGAAAATGCATGCTGACATCAGATGCAAAAAAAAAAGAAAAGAAGAAAGTGTGTATTTTGAACCGAAAAGAAGTACAGTGTAGGAAGGAAAAGCACACACACAATGTTGAACAGCAATGAGTCAACTGTTTATTCAATTCCAAACACAATCAGTACACACAATCAAAGCAGCAACCAACAACTTCCTACTTCATTTTCTGTGTCATTCTTAATCTTTAAGCACCATTGGCACAAGGCCGCACTCTATGAATAACCACTGCCTTATTGATAATGCATTTTCAATGTTGCAGCTGCGTCATAACTACAAACACAACCTTCGTGCGCCAGGCACAAACACTTTGCCCAGTGACATGATTTACGTCCACAGTCAAAAGAATAAGTATCCCCAGCTGCCAACAATACTGCCCTAGTATCCCCAGCTGCCAACAATACTGCCCTAGTATCCCCAGCTGCCAACAATACTGCCCTAGTATCCCCAGCTGCCAACAATACTGCCCTAACTCATTGATAATCATAAATGAAGTACAGCAGTGTTTTTTCGAGACAGAGATACAATATAAAAAATTTAGCAATCTGAACTCTTGAGCTCGATTGTTTAACATTTTTTAACTGTAACTCTTGAGTCCCCGTTCATGTCCCCAAAATGAAGGCTCACCTCTTTCTCACCCCATGTACTTACTGATCTTTCGCCCATGAAGCACTGTCCCCATCTCCCCCTCTACAGCGGCACGACCTTCATCCTCATTCTCAAACTGAACAAAGCCGTAGCCATTCTGATGCACCAGAACGTCTGGAAGAGAAAACAGAAAATCCCTCCTCATCGATAATCCCCATGTGCCTGAATGCAGTGAATGGTGTAGCGCACAACTAATAATACACAAGTTTGACAAAACAGCATCAAACAATCCTTATATATCACAGACAATACAAACTTGTCACCGACTTGAATGCCACCAAAAACACACTTACAGAATTCAAAATTATTAGTTTTCCTCATAAATCGTTTGCAAATTTTAGACACATTTGGCAAATTGAATTTGAATGCAATACATTGTTGTTCTCAGTTGAATTCATTCTGCATATGCACATCTTACATATATTCGTGACCTCACCACACTCTTTGTAACAGAGTAAGTATAACACCACCACAAAACATCAACACAAACCAAACTCACACAAAAATGAATTCAAATCAACATTAACTAGAAAGGCAAAGCCTGTTATGGAACTCACAATATTTAACATGAAAATGAGTGCCCACAAAAAACAAAATGAAACTTTAGCATTAAAATGCAAAGTAATACCGACTTTGCTATTCTTATACTTTTGACCTTGAGATGACCTTGACCTACTGCTCAAAATACAATCATGTACTATCAAATAAACTACAGAGAAAGTTGTATTATGCACACACACAAAAATTAAAAAAAAAACAAAAAAAAAAAACGTGACCTTGGGATGATCTTGAAATTTAATGACCTTAGGGATGACCTGTCTGATCAAATAACCCAATGTTGTTGCATACTATGGGTTAAATAAGCAGCCGTTCCACTGTACCAAGACCTATTTTTAAAAATGTGTTTAGAAGGCCTAAAATAACCTTGACCTTCAAGATCAACACAAAAACAGAACATATATATATGTAAAAATAGATCAATCTATACTTTCTAAATACAACTTTTCTTCATAGTTTATGGTCAAGGTCACTTCAAAGTACCTATACTAGAGTGAGGTTGTCCAAATTTGTATGGTATATGTGTCTCATTGATATCTATCATGAATCAAAGAATAAGTTCCATATTGATAACCTAGAACAATTTTTTGTAAAGGTCTCATTTTTTTACTAACATTTGTTGACCCAGTGATCTTGGCCTTGAAGTGGTCATTAATTCACCAATCATTTATGAGGTCTCAATGGAGGCTTATAAACAAATTAGAGAGTTATAGAATAGGCTGGCCACTCCTGGCATGGATCAAGGACTGCTTGACTGATCATATACAGTTTGTGAAGTTAAATAGTTCTTCATCATCAAATATACTAGTTTCAAGTGGTGTGCATTTGGCCCTTCTTCTTCATTTATTACATTAACTCGATGCCGTCGATGCGCGTCATAGGATGTGCGATTCATTTGTATGGTTGCCAGCGCAGCACATCTTAGGACGATCGATAGTGTCTGTTGTAAGCAACCCAGCTACTAAAGTGATGGTACAATTGGGAGCAAGATTAATAATTCTTAATTAGTGTGGTATCTCCCTTTAGCTGTAAAACCAAGTATTTAACTGTAAAACCCGAGAATTTTTGCTAGGAGAGTAATTTTTATGGGTACATGTGTGTGACGACACGAGTTTATTACACGCTGAATATATGCTGTGTCAGGATGTATATATAGTTTACAGTTTCATATCTACGAGAGTGTTGTGCGGAAACTATGGGTCAGCGCGATGTTATTGCGTAGTGTATAATAGGTTTTGAAAGGATCTCGTGTTTTATGTAGCTCGGTAGCTGCTAGAAGCTTGAATGGAGTTCTGTGCCTTCAATTGTGGGCTGGGAGAAGCGGTGTAAGGCCAGAGAGTCAAGTTGGTACTAATTGTGATAGGATGGCTATTGGATATTTGTGACTGCCACTATTATAGAATAGCTGTAGAGTCCTTTTATAAGGGTTGTGTTCGTTTTAGAACCACACGATGTCTTGTTCCTTAAGAAGGGCAAGAATGACCAGTGTGCTGTTGAAACTGCTATAAAGAGTTACTTTTATAGCAGTATAGACTATAGGAGAAATATTACTGCCACAAGTTCTGTGTGAATAACGTGTAGAGTATATTTTTAAGTGTGTGTGCTCTTCTGTTAGAGACTGCCCAAGGCCTAGATATCTTCGTTGATATTAGGATGTCCTGGGATCATAAGTTAGAGCAACAGTAACAGACTATCGACTCTTGTACAGACTGTGTTGTGTTGTTTTGTGTTGTGTCTGTACCATCACAGGCCGAAATCCTGGAAAGAATTATTTTCATGACAACTGCCACATTCACAAAACATTAATTCATATTAATTCCAGCTCACCATTTTAATCCTCATGAAACAAAATAATATAGAACGCAACAAGTTATGGTCACAAATGCACACTAATATATTATTTTTTGTTTTTGTATTTTACTCCATAACCACCAAAAAGATCTTCAAATTGTCGAACAATTAATTAATATGAATTATGAATATATATAAATGCATCATTACTTTCGTACATTCTGCTGAAACTGGCAAAACTTTTTGTTTTCTGAGCATACTACATTAGAGTGTTTTGCATTTTGTTGTGTAAATACAGTTCCTTTTTATGCACTTTGTATTAATTTTAGACACCTGAGCCACTTTTGGGAAAAACGCGTTTTATTTTTATGTGAGGGTTACCCACTTTGAACAGTTAAATAAGTGCCTTAATATTGACCGATTTTAACAATTTTAATTTTTGTTAATCTTCTAAAGTTTGTACTATATAATAAAAACAAAATAAAACATCCTGAAAACAAAATAAAATTTTGGTCCATAATATCTAATCTGAATGTTGTATGTACTGCTGTGAGCAATGCTGAACTCTTTGTTGCATGTGTTGCAGTGAGCATAATGAACTCATTTAGAAGAATCAATTATTCCTCGAAAACTTTCACGGTATTCGCGTAAGAAATGTCGCGCTTTTTGCTTACTTGCAACCTTACCCCGCTTAACTTCAGACTCGCTCTCATCGTCACTCTCGTGTAAACGCTTTCGTGACGCCATGCTTAGCAGCTTCCACAATGGCGGATACAAAGTCTCGCACTACCTCTCACGCACGAGATTTCACTTTCGTGCATGCGCTCTATGGTCAGCAAGTAAGGGAAATAGCAGATCGGAACATATATAAAATCAGTGCACAACAAAAAAATTTGGGGGTGGGGTGGTACACCGTGAAAATGCGTATTTTTAAGGAATTGCTCGTATTGTCATATTTTATGTTGAAAATTCATAAAAATATGCGCCAGTGCATACGGTAGGCACCTCTGCACATTGTCTATATTTCACAGATTTCAATGTTTCAGGTTACAAACCGAGTTCTGGAACGAATTAAGTTCGTAATCCAACGTACCAATGTAATGCCATTTACAAAATGTACCTTTCATTTTTCGGAATTTTGAAATAACAAGCTCTCACACTTCAGACACAGCTTCTACTGAACATTTTAAAACAAACATTTAAATAATCACATTATAAGCAAGAACAGAAAAATAAACGTGCAAACTCACCAATAACTTTTCCATATTTTCTAAAGATGTTCGTCAATTCTACTGTGTTGACTTTGTCGGCAACCAAATTGGCAACAAAAACGCGTGCTTTCAAATACTTGGGATCCTTGCTGGTAATCGTTCGCGAAGGCGGTGACCTAGACTTTGAGCGTCGACCTCGCCGTCTAGGAGATCTCGACTTCGACCTTGAACCAGAGCGACTGCGACTTTTCTTCAGCCAGGGTCGCTCATCCCTGCGACTTCGCCGTGACTCACGGCTACGCCCACTGCTCCTACTTCGACTTCTGCTGCGACTTCTGCTGCGCGTCCGCCTCAAAGGACCCCGGGCCGACATTGCGAGTTGAACAGCAGTCAACAAAAAAATCACCTGCCACAGCAAAATCAGAACAAACTTTGCTATGAACAGTAAAAAGTTACAAAACACATGTATAAAGGCTCACTGCTCAGTATTGCAACAGTTAACTTTATTAGCATTTTCACAACATTATGATTATCACACCATTACGACATAGATGTATTACAAATATGCATACAACAACCTCAATAATGAGAACATCAAGGTAAAGCACTTTTCACAAGACTTCTCCATGGACACAATATACCTGATTCTCATTTTATTTACTTAAGACAACCTTATGCTTTGTAAAGAGACCAAATGACACTAGGGAAGCAGGAAAAATGATGTAGATTAGTACTGATATTAACAACATCTGAAGATTCAACCAATATATATTTTTTTTAAAGTTCTACATTAGACTTTAGTACCTATGTTTTCAAAAAACAGTTGTTCAGCCAATTCTAACATTGTTGCAGTTTGCTACAGTACAAGTACAACTTGTAAAAGTAATAATGGATCTAAGACAACTGACATTTGTTTATAATAGTAGTTATTTATAATTATACTGTAGGTTCTACAATAATTGGTTTACATTTGAACAGTGAAACCAACTAAAGCCGGTGATTGATGTTCAATTCATTCTCAATAGCACAGCATAACATAGCATAGCAAGTTATGGTACTAAAAAGTCTTTAGCCCTCAACTTATCTCCTGTCCTAATGAGGGTCACCGACCCATGACCCATGGTTGCAGTTCTATCAATTTTGAATACCTATTTCAGTATTTGTCTAACCTCCAAATTTGTGGAGTAAATATAACTCCCAAACTGAAAAAGTATTTATTTAGACAGTTCTTAAAAGCAATCAGTGAACTTGCATTCAATGCCTCAGTCGGTAGGTTATTCCAGGAATTGGCGAGTGCCGTTACGAGGCTTAGAAAGCTTAAAGTTGTGACCTCCAGTAATCTTAACAACAGACAGTCTAATCAAAGATAAAGTTATATTTCTGTCACACGACTGGTGCTACAAGTACAAATAACACTTAACAAAAAACATAGGTTCTTCTTATACTTGATGTGAACAACTTATTTATTTTAAATAAAAGTAAATGCATACACTACATATCATTGAAAAATAATTAAAGGACCATGAATGGAAGTTTGTAAAAAGAAAGAGGTTGGGACAGATATGTTTGTTTTAAATTTAATGATCTAAGTTAGTAAGTTATTTGTAAAGAGTATTGAGAGAAAAAAATGTGATTGTGCATCACTGCATGTGACTAAAAAAAAGGTAAAGGTGGTCCCATAGCCTGTGGCCTTAGGGGAGCGTGATGTTGGAGATCACACTTATCTTGGGCCAGCGTAATGAGGGTGATGCCCATCTCTCTCCCTCGCTGCTTTACCTTCCCCACCCTTAAGAGAGTAGGTACTCAATCACAGTTGAGTCAACTGGGGGCGTTGTTATTTGTCGCTTCACGGTTTGCGGTTACCCATCCAAGTGCTAACCGCACTGGACGGTGCTTAACTTTGCGACACAGTAGCGAGACCTCCAACCACTGCGGCGCTATCCGACACCCCAATTTCTATTTGTTACTATTCTCAAAAGAATTTTTTTGTTATTTTCATAAGCACCAGTTATTTTTCCTTCATTTAGTTTAAGGAATTTATTTAAAATTAAAATAATAAAATATCAACAACATTAAAAAAAAAAAAAAAAAAAAAAAAAGGTCACGTGTAAATAAGGGTCAGACATTTACTATTACTAGTATTAGTATAAAGTAATTAGACAGTACCAAAAAATTATATGCCTCCAAATCCGTGGGACTAGTAGTAGTAGTAGTAGTAGTAGTAGTGTGAGGACAAAATAGGCCGTGAGGCCTTTGCGAATGTCCCTTCTTTGACAGTATAATTACTGTTATGGGTCTGTTATGCATGCAATTTTCCCACAAATCATTCATCATAGCAATAGAAAATCTCTTTAGATTTTGGTAATTCATCCAACTGATTTTTGAAAGAATTTATGTTAGGTGCTTGCTTTAATGTAACTGGTAAATCGTTCCAAAAGGTAACAACTCTGTTAGAAAAACAAAACTTCCGCAGGTTAGTATTGCAATGTTGTACAAAGATTTTTCCCTCAGAGTTTCGGGTTCTGTCACAAGATGGTGCAGCAAAAAAGTCACTCCAATTTAGGTCATCAATGCCATTATAAATTTTATAAACTTGGATTAAGTCTCCACGTATTCTACGACCACGTAAGGAGTGAAGTCCAAAGTAACTAAGTCTATCCGAGTAAGTCATATTTTTACATTCTTTAACTAGTTTTGATGCACGTCTCTGTACCCTTTCAATTGCAACTGATTGTCTCTTTAAACATGGATACCATACAGTGTTTGCATATTCCAAATGTGGTCTTACTAGTGATTTATACAGTTTACTAAAAATATCCTTATCCAAATAATCAAAAACTCTTTTAATTACTCCAACCATTTTGTTGGCCTTATTAATACAATTCTGAATATGAGGGTCGAAAGATAAAAATTTATCAAATACAACACCCAAGTCTCTTTCCTCCTCACAAGATGCCACCTTCTTAATATCCCCATTAACTTTCATCATGTAATCATGTTCAGGATTGTTCCTTCCAGCATGCAAAACCTTACATTTTTCTACATTAAAATGCAAATCCCATGTTTCAGACCACTCCTGCAAGTGATCTAAATCACCCTGCAACACGTCTTTTTTGCTTGATTCATTGTAGATTTTTGTATCATCTGCGAACACTTTGCACATGCTACTAACACAATCTGGCAAGTCATTTATAAAAATAGTAAATAATATAGGTCCTAGAATGCTTCCCTGAGGTATACCACTCAGCACCTTTATTTTGTCTGATATTGCACTTCCAACCTTCACCACCTGCTCTCTTTCATATAAAAAATTCCTTATCCAGTTAGAAATATTTCCACATACACCATAGGCCTCTATCTTCTGAAGAAGTCTTTCATGTGGAACAGTGTCAAATGCTTTTCTAAAGTCTAAGTATATGATGTCAACCGTTTTTTTGTTGTCAAGTAAGGACGTTATATCATCCATAACCTGTAATAATTGGGTAACACATGATCGTTTCTTTCTGAAACCATGTTGACACTCAGTGTAAAGATTATTTACAGTAAAATGATTAACGATCGCATCTCGGACTATAGACTCTAATACTTTACAAACAATACTTGTTAAACTTACTGGTCGGTAATTTCCTGCATCTGACCTAGAACCTTTTTTAAAAATAGCACTTACCTCTGCAGATCGCCAGTCTCGTGGTATAGTACCCGATTTAAGGGAAAACGTGAGCAAATTGCAAAGTGGTTCTGCCAACTCATTACACAATTCTTGTAAAACTCTGGGAGGGATGCAATCTGGGCCTTGAGCTTTGGAAGGATTTAATTCTTCTAATTTTTTCTTTACAATATCAGGAGTTATTACAATATCATTTATAGTGCACCCCTTTGATTTTGAACCTCTGTTAAGCAAGGGAACACTATTCAAATTTTCCTCCACAAATACACTTGAGAAAAATTTGTTCAGAGTTTCTGCCTTCTCATGATCTGTGACAGCAAGGGTGCCATCTTCTTTTTTAAGTGCATTTATTCCAGAATTATGTTTAGTTTGATCCTGTACATACTTCCAAAATATTTTAGGGTTTGTTTTACATTTATCTGCAATATTTGCTTCATGAGATTTTTTATTACGTTTTATTAATTTATTGCAGTTGTTTCGTACAGTAATATATCTTTGATAATCTCTACCTTCTTTAGTTTGAAGATATCTTTTATATAACTTATGCTTCTTCTTAATTATTCTTAAAGTACTCTTATTCATCCAAGATGGTGTAGTTCTTTTATGTGATTTACTCTTCACCTTTGGGATATGCAGCTCCATACCTTTCAATATTGAAGACTTGATTAATGCCCAGTATTTTTCCACTCCACATTTTTCCGGCTCAATGGTTGTAAAGTCTATGTTTGCAATATATTTTCTCAGGCAATCATAACTTCCCTTTCCAAGGTTAAAAGAATATTTATTACTCTGCATGACCTTTACCTTAGGGACGTACAGCTGAAAAAGTAAAACATCATGGTCACTCTTACCAATGGGGTCCAAGTGCTGGATATCTGAAATTAACAACTCATCATTTACTAAAATTAGATCATCTAGTGTTGACCTCTGACCTTGTCTATGTCTTGTTGGATTTTTAACCATCTGCATCAAAAAAGCATCCCTTATGCATTCAACAATTAGATTATTTTTCTCACCTGTCCAGGAGCCATCCCATCCCGCACATGGAAAATTAAAATCTCCGAAAATGCAAATTTTGTCAAATTTTTGTAAATCCTCAGATCGCAAAAGGTTAAATAATAAATCTGTGTTATCGGCTGTAGAGCTGGGACTTCTATAAATACAACCAACAAGAATTTTTTCACCATCGGCACTCGTGAAATAACACCACAAGCTCTCTTCAAACTTATTATTATTCAATGATTCACATTCTTGAGCATTTAGTTTTTTGTTGAAGTAAAGGGCAACTCCTCTCTTATGGTCTTTGTTAAGAAAGACATCATAATTTGGTAATGCATACTCTGAATCTAATGGAATATAGATCTGATTTTTGGCTTTTATTTCAGTAAGACCAATGATGTCAGGTTTAGTTTCATCAATCCTTGTTAAAATTTCACTCTTTTTATTTAACAGATAATCAACATTACTGTAAATGACAGTGCAAAAGTTAGAATCGGTTGGCGAAGGAGAACAATATGACGAGCAAAAAGAAGAATGACAAGATAACGAAGGGTCTGAAGCTGACCGAGATGAATATTTAATATCATTTTGAAAATATATACACTTATTTACAGATTTGGGTTCTTTATGTGCGCTGTCAGACTGTCAATTGTCTGCCCCTGCTGGAACAGCAGAGGCATCCTGGTGTGCTACAGTAGCACCAACAGGCCTGAGTTTCCTGGTGACAATTTTCATTGCTCTGTAATCTATCATCAAGTTTTCCTCCCCTCCCTGTACCCTCTCTCTCATCTCCTCCCTCAGTTCTCTGATTCTTTCTCTTTCCTTGGGGGTACTATCATTGTTGATGTAGATGCGTTTATTTGAGGGTTTATTTTTATTCAAATCAAAAATACCCTTCAAGATCTTCCTCTTTGTATCCTCTGTCCTCACCTCCAGTCTCAACAATCTTGGTCTGACATTTTGTCCTATTTTGAAGGTCCCCAGCCTGACTGGACTATCTATTTCATCCGCATCCACATCTGGCATCTTTCTCGCCAACTCTCTCACCCTGTTTCTGTCATCCCTCATCCTCTCCTCCGCTGTCTCTCTGTCACTCTCACTCAGATTTACCACAATTATATTCAACTTTCTCTTTTCCCTCTCTTCTGCTTCATGCATATACTCCTTCACTTTTTGTTCAATGGTCTCATCAATCTTTTTGTCAACATTTTCTGTTCTATGTGCACTTTCCAAATGTTTCCGAAATAAATCTGAAAAATATACCCAGTGCATTTTACCTTTCCCTGCAACTGATGTAATCTTGTCTGCCAAAATGCATCCAAAAAGTTGGGAAAAAATCAACAAGAAAACAAATTTCACATGAAATATTATTCCAGATCCAGAAACGCGAAATACAAGACGCCATCTTGAAAAATGCAATAACGCGAAACGAGCAATCTTTCGTTCCTATGGGTAAAAGGAAGTCAAGCAAACGCTGAAACAAGAAAAATGTTCATTAGCATTAAAGTCAGCTTGTCAACATATATATGTATATATATTCGGAATTGTTTCCATAATTTCGGCTGCATACCTGATTCTTTCAGCAAATTCTTGTGGCCGACAGTGTCAGGAAATTAGCAATTGTCTACTAGTACAAATCTTTTATAGAATCTAAAATAATGCTTAATTATAATCAAGAGTTATTTTATAGGCGTCATTGACCTTCCAGTTATTTTCATATACATAAACAATTTTGATATTTTATTTATAGTTACACATATAAAGTTTGCCTACCCATAAAACATAAAATATTTTTGTTGTTCGATACGCTTTTGGCAAAAAGAACATATATGTACCAAGATGGCAGAACAGACAGAAGGTAGTCAAGCACCTCTACAAATATTCTCTTTATTATTCTCTTCCTTCTTTACTTTCATAGTAACCCCAACTTAATAGATTATTTTCTAAGTTTTCAGCTTATGAATATGATGTGTAGCTCTTTAAGATTGCCGCTGTGTTCTTTTGTTACGAGCGTTTTGTCGAGATTTATTTCACTGAATTTAAGATAAGATAAAGATATTAGATAAGAATATTTATTTACCAAGTAAAAACGTTACAGGGATTTTGGTGTGGCATGGCGACAGTGAAATACATCCTTTCTTGCACAGTCATTCATCGTGTCATACACTTCATTGGCCTACAACATGTATACAGCACTAAACTTAAAGGATAGGTAAACACAGTAACAACTAACATACATCACTCATCAGTCATATAAAGTTATGGAGTCAAACACACCCTGCAGGTAAAACAAAATACAGCATTAAAACAATTTAACAGCATTAAATAAAATGAGAATTATTAAGAATGTTAGGCTTCACATCCAAATCTACACACACACCACACACACACACACGCACACACACACACACACACACACATGGCATAGCATACTCGTACTCCTATTTCACAAAGGTACAAATCAAGCAATGGTTGTGAGTTTTCAGTTTATACAGATCATTCCATGTTTGGTGATGTACTGAGGACAGCGTCAGGGAAGAGACTGTTTCTGCATAGAGAAGTTCTGGCTCTTAAAGCGCGGAACCGACGGCCAGAGGGCAGAAGCTCGAAGAGACTATTGGCTGGGTGTGATGGATCGCAGACTGTCTTTTCCGTTTTTCGTTTCATTCGCGTTGTGAAAATGGAGGCGACAGATGGAAAGTCGCAACCAGCTATTTTGGAGGCAGTTTAACAATGTGCTCGAGCTGTTTCTTTCCTATCGCGGTTGTGCAGCCGTACCAGACAGTGATAGAGAAGCACAAAATGCTCTCTATCACCGCGCGATAAAACTGTGCCATAATTTTACTAGACATACCGAACTTTCGCAGCTGTCTCAGAAAGTGGAGACGCTGTTGGCACTTTTTTACAATAGACGTGGTGTTATTATTCCAACTCAGGTCGCTCGAGATGACGGAACCGAGAAATTTGAACGAGTCGACCTGCTCAACGGTTTCCCCATTGATGACAAGGGGCAATACCGGGACCTTTATTCAGCCTTTATTAGTAGTATTAGTAGTAGTACTAGTAGTAGTAGTGTAGGGACTAGATCATGGTGATCATTAAGCCTCACGGCTTATTTAATGTCCCCTCTTTAGCACATATATTTTAGGTCTGATTTAAGCCGGCTGAAGACGCTCAACTATCAAAATCGTATTTTATAGATTTTAAAATTTCTTGTTCATCAATAAGATTTTTGAAACTGTTTAATTGTTGAATTGAAACTGTTTAAAGTTTAAAGTTTTTGCCTGTGTAATAGTGGGTTTTGTATTATTATTTTATTATACTATTTTTACAGAACTTTTAAAATGTAATAATTACATAATATTGCAAGTTGTTATATTAAGTGTGTTTGGTGGAAGAAAGGGTGTTTCAGGTAAGCTGGGCCAAATATCATGCAGAAAATAAAATATTGTGAGCAATTCTTACTTTCCAAAGTAAGACTGCTGCGCTCCCTTCTCATCTCCATCTTCCTATATGCTTGCGAAGCATGGACCCTCACAGCAGATCTCCAACGAAGAATACAAAGCATGGAGATGAGGTGCTACAGAAGACTTCTGGGCATTTCCTATACCCAACTCATCACCAACGACGAAGTCTGACAGACCATCACACAAGCCATTGGACAACACGATGACCTGCTAACAGTGGTGAAGAAACGGAAACTCCGATGGTATGGCCATGTCACCAGATCATCAGGCCTTGCAAAGACTATTCTGCAAGGCACAGTGCAAGGAGGTAGAAGAAGTGGGAGACCGAAAAAGAGGTGGGAGGACAACATTCGAGAATGGACTGGTTTGAGACTGAGCGAAGTCATCAGGGCTGCTGAGGACAGAGAAAGATGGAGTATGCTGGTTAAACGATCATCTGTGGTGCCCCTACGACCTTCGGGTTACGGGATAGGATAGGAGGATAGGAGCAATTCTATTGTATGGCATGTTTGAAATATAGATGATCACTAATGTTGAATTTAAAAGTTCGCTCGTTTCCAGATTTGAAAGCATTTGAAAGGAGGCTCACAGAGGTTATTGACAAGCTTCAACCAGCAGCACGAGTATGGCGAAGTAAGTTGTAAATTATGTTATCTAATGTAAGTAGCAGTGGAATTGAATACTAAAGCAGAAAAGCAGACTTTAACTTTAAGGTAACTGGAAGTTTCGACGATTTGCATGTTTGACGGATCCATCAGATATTCCAATTTCAGGTTCATCAAAACTTCCCAAGTGGTCCGTTGAATTTTCCACACAAAAAACATAAAGAAGTACCTAAAAAAAGTACCGAACTCAAGAACTCAATACGACAATAGAAGACGACATCGTCGACATAAAGCAAGATAACTCTTATTAGTCTTTGTTTTCTCTACCTTAAATCTCCCCCTTTGCGACTTGCTCAGACTATTGCAAACAAATGGGGAGAGACAGTGTATTTTATTGCTTATTTTATAATGCTATTTCTATGGTCTTAGAGAGAGAGAGAGAGAGAGAGAGTTATTTAAAATGTAATCAGACTAGTACTAATTTTTATACTTGTAAATTTATGAGGAAAAGAAAGAGATTTAAATTAAATTTTTACCGCATTGTTTATTTTGTGAAATGGTAACACACACACACACACACATAGTTGTATTCAGCCGTAAATGGGGTCCTTTGACGTACTTCGCGTCTCTTAGGCGGCGAATTAGGTCAATTTTCTTCAAAAAAGGCACTTTTTCGCGAGAAGTTTGACCTAATTCCTCGCCTATAAGGGACGAAGTACCTCAATTTTCTTCAAAAAAGCACATTTTTCACAAAAAGTTTGACCTAATTCCTCGCTCCTAAGAGACGAAGTAGGTCAAGTTTGTTCAAAAACACAGCTAGGATAAGGAACTTTCCTCGACGATTAGGGTAAGGCAGTGTCTCGACGATTAGGGTAAGGCAGTGCCTCGACGATAAGGGTTAGGGTCAGGGCTAGTTGCAGCGCTGCAACTAGCCCTGACCCTAACCCTTTTCGAGGCACTGCCTTACCCTAATCGTCGAGGCACTGCCTTACCCTAATCGTCGAGGCACTGCCTTACCCTAATCGTCGAGGAAAGTTCCTTATCCTACCCGTCTGGAAGATGCACTACAACTACACCAGGTCAAGTGTACTTGTAGTGCATGTGCACTACAACTACACTTGACCTGGTGTAGTTGTAGTGCACATGCACTACAACTACACTTGGCCAAGTGTACTTTAAGTGCACATGCACTACAACTACACTTCGCGAAGTGCACTTTAAGTGCACATGCACTACAACTACACTTCCGTGAAGTGCAACTGTAGTGCACGTGGTAAAAATAACTGAGGTCCAAGGTGAGGGCCCCATTTGAAAAAATGACCTCAATTATGTCTCAGCGTATCAAGCCCTGGACCTCAATCACGGCGGTTTACATACCCACACACACACACACACACACCCCACACACACAAAACAAAAAAACGTAAGTCAAGGGAGACAACCTTTATGAAGAAAATACAAGGGGTGATAAATGATCACATAGTCTGAATATTTATTTGACAGTTTTGTAGTCAGATGGCAACATTTTTTGTCCAACCTACCTCGAAAATTCCAAAAAGCTAACCCTCCATTGAAACTTTCAAAAGACCTTGATGATTTTAATATTTTTCCTTTAAAACTTCCAATTTCTTCAGTCTAACATGCAATTTGTCAAACCTTCCTATCCTATCCTACCCTATACCCTAACTGGAAAGTGGTTGGGGCACCATAGATAATCATTTAACCATCTTTTTCTGTCCTCCACAACCCTAATGGCTTCACTCAGTGTCAAGCCAGTCCATTCTCAAATGTTGTCCTCCCACCTCTTTTTCTTTTTCCCTCTTTTTCTACCTCCTTGCACTGTGCCTTGCAGGATGGTCTTTGCAAGTCCTGATGGTCCGGTGACATGGCCATATCATTAGAGTTTCCGTTTCTTCACCACTGTGAGCAGGTCATCGTGTTGTCTAATGGCTTGTGTGGTGGTCTGTCGGACTTTGTCGGTGGTGATGCGCTGGGTATAGAAATACCCTGAAGTCTTCTGTAGC
Source organism: Oncomelania hupensis (assembly GCA_036898135.1). NCBI lineage: Eukaryota > Metazoa > Mollusca > Gastropoda > Littorinimorpha > Pomatiopsidae > Oncomelania > Oncomelania hupensis. Next base: position 70,701,982 of record CM072519.1, read on the forward strand.
ACCTCATCTCTTTGTATTCTTCGTCTGCTATGAGGTTCAGTGTTTCGCAAGCATATAGGATGCTGGAGATGACAAGAGAGCGCAGCAGCCTTATCTTAGAGTGTAGAATGATGGGCCTGTCTTTCCAAATAGGCTTCAACCTTGTCAGGGCAGCAGTTGTTTGTGCGATCCTGGAGAGAACTTCCTGTCGGGACCCATTGTCTGATACAATGGCTCCTAAATATTTGAAGTTGTGCACTGTGTTGAGGGATTGGCCATGCCCATGGACTTTGATGTCCGTGTTGATGCCATTGCTGTTGTTGGTCATCATTTTCGTCTTCTCTGCACTTATTTCCATTCCAAATGTTCTGGAGGTGGTGTCAAGCCTCTGTACCAGCTCTTCAAGTACTTGTTCCTCTCCAGCCAATCTATCAGTGTCATCCGCAAAACGAAGGTTGGATTTGCTCTACCCCCTATGCTGACTGTGCCTTTGTGATCTGCAAGGGTATCTGACATGATGCACTCCAGGAAAATGTTGAAGGGTATTGGAGAGAGTAGTCATCCTTGAAGCATGCCGATTGTGGTTCTGAACCAGTTTAGTTGTGGAAGACTGCACTGGTAGCCTTGTCATACAGGCTTTTGATGAGTTCAATAATTTTAGGGCTCATGGTGGCCCACAGAGCTGCATGCCAGAGTCGGTAAAACGCTTTCTTGAAGTCTGTAAACACATGATAGAGATGTTGTTGGTGCTATAGGTATTTCTTGCAGATTATTCTGAGGTTGAAAATCTGCTCAGTGGTACTTCGCCCTGCCCTAAATCCTGCTTGTTCTTCAGCTATTATTTGTTCAACTTGGGGTTTCAACTTGTTGAGTATTATTTTCAGGAGGACTTTGGTGGGATGGCTGATGAGGCTGATGGTGCAGTATTTTTCACACTCCTGAAGGTTACCCTTTTTGGGAAGAGTGATGACAAGCGACTGGATCCATGGTGTGGGCCAATCTCCACTCTGCCAGATCTTGTTACAGATAATGGTGAGGGCGTCAATTGTCGCTTCTCCTCTTTCTTGAAGCAATTCTGCAGGTATGTTGTCCACTCTCGCTGACTTCCCCTTCTTCAGCGATTGCACTGCTGCCTCAGCTTCTTCTCTGAGAATTGGGAGGATTTCTTCTTCTTCTCTGTTCTGGGGACATTCTAGAACTGATGGGTCTCCATTTGGTGTGTGGTTGTAAAGGTCAAAGCAGTACTTTGTCTATCTATCCAAGACTTCTTGTTCTTCTGTTAGGCATATATGCTAGACTTGCTTGAGATCGTGGAGACCTTGGGCTGTTTAACACCTGTCAGCTGCGTCACAGTCAGGTAGGCCTTCTTGCTGTTGTTCTTGATCAGACTGTTCTCTATTTTGGGGGCATCTGTCACAGCTGAGTTGAAGGTGGTGGTCATGGTGTTGACATCTACTTCACCAGCTCCAAAAATGAGCAGTGGTGCAAATTTCCCTCCAATTATGGCTTGAAATATTTCTGCCACGTCCGGGTCTTGCAGTTTGTCCAGGTCGAACTTCAATCTGGTGCACTTTGCTGTGTTTACTCTCTTCAAGTGGAGCCGGAAAGACATCAGGAGATCGTAGTCACTTCCAATGTCTGCTACTGGAAAAGGAAACTTCCTACATTGGACCGTAAACCACACCATGTACATAACTCCTTTAAAAAAAAAAAAGATTTATTTACTTTATTTCATTTTTATTTATTTATTTATTTATTTATTTATTTATTTATTTACTTTTTTGTTGTTTTTTTCTCTCACTCTCTCTCTCTTTTCCACATTCAGTGAATGTACATGTGTTTGCCTCTGTGTGTGTGAGTTTGTTTGCGGGCGCGTGAGTGCTTGTGTAAAAACCTGCGCCTAAAATGGCTGTATCTTGTTAGATGAGTGCGCACTATACATTGTTGTAATATTGTTATGTCCAGAATATTAGCTTTAAAATGATGTCAATACTAAATGTATATATATTATTCTTTAGATTGTTTACTTTACCTGGTCATGTTGATCACACTCAAAGTTTGCAGCAATATAAGAATTTGGACAGTGAGGATTTCATGGTAGGAATAGTTTTAGGGTTTGATGAGCTAGGCAGACTGAAAAGATCAATTAATGGCCTGACGATGTGACTTAACTATAAGCGTATAATGGGTTAAAGACTTATAATTTAATAAGCATCTGCGTGGTATAAAAGAGCTTTAATTTACTTTTATAATTACATTTATTAATTAAAAGAGAACTGGTCCTGATTTGGCTCGGACGAGTCCACTGGACCTAAAGCAATATCCATATAATGTAATGTAATTAAATGAGTATGTTGTTTTCAGTGGTTTTAATAGTAGTGTCCATTTTAACCGCTGTGGGAGCATGGTCTTGGCTTTGGGATCCTGTAACTTCTCAGGTAATTATCAAATAGTTTTTACGTAAAAGATTTGAGGATATTTTTTCAAAATCTGCTAATTGTACACAAATACACATATGAAATGACTTGATAATAATATGTGTGTAAATTACTACTGATAAAGTTGAATTCACTGATACTTCGCTGTATGTTGGCGTTTATTATATGTGTAAATTACTACTGATAAATTTGAATTCACTGATACTTCGCTGTATGTTGGTGTTTATTATGTGTGTAAATTACTACTGATAAAGTTGAATTCACTGATACTTCGCTGTATTTTGGTGTTTATTATATGTGTAAATTACTACTGATAAAGTTGAATTCACTGATACTTCGCTGTATGTTGGTGTTTATTATGTGTGTAAATTACTACTGATAAAGTTGAATTCACTGATACTTCGCTGTATGTTGGTGTTTATTATATGTGTAAATTACTACTGATAAAGTTGAATTCACTGATACTTCGCTGTATGTTGGTGTGAGAAAGAGAGAGACGGGGTATAGTTGGAATAATGTTTACCGTGATTGTAATGTGGATGAAAGCGGATTATTGTGTATTAATATATCCTCTCCTATCCCGTAACTCGAAGCTCGTTGGGGCACCACAGATGATCGTTTAACCAGCGTACTTCATCTTTCTCTGTCCACGGTAGCTCCGAGATCGCTCCTAAGTTGCCAGCTATAAATATCTTCGCTGTGGAAAGGTTCGCATAGCCTTCTCCCCTTTCCCAAGTACAGTACAGGCGCTAGGCACGCGCATGTAGCATAACTAAACCGCCTTCTCGCAAGCCTAAGCTGCTAGCTACAAGTACTTGGCCCTGTATACTGCACTAGTCTGTAGGCCTACTGAGAAGTAAGGTAATTTCCCCGCACATAAAGAGCACTCAAGGAAAGGTCCCAGGACAAAACATTAACAAACCATCCAAAGAAAACGACCTGCTAAAAGAGATGAGGCAGAGGAGACAGGAAGAAAAAGAAAATACAGATATAAATAAAAGGAAGAAACAGAAATGAAAAAGACTACAGAGAAATAGAGGCAGTACATATGAGAAAATAGAGAGAAGAAAGAATAGAAAAATTAAAGAGGGAGAAAAAGATATTAAGGGAAAGAAATAAAAAGAAGGTGAGGGGAGAGTGAGAAAGGGAAAAAAGGGGGAGAGAAAGGAAGAAAGAGGGGAAGAGAAGGGAATAAAGAGGGAGAGAAAGGAAGAAAGAGAGGGAAGGAAAGTTGGAAGGAGAGGAAGGGAACGGAAGGAAGAGAGTGAGAGAAAGGAAGAAAGATAAAGGGCAGAAAAAATAATACACAAGCCACTATAAAGGAATCAAAATGAATTCAGAATCCTTGACAAATAACTAGACAAAAGTAAACTCCTGCTTACATAAAGTTTTCTTTTTTTTTTTAAAAGAAGAAAAAACAAGCCTGCGGATGATACAAGGCACGCTTGAACATGATAAACACCTAAAGTTACAAGTAGAAGAAATCAGAAAACGGATAAAATACAATAATAACGCTACAAAGACGATAAAGAAATTAAAGAAATACTGATTAGGCCTATTGAAAACAAAACACATACAAAGTTTACAATCATTTCACGATCCATGCAGGACAAAGACCACTAATAAGCAAAATCGATCATGCATTAGCATTTTATGTGCATGTGAGAAAAATACGAACAAATACACAGACAGACAAAAAGTGTGTCTGAGAAGGTGTTTTGTTCGTGTCTTGTTTGTGTAAATAAATAAATAGTACTCACAGATTATGATGATGGTGATGACTATGACGATGATGAAGACGTAGTTTTGTATAATTATATATAATCAAGGATGGGCAAACTACTTTTGAAAAGTAGTCTGCTACACTACAGTTACATCAGTCTAAAAAGTAGTTCGCTACTTTACAATTACATTTTGAAGGAATGTAGTTCGCTACTTTTACGCTACTTTAAAAAAAGTAGCTAACTACTTTTCAAACTACTTTTTTTTTTAACAAACTGTAATCACAACTGGGACTGCTAAGTATTTTTAAAATGTAAGTAAATAAAAAAAATACAAGAAAAAAAACAACTTTTAATGATATATGCTCTTCATTAGATTACCCCCCCCACCCCCTCACCCCCCCCCAAAAAAAAAAAAAGAAACAAAAGAAAAAAAAGATACAAAATATATTACAAAATTTGTTATTGATAACATTGCAAGTCAAGATCATTATATAGGAGCACACTTAATACATTATGTACATGTATGGTATAAATATACCATTTGCAAAATACAAAAAAATATTATTAATAATAAATTAATAATAAAGGTCAACAATAGAAAAAAAAGTTATATGTACTGTGTTATGTCTGATACAGAACATAAATACAGCCATAAGGTTGTACAGGCAGTTGAGAATAAATGGGCCAAATTAGTTTTAACAAAATAAATACACACAGACTGCAGTCCAACCAATCATTCAATGAATCAAGAAAACACAGACACTGAGATGACGGACGCGCGCGTTTGAAAGTCACGTGGCTGGCTTTTGCTTTCAGCTTATCACAATCATGCTTGCGTTCGCTGAGCGAGCGATCAATCTGGCGCGAGACAGCACTCGCTTCAGCTTGACTGAAAATGCAAGTCACACGGCAAGGAAAGTAGCGTAGCGAAAAACACATTTTCGCTACTTCGCTACTGACAAATTAGTAGTTCGCTGCTTTACAACTACTTTTTTACAATATGTAGTTTGGATCGTTACTCCAAATAGTAGCGAAACTACAAAATGTAGTCGCTACTCTCGCTACTTGCCCATCCTTGTATATAATGCAGGTATCCATTGCACTTGAGAAGGAACGAGAGAGTGGCCATCATATGTTTAAAAAGTTCGAATGTATACACGCTACTATAATTAGGTACTCCAAGCCCTTCATTAGCTCTTGTCCGGTCGGCAGTTTTGACTCAGTTTTCACTTCACTTTCAACACTTATTATTAATGTAAAACTGCATCAAAACGAACAGTGGCTGTATTCAAATAAAAATTGAAAGCTTTATCTTTACATCTGTGTTGTTTTTAATGCATGTTTATGCGAAAGATTCCGAGAAAACAGCTTTTGAATACGCCCCTATCCGAGCGCTGAATGGCGGTGCGGAAAAAGTTGTCAGCGTCGTTTGCTGAGAGGGGCTCGTTTCAAAGTCTAAGTGCTTTGCGATACTTCATTGGATGGCCTAAAAATAAGAACCAATGAAAAGTTCGGATACTTAGCTTCATTTACATATAGGTATTGTGGGGCTCTCGTGTGTAAAAGTTTTGTTACGAGCCGAACAAAGTGGATAAAGCGGTTTTGATGTAAGTTTGATTTTAACTAGAAGTTTAAAACTTAGCAAGAAATAAAGAGCAGACTTTCCTTTATAAAACTAGGGTATTTATTAATTTGTGCATTACTGTATCGCGGAGCGCTTTGCCGTAGAAAAGCCTACCCAAACGGTGTTCGGGAATTCTTGCGGTCATTGCGTACTCGTAGGCCTGTTAAGCGACACGCGTGCTGAGCGTAGTAGCACACCAGTAGGCCTATAATTTGCCGGCGCGCACTGCGAATTTGATGATTTCCCAACTTTGAAGCACCAAAACGGCTGAACATTACATGGGAGAGGCCTGAAGAAAATTGGGCTTGGAGTATAACATATGAAGGGGTTACCTGTCAAAAATCAGCTTCCTGGTATCAATATTGGCTTCACTTTGAGACTCCAAAGTTGTCAATTTCTTCAATTCCAAAACGTTGCCAAAAAAACACCAACATTCGGCATTTTCAAACATTAATAACTTTTTACCTATTTGTCCTATGGGGAAAAAAAATATACCACTGTGTTCAGAATGAAAAGCTCTTTAAATCTATGTCAGTTTTGTGATGAGGAAATCATTTTTTAAAAATGGCTTTTGACTACCTACTATAATTATGAAGGTAGGACCGAGTTCAGCATAATGTTTTAAAGAAAAATGTCTTGAGAGACTTCCTGAAGCCAGTTGACGATTGACATTCATTCAAAGCAGCTAGTGTTCCAGGCAGTTCAGAAATGCAATTGTCTTTCTAATTGTTTTGATAGATACAGGACAGTGCAGTAAGCATGGTTGAGGACATTCCAAAACATATGGCGAATTTCTCCATCAGAATGCAGATACAGATGTTTTACATGTCGACATGTGAAGCATAATATACTCGGACAGTCTCAACAGAATATTGTATACCATAGATGTCCAAAAGTTCAGATGCCACGGTTTTACAGAATCTATGATTTGGTATGTTTTCTCTCGGCCTTTTCGATCTTTCTCCACACAATCTGCATAATGAATTTAACTTATCTCTGTGATACTGCTCTGTATGAGCTATTTGAGATTCAGTATCCATTTTAATGTGATATTTGTTACCTACCACCTCTTTCGTATTATATGCAATAAACTAAAAGCTAACTGAAACTTTTCAGTGCAACTTAAACTAGGTCTTCCACATGAATTAAAGACAACACTGCAGTAAAATCTAAGGAATTGGGCGCCTGTTGCACACAATTTAACAGTAACGCACCAGTTGAAAAACTCACTAAAAACACAGCCCCAGCAAGGGATACATTTCAAAAATCACGTCAACTTGAAGTACACATATTAAAGTTTCTTCACACAAAAAGCCACACACACACAGTCCCTAATACCTTGACTATCCCAAATCGAACACAGAATAAACCACGTGTTCAAAATACTTGAACAACAGTGCAATTTTCGATCACTGCAAGTCTAGGAAAGGAAAATAATATTCACCAAAAATAAACTACTTGCACGACACCCATTAAACTTCTCCACAATGTAGCTGAAACAATAGCTGCAAACTTCAACAAATGTCTCCAAGCATCCCTTGTTAATATAAATTCTGTAGCAAATAACACACATAGACTGTGCAACAAGATGTACACGCTGGTAATTCAGAACAGCGCTTAGACCGGTCTGTAACAATTCGCGCCAAGCTATTTTCCTTTGTCTGCCTAGTCTCTGCACAGCTGGCGTCAGGCAGCAAAAAGAAGGGGAACTGGGCTTACGTCTGTGTACAGGCAGCTAATTTAGGCGGATGTGCTCATAACCTAGAAGCTGCGTTCATATAGCCACCGAGCTACCGTGTGTCCTCAGCAACCCTCATGGCTTAGCCAGTCCATTCTCAAATGTTGTCCCCCCACATCTTTTTCTGTCTTTATCTTCTTCCGCCTCCTTGCACCGTGATTGCTGGATGGTCTTTGCAAGGCCTGATGCTCTGGTGACGTGGCCATACCATCGTCCGCTTCTTCACCACTGTGAGCATGCCATCGTGTTGTCCAATGGCTTGTGTGATGGTCTGTCTGACTTCGTCGCTGGTGGTGTGCTGGGTATGGGAAATGCCCAGGAGTCTTCTGTAGCGCCTCATCTCCATGCTTTATATGAATGTAAAATGTGATTCTGTGCCTGTTGTAATTCCTTTTGGGGTAATAAAGGGGTGTTTTGTTGTGCTGGGTTGTATTGTGTTGTGTTGTGTTGTATTCTGTTGTGTTGTGTTGTATTCTGTTGTATTGTGTTGTAATGTATTATACATGTATGCACCAATGGAAACAAGGTGCATTACAGTTGTCATAGTCTGAAAGTCTGACAGGGAAAGTCTCCAACTGGGTTCTGTATTACAGTGATAAAGATGCAGAGCCCAATTGGAAAGATTCACAGGGCTGACCGCAATTAGAATCTCGACCACTGCAGTTTGAAAGTCTTTGTGATTTGTGAAGTGATAATAACAGTGGATGCTGTATACAAGCGTTTTTTTCCCCCAAATCACCAATCAGGAGCAAAGCGCAGCGATGAATTATACATGTAGGCACCATCTGTACCAGTATACACGCTGACATGTTTCACCCACTCTCACGCAAAATACACATCTAGCACTCAAACATGTGGGTTAAAGGAAGGGAGATCATTATTAGAAGATGGAAAGTAAATCAGATTTGTATTTTTAAATTGTTAGATTGACCACATCCAGTAGCATTATTATATACTGCTAGGCATTATGTTGCAGGTGACATTCACTCAGTCGCTGCTGTATCATCCGGTGTTTGCGCTGAGCTGCTTCACCCTTCTTCTACTATTCCTATGCGGCATTCACAAGAGAGTGGTGGCTCCCTCTATGTATCCTTTTCTATTGTATATGTTGTATGTAAATATATCCCATGTAAATGTTCTCTCAAGCGTCTGTTGGTCTAAATCAACAAAGCTAACTTGTTCCTCTATAAATAATGGTCTTCTTGCAACATGTAGTTTTATCTCTGTCATTAGTCACCCAGCTTAATTACTTTTCTACTTTTCTGTCACTATTTAGAGCCTGCTTACAATACATTCATTGGTTAAGGCCTTTGGTCAATAAATCCCCAGTTTTATATGGCTTATGTTAGTCATGATGCTCTTTGGGAAAATGAAATAAGAAAGCAAGATTATATTTGTATTTAATATCATAATACATCCAACCCACACTCTCAAAAACTGTCCTTACCCCTTCACACCCAACATAACACTTTATTACTAGTTGTTGTTGTTATGGGGATAGAGAGAGGGTGAAGGAGTGAGAATCAAACCTGTACAGATGATTGCCATCAGCAACAATCATTATCCTCATCAACACCAAACCTGTAAAGATGATTGCCATCAGCAACAGTCATTATCCTCATCAACACCAAACCTGTACAGATGATTGCCATCAGCAACAGTCATTATCCTCATCAACACCAAACCTGTACAGATGATTGCCATCAGCAACAGTCATTATCATCATCAACATCATCCTTTTAGGCAAATCATAGTTATTGCTGTTTGTTTGACAAAACTGTTCACCACAACCATTGTTCGCTAAACATTACTTACCTACTTTCCCTGCGATCAGTTTTATTTGCTTGAATTCTATGATTCTTGTACTAAAAGGCCTTGACAGTGGTCAGAATAGCAGCCAGATGTCGCTATGTGCTTGGTGAATACAACATGTCTTGTGATGATGTAAGTAGTTCAACTACCATTAGGGCTAATATCCGCGTGGCTTTTTAGATGTGTGTCTGTCTGTGTTAGATGTAAGGGTGGAGTATTTCTCCCACCACCATAAGTATATATTCATGATTTTTTTTTGTTTAAACTCTTATGATTGTGTATTTCAACATTATTCTATCATGTGTGACAATGCGCCTTGAATCACGTGGGTTTTTTTGTGAGAAATATGTGAGCTATGTAAATCGATATTATTATTATGATGTGGTTTTTAAATGTTTCATTTCGCTATATAGCACAACAGAAAATACGAAAGAAAATACTTTATTCACACACATGTACTCGTAGAAAACGCAAGAAATTAAAGTGAGTCTAACTCTTAATGTCATTTTCTGAAACTTTTACGTTAGAAAGAATGATCATAAAACAGTTGAATAATTCACATTATTGGCCTCTCCAGTAAGCGTATCAATAACTTTAAGGTTGATTGGGATCCCAGAGGACGTCACAGGGCCTTGAGCAAATAGTGGGCGTCACTTGATGCAACAGGCACAGAATGATCAGCAGTGCTGAGCCATAGTTAGCCCTTATAGCTTTGTCAGTGTTGAATCATGCTTTGATGAGGACATTTAGCCTGGTATTTTAATGGAGATAAGCCACTTACTGTTTTTTGACTGTTTATTGAAGATGCTCTTTAGGACACTGTAACATGACATTTAGATTCAAATGTTGCCTCTATCAGACACACTAAATTTATTGAATATATAAGCATATAGTAATCTTATCCTGAATGAGACATTTTTTGATCTTTTTCGCATTCTCAACTAAGATTCAGACACTTTTTAAAGTCGTCTTCATTGAAAAAAAAAAGTTTATTGAACTATTATACATTTTAATTTTATATTATGTTCCCCCCCCCACCCCATCCTCCACCTTTCCTACCCCCAAAGTCTGTTTACCCGAAATTTTTGGCCCAACCATAAACTTTTTTTTTTAATCATCTGGAAAAATAAAAAGGAAAAATAGTTTTTTTTTTATCGTACCCAAAGTGGGAAAGGCTTAAAAAAATATGAAGGAAGCCTACCTGCCAACCCTGTTTTGTTTCCCTATATTACCATAAACAGACTTTCTTTTCTTTTTTTTTGCCTTATGAATAACATTTTCTTTGCTTTTTTTTTCTTCTGTTTCAGACTGGAAAATTGATACTCAAGCCTCGGCCATCCACATGACACGAAGAATACCCTGTTTGAAATGTTAGAAAAGTGAAAATGCACGTTGCACGGAGATATTAATTACAAGAATGCACTGAAAGAGAGAATGGCCAAACAGGATTTGTAAGATAGTGAATGCAATTTTCTTTAAACAGTGAAAAATGTAATTATAAAGGTATTTGTCATACACCAAACCATGCAGAGGTCACAACATCATTGCAATAGACATATTTTCTGTGGCTCTCATGTCCCTTGGGCAAATTGCTGTTAAATAGTAATATCCAATGAAGATTTGTGACTCAGGATTATTCCATACATGCTTTATGTGGCTGTGGCTGACAAGCCAGTCAAAATGGGAAGGTGAAATCATTTGGCATAAAGTAATTAAGCCCGCTATTCATTGTCAGAGTTTAGGGCATGATGCCCCAGCTAGGAATTACAACCCATGAAAGCCTGCATGCTGCAGTTTATTTGTCTTATGTATCACATGATGTCACATTAGGGCAGTTTACTATTGAAGTCTTTGACTATGATAATAAGGTTTTATTTATTGCTATATTATGCAGTGGGTGGGCAAAAGTGGAAGTACAGGGTTCAAACGGATGAGTGGACTTGGGTAAGGCAAACAAAGATGTAGGGGCCGGGCTCATGGTCATTACTTAAATCAGTTGACACTTTACAAAAGGAATGTTTATGTGTGTAGATGAGAAAGAGAGAGATACATGAGAGTGTATGTGCTCTGGTCTGTTTGAGGTGAACAATGTGTGTGCTCGTGGGTGAGAGAGAGTGATACACAGTGTATGTGAGCTGGTCTGAGGTAAACAATGCGTGTGCTCATGGGTGAGAGAGAGAGAGATACACAGTATATGTGCGCTGGTCTGTTTGAGGTGAACAATGCGCGTGCTCGTGGGTGAGAGAGAGTGATACACAGTATATGTGGGCTGGTCTGTTTGAGGTTAACAATGCGTGTGCTTGTGGGTGAGAGAGAGTGATACACAGTATATGTGAGCTGGTCTGTTTGAGGTGAACAATGCGCGTGCTCGTGGGTGAGAGAGAGTGATACACAGTATATGTGGGCTGGTCTGTTTGAGGTTAACAATGCGTGTGCTTGTGGGTGAGAGAGAGTGATACACAGTATATGTGGGCTGGTCTGTTTGAGGTTAACAATGCGTGTGCTTGTGGGTGAGAGAGAGTGATACACAGTATATGTGAGCTGGTCTGTTTGAGGTGAACAATGCGCGTGCTCGTGGGTGAGAGAGAGTGATACACAGTATATGTGCGCTGGTCTGTTTGAGGTGAACAATGCGCGTGCTCGTGGGTGAGAGAGTGATACACAGTATATGTGCGCTGGTCTGTTTGAGGTGAACAATGCGTGTGTTTGTGGGTGAGAGAGAGTGATACACAGTGTATGTGCGCTGGTCTGTTTGAGGTGAACAATGCGCGTGCTCGTGGGTGAGAGAGAGTGATACACAGTATATGTGCGCTGGTCTGTTTGAGGTGAACAATGCGTGTGTTTGTGGGTGAGAGAGAGTGATACACAGTATATGTGCGCTGGTCTGTTTGAGGTGAACAATGCGCGTGCTCGTGGGTGAGAGAGAGTGATACACAGTATATGTGCGCTGGTCTGTTTGAGGTGAACAATGCGTGTGTTTGTGGGTGAGAGAGAGTGATACACAGTATATGTGCGCTGGTCTGTTTGAGGTGAACAATGCGCGTGCTCGTGGGTGAGAGAGTGATACACAGTATATGTGCGCTGGTCTGTTTGAGGTGAACAATGCGCGTGCTCGTGGGTGAGAGAGAGTGATACACAGTATATGTGCGCTGGTCTGTTTGAGGTGAACAATGCGTGTGTTTGTGGGTGAGAGAGAGTGATACACAGTGTATGTGCGCTGGTCTGTTTGAGGTGAACAATGCGTGTGTTCGTGGGTGAGAGAGAGTGATACACAGTGTATGTGCGCTGGTCTGTTTGAGGTGAACAATGCGTGTGTTTGTGGGTGAGAGAGAGTGATACACAGTGTATGTGCGCTGGTCTGTTTGAGGTGAACAATGCGTGTGTTCGTGGGTGAGAGAGAGTGATACACAGTGTATGTGCGCTGGTCTGTTTGAGGTGAACAATGCGTGTGCTTGTGGGTGAGGGAGAGAGAAGGATGCAGTGTAACAACTTGTGTCAATATATTATGAAAAGTAGTCATTGCAACTTTGGAGTTGAAGCTGTTATTATTTTATTACTAGATTTTTCATTTTAAACTGTAGAGATATAAAATAAAAATACTAAAGTTTCAAACATCTACTTTCCTTCCTTCCCACTTCTCTCCGTCCCTCTCATTTCTCTCTCTCTCTCTCTCTCTCTCTCTCTCTCTCTCTCTCTCTCTCTCTCACTCTTTCTCTCTCTGTTAAGATGCAGATTATTTCTTTATTTTCCTGAGGAATCAGATTATGATAAGAGTAGCACACAATTATTGAGAACCAAGTGTCGTTCATTTTGTTGTGGCATTTAGTACCGTTTCCCACAGTGCAAATGATTATACCCCTTGACCAGTCATAATAATGGTCTACAAAATGTTCATGTTCTGAGTGGAGTTTTTGAGAACCCATGTTTTGTCTATAGCTCTTTATTGGCTCGCATGCAAAGCAATATAAGTCTATGTACTTAGCCCCCCCCTCCAAAAAAAAAAAAAATCAAGATTTTTGCAAATCTGTGTGAGATGAGTCCTAAATAATCCAAAAATGACTAAAAAAAATGTGTCCGACTGTCCGCCCGCCGCTATCTGGACGTGCATATCTTACAAGAACCTATTTCAACTATCACAACCAAACTTGGTAAGATGGTGTATATCCATGAGACTTCATACATGATCAGTGAATGAATGGCTTCATTTTAAATTCAAGGTCACAGAATCAACAAATGTTAGTCAAAAAATGAAAAAAATTCCACAAAATTTCACTTTTTAAAAAGTTATTAATATTGAACTTATGATTGTTTGGTTAATGATAAATATTAATGAGAGATACATCTTATGCACATTTGGTCAACGTCAAGGTCTCTGGAGCTGTCCAAAACTTTGAAGTTTAAGTTCCATTCTTGTTGTATTTAGAGATGATAGATTGATCTTTCATATATATTTTCTGTTTTTTGCGGTGATCTTGAAGGTCAAGGTCAATTTAGACCTTTCAAAAACATACCCAACAATAGGTCATCATACAGTGGAATGGCTCTATTTAACCCATAGTATGCAACAACATTGGGTTATTTAATCCTACATGAGACGTCACATAAAGGTCAAGGTAATCCCAAGGGCAAGGTCATCCTAAAGTCACTGTTTTGTTGTTGTTTTTTTGCGTAATATAACTTTGCTGTAGTTTAGTTGATATCACATCAGTGTATTTGAAGCGGGAGGTCAAAGTCAAGATCATAGAAAGATCGAAGTCGTTATTACTTTGCATTTTAATGCCACTTTGGTTTTTGTTCTTTTTCATGTCAAATATCGCAAGTTCCATAAAGAGCAAGTGAGTCATGATAGCTTTGCTAATCCTTTCATTGGACTGCAATATTATTTTGGTGTTACGGTTTCAATGACATAATGATTACTATTAGTTTACTTGTATGACTGTGGTGGTGTTCAGTGTTGTAATATCGCATTCATGTTTATATGAAATGTGAACATAGCTATTTGTGAGTGGTGGAAATAAATATCGTTTTTATAATAAAGTCCAAAATGCACAATGCTGCTCTTATGTTTTTAATAATGTCTCCATGGCTGTATAAATGTTTCTTTGTAGTGTAGTATAGAAAAATGACAGAACGCGACAAATGACAGAGATGTGAGATTGTTGGAGTTTGCCAGATACAACAATCTGATACTGGCAAACACACTTGGCCACCACAAAAAAAAATCCAGACGATGGACATGGCACTGTCCCAGCGGGGAGCATCACAACCAGATTGACTATATCATGGTCACACAAAGCTTCAGATCAGGCATCAACATTGGCAGGGCACACAGTTTTCCAGGAGCAGACATCGGAAGGGATCACGATTTTGTTTGAAGAAAGTAAACACAGCCAAGTGCACCATACTGAAGTTCGACGTGGATAGACTGCAAGACCCGGAGGTGGCAAAAATATTCCAAGCCACAATTTAAAAGAAATTTGCTCCACTGCTCATTTTGGGAGCTGGTGAAGTAGATGTCAACACCATGACAGCTTTCATAGATGCCGCCACTGAGATCCTTGGCAGCCACCGCCCAAAGAACAAACAGTGGATTACACCTGAACTTTTGGATCTGTGGTACAAATGAAGAGAGATGAAAAAGAAAAAGAGCATCTACCTGGGAGCTAATGCCTACTGAAAAATCAACAATGATATCCAAAAAAGCATGCGCACAGCAAAGGAAAATTGGATAGAAGATCAGTGCCAGAAAATAGAGAACAGTATGAACAAGAACAACAGCAAGAAGGTCTACGAGACTGTGAAAAGGCTGACAAGTGTTAAACAGCCCAAGATCTCCACGATCCAAAACCAGTCTGGCAAATGCCTTACAGAAGAACATGATGTCTCGGATAGATGGACAGAGTACTGCTTTGACCTTTACAACCCCACATCAAACGGAGACCCATCAGTTCTAGCATGTCCCCAGAACAGAGAAGAAGAAGAAATCCTCCTAATTCTCTGAGAAGAAGTTGAGCCAGCAGTGCAATCGCTGAAGAAGGGGAAGTCAGGGGGAGTTGACAACATACCCGCAGAATTGCTTCAAGCAGGAGGAGAAGCGATGATTGACTCCCTCACCATTATCTGTAGCAAAATCTGGAAGAGTGGGGAGTGGCCTACACCATGGACCCAGTCGCTTGTCATCACTCTTGCCAAAAATGGCAACCTTTAGGAGTGTGAAAATTACCGCACCATCAGCCTCATTAGCCATCCCAGCAAGGTCCTCCTGAAAATAATACCCAACAGGTTGAAACCTTAAGCTGAACAAATCATAGCTGAAGAACAAGCAGGATTCAGGGCAGCACGAAGTACCACTTAGCAGATGTTCAACTTCAGAATAATCTGTGGGAAATACCTACAGCCCCAACAAAATCTATATGGCATTCAGCTCTATGGGCAACCATGAGAGTGTACAACATCAGCCCTAACATTATTGAAGTCATCAAAAGCCTGTATGAAAAGTCTACCAGTGGAGTCCTCCACACCAACGCCATCGGGAACTGGTTCAAAACAACAATCTACGTGTGTCAATGGTGCCTACTCTCTCCGACACTCTTCAACATTTTCCTAGATGCCCTTGCAAATCATGAAGGCACAGTCAGCAAAGTGGGTAGAGCAATCTGCAACGTCCATTTTGCAGATGACATTGATGGATTGGCTGGAGAGGAACAAGAACTTGAACAGCTTGTAAACAGGCTTGGTACCACCTCCAGAGCATTTGGAATGGAAAATAAGTGCAGAGAAGACCAAAATGATGACCAACAACACCCATGGCATCCACACGGACATCAAATTCCTCAACACTATCAGTCTACACTCCAAGGTAAGGCTGCTCCCTTGTCATCTCAGTCTTCCTATACGCTTGCGAAACAGATCCTCACAGCAGACTTACAACGAAGAATACAAAGCATGGAGATGAGGTGCTACAGAAGGTAAAAAGGTAAAGGTAGTCCCATAGCCTTGTGGCCGTAGGGGAGCGTGATGTTGGAGATCACACTTATCTTGGGCCAGCGTGATGAGGGTGATGCCCAACTCTCTCCCTCGCTGCTTTACCTTCCCCACCCTCAAGAGAGTAGGTACTCAATCACAGTTGAGTCAACTGGGGGCGTTGTTGTTTGTCGCTTCACTAGCGGTCACCCATCCAAGTGCTAACCGCACCGGACGGTGCTTCACTTTCGACACAGTAGCG
The DNA here is from genome assembly GCA_036898135.1 of Oncomelania hupensis. Taxonomy (NCBI): domain Eukaryota; kingdom Metazoa; phylum Mollusca; class Gastropoda; order Littorinimorpha; family Pomatiopsidae; genus Oncomelania; species Oncomelania hupensis. The sequence continues at coordinate 70,718,522 of CM072519.1, forward strand.
AGTGCTCCAACCACTGCACTATCCGACACCCCGTGCTACAGAAGACTTCTGGGCATTTCCTATACCCAGCACATCACCAACGACGAAGTTTGACAGACCATCACACAAGCCATTGGACAACATGATGACATGCTCACAGTAGTGAAGAAACGGAAACTACGATGGTATGGCCACGTCAGCAGAGCATCGGGCCTTGCATAGACCCTCCTGCAAGGCACGGTGCAAGGAGGCAGAAGAAGATGGAGACAGAAAAAGAGGTGGGAGGAGAATGGAGTGGCTTGACACTGAGCAAAGCCATGAGGGTTGCTGAGGACAGAGAAAGATGGAGTACGCTGATCATCTGTGTTGCCCCAACGACTTTCGAGTTACGGGATAGTATAGTATAGCATAGCATAGTATAGTATAGTATAGTAGTGTTGGCATCATAGTGTGACAGCCTTTTGTCCTCGATAAAAGTACGTCTGAAAGCACAATAAATATGATACTAGTCACAAGTTTGGTAGGTTTTCAGGCTTTACCCCTTTGATAATTTTGCTTACCAAGAGGAGTGGGGGAGAGGGAGTCCCCATACCATCATTAGAGGACATTTTACTAGATTGGGCTTAATGGAGCATTTACAAGCATTGGTGGTACTAACTTATGACAACTTCCCGTGGCAGACTGTTCCATAAATTTGTAAATCTGTTAATTTAAAAAAAAAAAAAAGCGCTGATGCAAACTACTTTTAAGTTTTTTTTGGTTAATTTATAATCATGTCCCCTTGTTGAGAGCTTGTCTTTGGGCTCTATGCACAAAGCGAGGCGGTCACGTGCTGCGGGAAGAACACAGCGTGCGCGAGTTTGAAAATGGTGAAGTACTGTGCTGCGTTTGGATGCTCTAACTCCGACGTAAAACCTTTATGCAAAGAAAAGAACATTTCCTTTAATCGATTTCCACTGAAAGATGAAATATTGATGAAGCAGTGGTATTAAAAAAAAAAAAGCCGGAAAGATTTTGTGGCAAAAGAGCCCAGCACTTTATGCTCCGAGCACTTTGACGAAGGACTCAAGGAGACTTTGTGTATCAGCCTTTCACTGGTAAGTGATAAAGCTTTTTTTTTTCTTTCTTTAAATAATAACTTCATTGTGATACTAATAATGTTTAGGCCGTACTTAATCTACGCTGACAGGGGACTTAACGATAACACAAATACTGGTTAACCTGCTGTTTAGAGGCGGGTCCCGCTTGGATTTGCGAATGACGAAGCACTGCATGTCGTCAACTCTAAACTGAATGACAAATCGCTCTTTTAAAAAAAAAAGCCTGTCCCCTTAATAATAATTTGTCTGTAATCATTATTGCACGAATGTGCAATGTTCAAAACATCACAATATTAAAAAATGTCGGTAAAGTTAAAATTTTTAAGCAGCATTGGAGAACACGCGAGCGAGCTAAAAGAAGCCATGACCGCTTTGTTATTCCCGCGCCACGTGACCATACTGTAGTTACCCCCCCCTAGGGAATTTATGAGACATATATCCGCAGGTACCCTGGTCATCAAGTTACTGATTGCCGGTTGTTTGGTTTTGATAAACGGGTGGGTTTGGGTACCAGACAGCCCAGAAGGGCCCATTTTTCCTTCTTTGGGCCCTATATTTGCAATTGGGCGGTATGATTAACTGGAGAGCTGTTGTGTTAAGGTTTATCAACATATTTCTAATCAGTTTACAGTTTTTGGAAGATAATTGATTGTTGTTTGTGTTAGTATGTGTTTTGTGATAATATCATGTTCATTAAGGGCATGGCTGAGGTACGCCTCTTGGCGTAAGGGTAAAAACCCGTTTTCACAATCTGCGACCTATACAGTTCCGTTTTGTTTTCATTTGGCCTATCTTAGACACATATCTACATGACTTATGAAATCTAGCAGTTGATTTCAAGTGCCTGGTGAGGGTACTCGACTTACTGAGGACCTGATTTGGGTAAGAATACCCTCCGAGAATTACTCTTCTGTGCGGTCTCTATCTTAAACAACTGAACACTTCCCCTTGTGGACCAAACAAGGCAAATACCGTCTAATGCCTTTGTTATCAAGCAACTGATTTCAGGCTGTCTAGTTTTGATAGCCCCAAATTGTGGCTGTAGCATTTACAGATGCAAGGGTACCCCCTAAAAGCAGCTGTTCACATACTCTGTAAGGGTCATGTTTTGGCACTTCTGCTCACTTGTGGCAATTTTAATAATAATAATAATAATAATAACTGAATCTGCCATCCACGCATCCTGGTGCCCAAGAGCTGCTGCGGCACAAAGGATTCAGCGTCAAAAGATCAGAGATTCCTTCATCCAGAACTGCAGTAGACATTACGATCGAGCAAACGATCAACAAGCAAGCGAAGTGCCATGCAGGGATCATTGGATTCAGCAGAAACCAGGGGGCCTACTACAGATGGTGCATTCCTCGGCATCTCAAAAGCAGCTACTATCAGGCAGCTCACACAATGACTGACATGGACGCTGAGGAGAACACCTCACACAAAGATCTTAGACCATCGCAGGTAACACAGAGTGAGAAGGGCACAAAAAAAGGTAGTGGAGGCCTTCAGCAACTTCATTAATCTGTTTGAAGTCGAGAACACCGAAATACTGTATTGCTTGTCGTCAGGCGTCCCTGTATCACAAGAGATAGAACATGATCTTCTCAATGAAGATAGACTTGGAGAGGAAGCCGCCAGCACGTTCATCAAGGAGTGACTGGTTGAGAAAAGAGTTAGCTTTAATGCTGCAATAAAAAAGCTGAATCTGAAGACTTTCACAAAAACAGCAAAGTCTGCAACACTTACGGGCAAAACCAAAAAGTCCAAAGAAATTTTGGCAGAGAGAAACGTCTTTGGGCAGCTTGTTCTGCTGGCAGTTGATGACGACATCGATCTCCAGCATGTTCTGTCCTTTCCACTCGGCCCAGTGCCTTAAATTGGGCACTTTCAACTGCAGATGGAACACCAGTGAAGACAGACAAGGTCAAGCTCCTGCATTTTCTCTAAAGACGTCCAAACAGCAGAAAGGCCCTCTCGAGATAGCAACATCTACATCATTGATGGGAATGCTATGTACCATGCGCAAACAAACATCCCAGACAACTTTGGAGGTCTTGCAGAGACTCTCTTCGATCAACTTCCCAAAGCAGCAAGGGTTGACTTTGTGACTGATTCCTACTACCCGTACTCTGTCAAAGGGCTAGAAAGATCAAGAAGGTGTTTGGGTACGGTGCATCTGATCAAAGGATCATCCACAAAGGTTCCAAGAAATTGGAAAACCTTCTTAAGCAATGACGAGAATAAGCAGAACCTGACAAAGTTTTTGCTTGATGAGTGAAAGCATGACAAGTACGCTGCAAAACTCAAAGGAAGACATATAATGTTTGTGTGTGGGGATCACTGTACGTGCCTGTTAAGTGCTGATGGTCTGACAACTCTGTCTGAAAGTGTTGAAGAACTCTGCTCTACACAAGAAGAGGCAGACACAAAAATTGTCCCACACTGCCTTAATGCCTCAAAGGTTTCATCCAAAGAAACAACCATCACAGTGCGTAGTCCAGACACGGACGTCTTCATCCTCCTGCTGTTTTTTGCTGAGCGTATCCAGAAAGACATCCTCTTTGATACTGGGACAGGTAATAATCGAAGGCTGCTTGACATCAAGACAATCGCCAAGCACATTGGTGAAGAGATCTGCGCCATCTTGCCGGCTGTTTATGCCTACAGCGGGTGTGACACGAACAGCGCTTTTGTGCGCAAGGGCAAAATCAGCCACATCAAGATCCTGAAGAAGCATCCTGAGTTCCAAGTTGCATTTGCTAAGCTTGATGCCACAGATCTCGACAACACAGCACTAGCAGAGCTCGAGCGCTTCACTTGTCTGCTGTATGGTCTTCCCTCAGATGACATCAACAAAATCAGGTACCAGAAGTTTGTCGAACGATTCTCAACAAAAGAAGGGCAGCTTCTCACTTCATATGATGGTGTAGACATGAGCCTGCTCCCACCTTGCAAGGATTCACTCAGGATGCATCTTGAAAGAGCTCATTATCAGGCAATGATCTGGAGACAGGCAGACATACCTTCACCTAAACTGCCTTCGCCAGAGCATCATGGCTGGAAAAAAAAAGCAATGGGCAGCTGCAGGTAAAATGGACCAAGGGAAACATGATACCAGAGGAACTCCTTGACGTCATGCTGGAGACGCCACTTGAGACACTTCTGAACACAGAGAATGAATCTCCAGACACAGATAATTTCAAAGACGTAGTCTTCTTGGATGAGGACAAAAACGACAATTAAAGTAAACTACGGAGCATTCCTTAGTCGAGAACAATAAGAAATGCTTCAATACTTCCAACCCGCTGGTTTTGCAATGAGCCAAAAAACTCCACCTTCGGGGAAGACAATCCGATAGAGTGCGCCTAGGGTAGCGTACTTCCGGTAGTAAATAGGCCTACGTGATCGAGACCCATATTCTTTGACCCCTTGTAATAACTGTATTCCGTGTTGCGTCACGCCATGTGGGGCCGGCTAGCTCAGTTGGTAAGAGCGTCTTGCTAGTAACCGAAAGGTCGCTGGTTCGAATCCCGGATTGGTCAACGTGTGATCATATTATTTTTCCCTTTACCAACAACTGGCCCGCTGGTGTCAGTATAAATCGGTCCAGTAGTCACCTATATGCGAAAGTGTCGTGTGACTATAATCTACAAACAACAACAGCGTCACGCCATCTGATGGAGTACCGAACTCTATAAAAATTTGTTATTATTAATATATATTATATGACTAGACTATTAAAAAAATATTATGTATGATTTCAGACTTGGTGAAATGTTTGGAGTGATTATGTACATGTTGCCAGTACTACAAACGATTTATTTTGTGAAAAGTCTGTCAGGCCGAGCACAAAATAAATCGTTTGTAGTACTGACAACATGTACATAATCACTCCAAACATTTCACCAAGCAAAAAAACATTTGGGGTCGCCTATGAAAGCTGAAGATATATACCGACATCAAAAAAGACTTTAAACTGTAGATTTTGATCCACGACCTGAACATGAAAGTACGCGACTATTGGCGCACCTATCGGCTAAACATTTGCATATTCAAGGGAAATAATTTTAATATTTTGGCCCATTCCAGTAGTGCCAAAGAGCATTTGTAGTTTTTGATACATGTATAAATTTGATGTATTGGCTGTAATTGTGACTTTAATGCGTGTAGTCATGTTTAGTCATATTGTCACTCTATAATTAACGAAAATGTTCCATGACAGTATTTTGTTGATGATTTAGTTTATACTTAAGTACAACGTACAGTAAAGATTTACCTATGTGTATGACATAGCATCAATTTTTAGTATCAGAAACCAGTTCTACAAGGTTTTAGTTTACTTTTTGTTTCTTCAGTAATTGAAAACATTTTTATTTTATGCTTAGAGTGGTTGAATGGTTATGATAAAAACCACCTTGGCTGTTAATGATACTTTACTTAAAATAAGTCAAAAACCTGTTATTTTCTGTAACTGTTTCTTTGTTTGCTCTCTCTCTCTCTCTCTCTCTCTCTCTCTCTCTCTCTCTCTCTCTCTCTCTCTCTCTCTTACTCTCTCTGGGTTCTTTCATTTAAAGATTATTACAATCAAAATTGTGTAAAGACCTCACTAGTGCAATGCAATGCTGTGGTAAATAGTCCCATTGGTTATAGGCGTCAAATGACGTCATAAAAACAACAGGATAGTTCATTCAGTACTTCCACAATTGTATGTGCGCCACAAAGGAGTTAAGAACTACATCCACAAAAACAAAGAAAGTTGTTTACAACTTGCAAACATAAGCTTTTGGGCTTTAGGAAGCAGAAAGATATGATTCACAGAGGAAAAATCGACTTTGTAAAAACCTTTAATTTGTACCCCAGCCATGCTCTTAATGAACATGATATTATCACAAAACACATACTAACACAAACATCAATCAATTATCTTCCAAAAACTGTAAACTGATTAGAAATATGTTGATAAACATTAACACAACAGCTCTCCAAAGAACCATACCGCCCAATAGCCAATATAGGGCCCAAAGAAGGAAAAATGGGCCCTTCTGGGCCGTCTGGTACCCAAACCCACCAGTGTACAAAAACCAAACAAGCAGAAATCCAAAGAAGGTATGATAGGCTAACAGAAAAACATAGTCTACAAAATTCCCTAGGGGGGGTAAGTGTTTCACTTCCTACCTAACGGACTACTGATTTCGCGCGCCGACTTGTGCATAGAGCCCATTGCAATAATACAATTTTAGTGGTTTTGGAAGCCAATTTCTCGTGCATGGTTTTGTATAGTTCAATCAGGTCACCTGGCAAATGTCTATACTCAAGGCTTGGAAGCCTAACGCGATTAGTTTTTTCTCATAGCTCACATCTCCAAGTCCTAAAATATTCCTTTTTGCCTTTGGGTGGCTTGAGTTTAGATCCTGTACCGGCCAGCGCCTTCAGCTGCTCTTGCGCTGGAAAAGCGCGATATAAAATTGATTATATAAATGTACACGTTCTTATCAATAATCTGCGCTCTTTACCACGTCATTAATGTGTTTGTCTAAAGAGAGGTCATCATCCAAGATAACTTCCAAATCTGTTTCTGCCATGTCCGTGTGCTTTCGAACGAAGTGACCGTGACCTCTTCTTTCTTCGACGCCTTCCGGGGCGAAGGGGAGAGAGCGGGCTCATGTTTTTCGCTTTCTGACTTTTAAGTTTTATCTATCACTGGCTGTGAATCATTCATTGTACATACATACTTCATATATTATTCTTCTGCATGTTGTTGTTTTTTAAAATGGTAAATGTATTTATTAAGCGTGACTGTCCGTTGTTGTGTCACGTGATATTAAATTGAATGTACTAATGCGGCAAGTGTAATTGCTCAATTTGAGATAATCAAAGTTGTGTTGCGTTGCTGGTGAACGTTTAACGATGGGATAAGCACCAAACTCAAAAATAGAAATACGCCGCATGTCCACGTTTATGATTAAATACTCTCTGTCTTCCGTTTTTCTCTGCTACACTCTTCTTCTTCTTCTTCTTCTTCGTAATACTGTGGATACCCCGTATTCGAGGAAAATGATTCCACAACTTTTGGCGTGCGCAGCCAAGGTGCATGCTGGGTGTGTTCTTGTCACCGGCACTCACCCGTCTAGGACATGAGCGTCAGGATCTTTAAAGTCCGTTATGATGGAGTGTATGTGACACATACTAGACCTCGGTTTATGCTCTCATCCGAAGGAGTAGGAAACTGGAGTAAAGTGTCTTTCCCAAGGACACAGCACAATGCTCAGGCTTGGGCTCGAACCCGGGACCTTCAGATCCGCAAGCCAAAGTTCTACCATTAGGCCACCGTGCCACCCCACTCGTCGTTCTTCCCACCCCCTTCCCCCACCCCCGCCCACTCCTATCTCTTAGTCTCTCTGCAGAAGTACGGAAGTACAATGTTTGGAACGATGTAAAAACAAAACACATAATTTGGGAAACCGAAGTGAGCTTTTACAAGGCACATCAACAAAGAATAGCCCCTCGGAAAGATTTCGTGGATCCCCGAAAGCAAATGGGTAGATGCAGTAGTATTATCAGCAAAGGCGCTTGTATCTGGACACGCGAGCGCCTATGCATGTGAGGGGTAACGATAGTGTAATAGTATAGTTGCCCCAAAGAAGGGGGACGCGCCGCGTCACAGGCATAGGCGCTTGCGTGCCCAAATACAAGCGCCTGTGAGTACCAGCTACCCTTAGGCTGTTCTTCTCATGAACAAATAGGCTGGGCCTATTTAACATATTTACTACGGAAAAAACTAGGGGGCCTGCACACCTTTCACCCGTCAACATATTATCCCGCTGAAGGAGTTATGTCCGAAGGCCAGGGTTATCTACTTTCAGCAAGCTATTACCAAATTACCACATATTCAAGGTACCAGTTGTATTCCAGGTAAAGATATCGCATCAAAACATCCTTTCCGAGTTATAGTCTACAGTTTAGTTTTATACCTGGAATAAAACTCTGTTCTGGCGTGATACAATGCCGTGAATGCAAGTTCGCTAAATGCGTTCAAAAACCGTATGAATAAAGTCTTCAGTTGTTATCTTTACTCCACACATTTGGAGTCTTGACCGCTATCAAACCTAATAAGACGGTAGCCATGGGTCCTGGGTCAGTGACCCTCCTTAAGAGATAAAATGAACCTGTGCTCTATTATACCATTGAAAAAACAACCTGTCCTTCAGAGAAGAAAGGAAAGCACCGTTTTAGTCAAGAGTTGCAACACTGTACAACAAATTAACTGCTCATGTTAAAAAAGCAAAGACCATCCTGCAAGGCACGGTGCAAGGAGGCAGAAGAAGAGGGAGACAGAAAAAGAGATGGGAGGACAACATTCGAGAATGGACTGGCTTGACACTGAGCGAAGCCATAAGGGTTGCTGAGGATAGAGAAAGATTGGAGCATGCGGGTACATTGCCATACATGTTTTACATTGAAAATAAACCTCTTACATAAACGCACGTGAAAATGCAAGCGACATTAATTGGCCGGCGTTCTTTGAAGTTGAGCTGTTACATGTCTAACATGACCGCTGTGTAGGCCGATTGGTGAGTGTAAGTAAACGAAAGAAAAAAGGAGGGAGGGGGTGGGGGTAACAGGAGATAGGCGTGAAGAGGGCAGGGATTGATAATGGGAAAGAAAATAGGAGAGAATGTCTTTATTATTATTATTATTTATCATTCTTATATAGCGCTTTTTCAGCATCTTTGGGGTAAATGACGATTATTATTATTATTATTAATATTATTATTGTATCACTTTGGTGGAAAGACTTTAAATAAATTATTGTATCACTTTGGTGGAAAGACTTTAAATACATTAAACAACTTCTTATTATTATTGTCCTTTATTGTTGTCTTTAGCCGTCTTTAGTAGGTGTCTTTAGTTGTCTTTAACACGCAAATTAAAAAAAATAATGAAAAAAATTAAAATTCACTAAACTCTGAAGCAACTATCGAGTTGCAAACCTTTCTTGTGAATATGAGTAAGCCCTGAAAAGGGCTTGGTTTTGAGGAGATGTAAGAAAGCGCATTGGAAGACTTTTAAGCCTTGGGCGCCGCTTTTGGTGCCTTGGCCTTCTTGGGAGTCTTCACTTTGGGTTTGGCGACCTTCTTGGGCTTGGCAGCCTTCTTGGCAGGCGACTTCACAGCCTTGGGCTTCTTGGCAGCAGCAGCCTTCTTGGGAGACTTGGGCTTTTTGGCAGCTTTGGGTTTGGCAACCTTGGGCTTCTTGGCGGCAGCCTTCTTGGGAGACTTGGGCTTCTTGGCAGCCTTGGGCTTCTTTGCCTTCTTGACCTTGGGTTTCTTCTCGGCCTTCTTCTCGCCCAGACGGAAGGAGCCAGAGGCGCCGGTGCCTTTGGCCTGCTTGAGGGAACCTGCCTTGACGCCGGCCTTCAGGGAGGTTTTGAGACGGGCGTTGATCTTGGCCACCTCGTTGCCGACCTTGTAGTTGGCCATGATGTACTTGAGGATGGCCTGGCGAGAGGAACCACCGCGCTCCTTAAGGGCAGCAATGGCGGCGGCGATCATGACATTGTACTTGGGGTGCTCAGAAGGCTTGGCAGGCTTCTTGATCTTCTTGGGCTTGGCGGCTTTGGCAGCCTTGGGAGTGGCTGGTGCAGGAGCGGCGACTTCAGCGTCAGACATGGTGAAGAGAGTGCGGTGCTGCGAGCGGCTAGATGCGTACAGTACGAGTGTTTGGAGACGAATGCTTAAAATGGTGGCCGAAAACTGCTTTTAAAAAGCCGAGCCAGCCGTACTGAAAACGGCCTTACGGCGCAGGCTTAGCGGCCCTCGCGAGAGCTTGACAATCAAAAATTGTGTTACTAAACAAATAATATCATAAGCGCTGTTGTCAGCGAAGCATTAAAACATGTAAACATCATATATCACTGGATTCAGCAGACTCTGAACTTTCTTCTCATATCAATTTTAAAGGTAAAGATTGCTTGATTATTGAATAATCACAATAAATATCTGACACTGTCATGTGCACTGAAGAAAAATATGTCAGAAAAAAGCGAATAACTAAATACATTGCACACACATCATCCCGAAAGTATGAAAACTAGGTAAACTAACGTCTCCGGTTGTGGTTTAAAGAATTACTCCGTTAGAAATGCTCTATGTTATTATTTAATAATGAGTTTTCTGATGGTTGTCAAACACAAGACACCGGGGGTGTAAACGCCATTGTCGATTTCTTCATTCGTTATACTATTTCGTAAACACAAAAATTTCAGTTGACCTTCGTTGATGTTATGATGTTATCGATTCAACAAATGCTCCAAACGATCCCCATTCTAAATATATCCAGTTGATAGAAATCCTATATGTTTTAGGTTTAGAATTTTGCGATAAACACATTGCTTCTTCATTTGCTTGAACGAGACATTCCTACAATGGCGCCTTTTCGTCGTTCAAACCAACGTAAAATTTTCCAGTATTTAAAATTTCCTGTAAATTTTTTTGCATTGTTTTTAAATTAAAGAACTTTACCCATCCCGTGTATACGAGGATATCGTTTTGTAAGGCTCGAAAACATCGGTTGTACAGTATAAAAGTAATGTTGTAAGAAACTAGGATGACTATCATTTAGAAATGCAGTCCATGGGAGGCGTAATATTTTAAAGGTTATTCGCCAATTTGTGTAGTTTCACGCTTGTATAAAGGGTGTACAACGTGTATTTGCAAAGTATATGTAATAAACAACAAACTGCGTTGCATTGGCGTGCATGTTATTTGTGATATCAATGAAGTTTTAAGTGGAGGTTGAATGCATGGGCTTCCCGACGACGCCAAATGAAGCTTTTCCCCGTTCAACGTTTGAGGCTCATTTTCACCTCTTCAGGGTTATTGAACATTGTAGGCATAGATATTATTGGATTGCAGGGGGTACACAGATTCCGTTTATTTAATTCATTACTGGAAGGAAGCATGCTGAAGTACGTATACTTGCAAAAAATGAACGTAATTTATTTTCTCCCTTCAAATTTTCAACATGGCGGACATACTTCCCCATCGCTTTCGCTCCAAAATAATTTTATAGAAATGTGTGTTCTAATGGGAAAAGGGTAAATTAAATGCAGGGAATGCATTTTTGACATGTTTATTTAGTATAAAAACCCATTTAAATGTTGTCTTTGCTTGTGGGAAGAGTGGAAACGAAGGCAAGGTCCCTGGATGGAATGAGTGTATCATAGGCCTACAGTAAAGTACAGGCCTGGGTTAAAGAAGGTTAGCTACTCCTCTTTGGCGTAAACTTCTTTCGCCTGCTGCACAGAGGCCTATAATGAATGTAACCGGCAAACCACGCGCATGGGAGTTCAGCTTTAAATTTCCTTTGCCGAGGATTTAAAATCCTGGTGATGTAATAGCGCCATTCTCCACGTCAGGCTTAAACGAAGACAAATTAATAATTTAGGATATTTTACGATTGTCAATCCCCGAGCCATACCTGCGGTGTTTTTGTTGGATCTGAATATTTTACGTGCAGTGCAAATAGCTTATAGACTAATAGGGCCTTGTCAGCAGGCAATGCTTTGTCTACAAATGTTATTACTGCTACTATGATGCTGTATATTTCATTTCATTTATTTAATTTAAAGTCTGTACACATAGTGATTTTAGATCAACAACAACATTTAAGGAAAAAAAAATTAAAAAGATTTAACATTAACATTGTAACAATATCACCAGCTGAAACTCTTACTTAAAATTGACAAAATTCTTGACATCAAACGTATTCTTTCTTACATGTGAAGGTACTACCAAAATATATATGTCAAGCTAGCGGAATGGCAAACTCGATTTCCCCACATTCATCCCATATACACTCGACAAACATCATCTTGATCGCAACCCACCACCAACCATGCACAATCTGCCAAAACACCTCGAGATCTATATCTTTCAGAAGAAAAAAATAATAACACCACCCCTTGTCATTTGTCAGTCTTTCACTTGAATTTTCAACCCATATCAGCACACACTAACATTCTAGTTGTCAATGTAGGTCTTCATCAATGTTGTCTGCACATAGCCCCCCTCCCCCTCTCTCTCTCTCTCCCTCTCTCTCTCTTTTTCACATACCCTCTCGCTCACACACACACGCACATACAAATATTACAAATTAAAGTATCACATAATGCACAAATTATAATATTTTTTAAGTGTCAAAGAAATGTCCGATCTGACAGTATATCAAAATCTTTGATAGTTTATAATAGTAACATCTATAGTTTTTATGCTTGTTATATTTTGGTATTCAATAGGTAAAAGATCACGAATTTCAGTACATTTTGTCAGGATATGCTCTACACTAATTTTATTTCCGCATATGCAAGTTTTACCTTTTTTATATGCAAGTAATATTACCGCAATATTTTGTTCTCCATGCATTCAAAACTAACCTATGAGCAAGACTGCTAATTTGCCTAGAAATTCCGGAATGATCAGGAAGTTCGTAATAATTACTTTCTTTACAAACAATATTTTGAATAATGTTCAACATTTCGTTTTTTCATAAGTGTAAGGAAATTGGTTCAGCAAATATATTTTTTGCACCAATTTTAGCTGCTCTGTCAGCCATATCATTGTATTTTAAACCACAATGTGAAGGAATCTATATTTCACAAGTTTTAATTATTGTAATATTACTAGCCTACTACTAATACATTGATTGACCCCCCATCGAGCGCACGCATAGCTCACACACACAAGAGTGACTCAAATCATAAATGATTATTAATTCTGGTAGTATTTTATTATGAATATGTCCTCACCTGTGTACATCTTAATAGTGTATGTGTATTGGTGTGTGCGTGTGAGTATGCGAATGTGTGTTTGCATGTTTGTGTATGACTTCATTTATTACTTTTTTCTAAAGGGACCACTTTGACTACACAGTGAATGTTGCCCTCACAAAAAAAGGTTACATTCAACCAAAAATATAACTCTTGTGTGTGTGTGTGCGTTTTCAGGTAGGTAGATTAAAGTCCCGCGTCACATAAGCGAATAGGGGACTGGGAAGGGTGGGGGGGGGGAATCGGGAACTAGAACATAGCGTTTTCAATTCAATCAATTTATTTATATACTATCCTTTCCTATCCTATCCTATCCTATCCCGTAACTCAAAAGTCGTCGGGCGATCACGAGATGATCGTTTAACCAGCGTTTTCCATCCTTCCCTGTCCTCAGCAACCCTCGTGGCTTTGCACATTGTCAAGCAAGTCCATTCTCCAAATTTATTTATAGTCTGTTCACAAATGAAGTGAAATCAGACTTTACGTGTGTGTGTAGGTGTGTGTGTGTGTGTGTGTGTGTGTGTGTGTTTTAAAAGTATTAATTAACATGAAAATAAATCAATAAAAATAATAATTTTTTTAAAATACTTTTTTTTTAAAAAGTAGTCCGTACAACCATTAAAGAATCCAACTGTAACATTGAAATATCAACATCATAATACTAAAGTACATAGCGTACAATGATTAAAATAATAACAAGTTTCCTATCTGATTGCACCATATAATAGATGCAATGATCAGCATCAATTCATTATCAGCTAGGCCTATGTTCTTTATATTCTTATGCTGTCTGATATTATTATTTTTATGTCTAGAATTTGCTCAAAAATGCACAAGATAAAAATAAAATAATGTTCTACATTCAAGGCGTTCGAACATATGGGAATAAATAAATTCCTCGAGATGATGATGATGACGACGACGACTATGATGATGATGATGATGATGATGGATAGATGTATACAGTGCACATATCTCACTCAAAAAGAGATGGTTGCAACACGTTCGAGGGGATTAAGCCATCTTGTTGTTCATGCTCCCCCCCTCAATTGCCTCCCCCCCCCCTTTTTTTTTTTAAATATTTTTTAATTGCGCTCTGGCACTGAAAACAACGGTATCTAATGACAGGGGATTGGCTGACGGGAGTGTGGAAATGGGAGGAGGGGGGGAATGGAGTCCTATACTATCCTATCCTATCCTATCCCGCAACTTGAAGATCGTCGGGGCACCACAGATGATCGTTTAACCCATGCATCGACCACAAATATGTGTGTATTATTTGTGGTCTACGGTTTAACCAGCGTACTCCATATTTCTCTTTCCTCAGCAACCCTCATGGCTTCGCTCAGTGCAGTGTCAAGCCAGTCCATTCTCGAATGTTGTCCTCCCACCTTTTTTCTGTCTTCCTCTTTTTCCGCCTCCTTGCACTGTGCTTGCAGGATGGTCTTTGCAAGGCCTGATGCTCTGTTTTACGAGGTAAGCTTAACGGTTTGCTACATACCGTATGATGAACAGGAATGGAGTGGATAGGGGGAACTGTGTTCAGCGAACCGTTACCTCATAAAACAGTAGCGAGTTGCTTTGCAGCCAGTGGCTTACTCGGGTTGTTTCGTATGCAAGTATTCACAAAGCAACGTTAGAAAAAATAGGACGTTCTGAGCCTGCGCATTAAGAGATCCCAGGCTAAAATCGAAAGGAGGATAAGTCCCAAATGTTGGCGGCCATGATCCTATCCTATCCTATCCCGTAACTCGGATGTCGTAGGTCACCCCAGATGATCGTTTAACCAGCATACTCCATCTTTCTCTGCCCTCAGCAACCCTCCTGGCTGCGCTCAGCGTCAAACCAGTCCATTCTCGAATGTTGTCCTTCCACCCCTTTTTCGGTCTCCCTCTTCTTCTACCTCCTTGCACTGTGCCTTGCAGGATGGTCTTTGCAAGGCTTGATGATCTGGTGACATGGCCATACCATCGGAGTTTTTATTTCTTCACCACTGTGAGCAGATCATCGTGTTGTCCAATGGCTTGTGTGATGGTCTGTCGGACTTCGTCGTTGGTGATGTGTTGGGTATAGGAAATACCCAGAAGTCTTCTGTAGCACCTCATCTCCATGCTTTTTATTCTTCGTTGTAGATCTGCTGTGAAGGTCCATGTTTCGCAAGCATATATGAAGATGGAGATGACAAGGGAGCGCAGTAGCCTTACCTTGGAATGTAGACTGATGGTCTTGTCTTTCCAAATGGGCTTCAACCTTGTCAGGGCAGCAGTTGTTTGTGCGATCCTGGATAGGACTTCCTGTCGGGCCCTATTGTCTGATACAATGGCTCCTAAATATTTGAAGTTATGCACTGTGCTGAAGGATTGGCCTTGGACTTTGATGTTCGTGTTGATGCCATTGGTGTTGTTGGTCATCATTTTGGTCTTGTCTGCACTTATTTCAATTCCATAGGTTCTGGAGACGGTGTCAAGCCTCTGTACCAGCTGTTCAAGTTCTTGTTCCTCTCCAGCCAATCCATCAATGTCATCCGCAAAACAAAGGTTGGAGATTGCTCTAACCCCCACCCCCTCCCTCCCACCTACCCCCTATGCTGACTGTGCCTTCGTGATTTGCAAGGGTATCTGACATGATGCGCTCTAGGAAGATGTTGAAGAGTGTTGGAGAGAGAGTAGGCATCCTTGACGCACACCGATTGTTGTTCTGAACCAGTTTCCGATGGCGCTATTATGGAGGACTGCACTGGTAGCCTTTGATGACTTCAATAATTTTAGGACTGATGTTGTACACTCTCATGGTTGCCCACAGAGCTGCATGCCAGACTCGGTCAAACGCATTCTTGAAGTACTTGAAGGTTATGATGTACTCGCAGAAAGTATCTATTTTTCCAACTCGCCAAAGTCACGTGACGGAATTGCTTGTTTTCGCTTTGTACAACGGAACTCATCGTCTATTGAATAGCAACTCGCGTTTCTGAGAAATGGGTTTGTTGTGGCAACAGTAGCCTGTGGGATCGATGCTGTATTGTTACCAAGTAGGGTGACGCGTATAAAAATTCCCATCGTGAAATATTGTCATAACTATAGTATTTCACAATACATTTTATGGCAGCGACCCTAATTAAAATATGTTGATTAGTAATTGTTATATAACAAAAAGTGCTAGTCTGGCTATCAGGTTTAACGTTACAAAAAAGAGTCCCTATAATAATTATTTAGTTATTTATTTAATCATTCTTATTAAGCGCTTTTCCAGCTCAAGGCCTGTTCAAGGGGCTGGCCGATGCAGGAAATAACTCAAACTGCCCAAGGCGCCCACTTGCAGCCATTGGGCGCATTGTCGTGGGCGCAATCCTGGACGATCGTGGATGGAGGAAAAGGGACCTGGTGTTTGCTGGGTATATTTGTGTCAAGGTTAGAATTCTATCTAACCTCCTGGACTTGTGTAGCCGGCACTCAGCGGTCTTCGGGTGTCTTAAAGTCCGTGCGATGGAATGCGTGCTTACGCAGACTAGACTCCGGTTGATACTGTCATGTCAAGGAAAGGAGTAGGGGCGCAGGGTCAAGGGTGTTAAAACAAATAATATTGCCAATAAATTTGCCACAGAACTTTGTAACACTAGTTCTAGCTCTTTCATGGTATAGTTATTGTAACCGTTACACGGTTGTTTATTTATCGATGGTTGATTCAGCCCCGATGCTAGAATCTTAATAAGTGTAACGCAGATTCGTTTATCCACGCAGCCAGTTCACTCAGCAACAAGGCAGGAGTCGTATAAATTTAGTTTTCCAACTTTGTTCAGCAAACATCAACAACTGCAGGGGCGGATCAGTTAGTTTGTTGTTGTTGTTGTTTTGTTGTTATTGTTTTTTTTTGTTTTTGTTTTTTTGGGGGAAGGGGTGTTTCCAAAATTCTATTAAAGGGGCTTACTCGGTAAATGTTAATGATGGTCAAGAAACGCTTCCGATCAAGCATCAACATTGGCAGAACACGCACTTTTCCAGGAGCAGACATCGGAAGTGACCACAATCTTGTGATGATGTCTTTCCGGCTTCACTTGAAGAGAGTAAACACAGCAAAGTGCACTAGACTGAAGTTCGACCTGGACAAACTGCAAGACATTACATTACATGGTTGTTGCTTTAGGTCCAGCGGACTCTTCCGAGCCAAATCAGGACCAGAGAGACGTTAACTTAAAATGTTATAAAAGTGGTTCAAGTCTTAAAATATATACCTGTTACTCTTAAATACTCAAACAAACTTTCACATGACATCTCTTGAAAAGTCTTCTTTAAAACTGATGTATTAAAAATATGTTCTCTTTCCTCAATCAAATCACATAAAATCTGTTACTCTTAAATACTCAAACAAACTTTCACATGACATCTCTTGAAAAGTCTTCTTTAAAACTGATGTATTAAAAATATGTTCTCTTTCCTCAATCAAATCACATAAAATCCAAAACAAAACGACATGGTTTATATGCGATAAAACAAACCAACATCATGTAAAAATTGAAACAAGTGTTGACCATTGCATATTTTAAAAATCTCTTTGAAAGGTATTGAACCAAAATATGTTTCTCTTTCCTCAATCAGATCAGCACACTCAGACATGAAATTGCGAACGGAAAAGGATTGATCACATGCAAAGCACCATGGTGGTTCTTCTCCTTTTAACAGGAAACTGTGGGTGACATAAGTATGCCCAATATGAAGGCGAGACAAAATTGTTTCTTCTTTGCGAGTGGATGCAAAGTTAGGCAAAGAATCTGACAAATCGGGAAGAATTTGAAATAATTTGTTGTTGATATAGTTAGACCAGTCAGCCTGCCACAGTCGTTTACAATAAGATCTAGTCATATAACGTAGGTCAGAGTAGGGCACAAACTCTGGAGGGTAATCGAGATGTAGAGCATCTTTAGCCGCTTTGTCCACTGCAATATTGCCGCGGATGCCCATGTGACCAGGGACCCACATAAAAACTATCTTGTTACCCTCAGAAACAAGTTGTGTATGGAGGTCATGGGTCTCTGCCATGAAAGGGTGTGATATCTTTCTCGTGGAAAGAGCCTGGAGTGCTGACAGTGAATCGGACATAATTAAAAACGAGGTTCTTTTGGATTGATAAACTTGTTTCAGAGCGAGATGAATTGCCTTGAGCTCAGCTGTATAAACAGAACAAAAATCAGGTAAACGCTGTTGCAAAGGCTGGTCTAAGTTTCTCCCAGAGACCGACGCAGCAGCAACTAAATCTCCTTTCTTTGACCCGTCTGTAAAAAGTTTTTCATATCCTGGGTATAAGGCACACTGTTCTAAATAAAGTTGGTTATATACGGTTTCAGATGTATTGTTTTTGAGGAAAGCGGACAACTGCCAATTAATGTTGGGGATACATAATTTCCATGGAGAAACTTCAGTCCGAAGTTCATCGTCGTTGATGGAAGCAACATCAATGCCTGCTTTTTCCAAATGAGCTTGCATTCTGATGCCAAAAGGAGGAATTGAGTTAGGTTTGGCTTCAGATTTTGTTCAGAAAACACAGTCATAAGTGGGGTTCATAGGATCAGTTTTTAATTTTAAATAATAATTCAGTGACAATTTTGCACGTCTCAGCTCCAGCGGGGGTTCGTTAGCTTCCACGTAAAGGCTTTCACAAGGGGAGGTGCGAAAATCACCCAAAGCAATGCGTAATGCCTGATGAGCAACTGGATCTAACATTTTAAGATAAGATTTTCTAGCAGAACCATAAACAATGCAACCATAATCTAACTTGGATCTAATTAAAGAACGATATAACAGCAATAAAGTTTTCTTGTCAGCTCCCCAGTCTGTACCACTGATAACCTTGAGCAAGTTGCAGGCCTGTTGACAGTTAGTTTTCAAATTTTTCAGATGAGGAATGAAGGATAGCCTTTGATAAAAAATAACACCCAAAAATTTGACTTGTTGGACCGCCTTTATTGGAGTTTTATTGAGGGTAATATTAGGATCTTGAATAATTCCCCGGTGCTTGGAAAAGTGAATACATTCAGTTTTTGCTTCAGAAAATTTAAAACCATTTTGTAAAACCCAGTCTTCAACGGCCTTGACACATAACTGTAGCTGACGTTCTGCAGATGCCAAGGTTTTACCTTTGGCTACTAACGCAAAATCGTCAACAAACAAAGAATTGTCAATTCCCCGTTTGACTGAACGAACAATATTATTTATTTTAATATTAAACAGCAAGGGAGACAAGATGCTACCCTGAGGCACTCCCATCTCCTGTTCCCTCGTATCTGAGTTCTAAGGTTGTGTGGCCCTCGATTGGGCACCTGCCAAAGCTCAAGTACTTCAGCAGTATTGAGATGCCTCAGTGCATAGCTAAGCATTAGCCAGAAACGAACTTGAACTCTCAGACTAACAACCAGTGTGTACTGTACTGTGGGTGTTGTATAGTGTTGTGTTGTGCAGTGTACGTGTATCTGTGTGCCACAAGCCGAGGACTAAAAGGTGAGTGTGAATCCTGTAATTCTTTTGCTTAGTGGCTGTTGCATTCTGAGTCTGCGTACGTGAATGAATGTTGGTGAATGAGGGGGAAAGGGATATATTTTGATGGATAGTAGTTATTGATTTTTATATGATTTCATATGATTTTCTTGTTTGTACATGTAGATGGAAAATGTTGATGTTGTTGCCTAAACGGGGTCAAAGGGTGACAATGAAGTATGCATGTTAAAGAGAGAGAGAGGGGGGTAATGAATGTGAAGGAAGGGAGACAATGTACTGTGTTGGAGAGGGGTGATGAAGGTGCAAGGCAACTAGAATGCCAAGGTTGCCCAAGATGCGCACCACAACTGGGGAGCCACATGTGGACCCCACTGCATCAACGAGACAAATGACAGAGGTCAGAGACTCTTGGAGTTTGCCAGATACAACAATCTGATACTGGCAAACACGCTTGGTCTCCACAAAAATATCAGACTATGGACATGGCACATTACCGGCGGGGAGCAGCATAACCAGATCGACTACATCATGGTCAAGACACGCTTCAGATCAAGCATCAACATTGACAGGACACGCACCTTTCCAGGAGCAGACATCTTTATGACCACGATCTCGTGATGATGTCCTTCCGGCTCCACTTGAAGAGAGTAAACACAGCAAAGTACACTAGACTGAAGTTCGACCTGGACAAACTGCAAGACGCGGAGGTGGCAGAAATATTTGAAGCCACAATTGGAGGGAAATTTGCACCACTGCTCATTTTGGGAGCTGGTGAAGTAGATCTCTACACCATGACCACCGCCTGCAACTCAGCTGTGACAGATGAGACCCTTGGCAAGGATCGACCAAATAAGAAACCGTGGATCACACCTGAACTTTTGGATCTGTGTGATAAACGAAGAGAGATGAAAAAGAAAAAGAACACCTCACAGGGAGCTGATGTCTACCGAAAAATCAACAATGGCATCCGAAAAGGCATGCGCAAAGCAAAAGAGAACTGGATAGAAGATAAATGCCCGGAAATAGAGAACAGTCTGAACAAGAACAACAGCAAGAAGGCCTACCAGACTGTAAATCGGCTGACAAGTGTTAAACAGTCTAAAGTCTCCACGATCCAAAGCAAGTCTGGCATATGCCTTACAGAAGAACAAGAAGTCTTGGATAGATTGACAGAGTACTGCTCTGACCTTTACAACAACACACCAAAGGATACCCATCAGTTCTAACATGTCCTGAAAACAGAGAAGAAAAAAAATCCTCCCAATTCTTCGAGAAGAATTTGAGGCAGCAGTGCAATCACTGATGAAATGGAAGTCAGCGGGAGTGGACAACATACCCACAGACTTGCTACAAGCAGGAGGAGAATCGATGATTGACGCCCTCACCATTATCTGTAACAAGATCTGGTAGGGTGGGGCGTGACCTACACCATGGACCCAGTCGCTTGTCATCACTCTTCTCAAAATGGGTGACCTTCAGGAGTGTGGAAATTACCGCACCATCACACTCATCCGCCATCTCAGCAAGTTCCTTCTGAAAATAATGCTCAACAGGTTGAAACCCCAAGCTGAACAAATCATAGCTGAAAAACAAGCAGGATTCACTGGCAGAGTGAAGTACCACTGAACAGATTTTGAAACTCAGAATAATCTGCGATAAATACCTACAGCACTAACAACGTCAATATCATGTGTTTGTAGACTTCAAGAAAGCGTTTGACCGAGTCTGGCATGCAGCTCTGTGGACAACCATGAGAGTGTACAACATCAGCCATAAAATTATTGAAGTCTTCAAAAGCCTGAATGACAAGGCTACCAGTCCTCCACAACAGCGCCATCGGAAACTGGTTCAGAACAACAATCGGTGTGCGTCAATGATGCCTACTCTCTCCAACACTCTTCAACATCTTTGTTACGTTGAAACGCGCATATTTTGTGTGAAGCGCGCGCGATAGATCTGTTCGTTTAATTTGGCAAAGCAAGCAATAATAGAGTGTATTTACCTTTGATTTGAGTTTGCCTTGTTGTTAGAAGAAGCTTTGTATAACGTTGATAATTTTCGTTAGTCGATATTATTGGAGAATTCTCTAGATCTGCTTGTTTACTATCGATCGAAGTTTCGGGATATTTGAGAACATTCTTTTGACAGAAAGGCAGGTTGTATGACGTAAAACAGTGATGACGAAGTTAATTCTGATTGGTTGTAACGCCTCATTCTAGAACGTCCTGAGGTCATCTCGAGTTGAGAGAAAAAATATATAATGGACACACTGTGTTGTGAAAAGAGAGTGCTGTTGATAGTGAGTTGGAAAGTAAAAGTTGAGAGTGGAAAAGCGATTGAGCGATTGTATGCAGTTGTTGATGTGTGCTGAATAAAAGTGGAAAACTTCATGCGAAGACTTTGCCTTGTTGCTGCTGAGTGAGCAGGCTGCGTGGATAAACGAATCTGAGCTACACCTTATCAGGATTTCAGCATTGGGGCTGAATCAGATACTGATAGAAAAACACCATCATCGATCGAGTGTAACAATCTTCCTAGAGCGCATCGTGTCAGATGCCCTTGCAGATCATGAAGGCACAGTCAGCATAGGGAGTAGAGCAATCTCCAACCTCTGTTTTGCGGATCACATTGATGGATTGGCTGGAGGGGAACAAGAACTTAAACAGCTGGAACAGAGCACCACCTCTAGAGCCTTTGGAATGGAAATAAGTGCAGAGAGAACCAAAATGATGACCAACAACACCAATGGCAGCAACATGGACATCAAAGTCCTAGGCCCATCCCTCAACACAATGCATAGCTTCAAATATTTAGGAGCCCTTGTATCAGACAATGGGTCCCGACAGGAAGTCTTCTCCAGGATCGCACAAATAACTGCTGCCCTGACAAGGTTGAAGCCCATTTGAAAAAGAGGACCATCAGTCTACATTCCAAGGTTTAGCCTGCTGCGCTCCCTTGTCATCTCCATCTTCGTATACGCTTGCGAAACATGGACCGCCGCAGCAGATCTACAACGAAGAATACAAAACATGGAGATAAGGTGCTACAGAAAACTTTTGGGCATTTCCTATACCCAGCACATCACCAACAACGAAGTCCGACAGACCATCACACAAGCCATTGGACAACACGATGATATGCTCACAGTGGTGAAGACAGGGAAACTCCGATGGTATGGCCACCTCACCAGAGCATCGGGTCTTGCAAATACCATCCTTCAAGGCGCGGTGCAAGGGGGCAGAAAAAGAGGAAGAAAAAATAAGAGGTGGAAGGACAACATTCGAGAATGGACTGGCTTGACACTGAGCGAAGCCATGAGGGTTGCTGAGAACAGAGAAATATGGAGTACGCTGGTTAAACGATCATCTGTGGTGCCCCAACGACCTTCGAGTTCCGGGATAGGATATGATAGGATAGGATAGGACACGTATTTTATATGAACACAAGTTTGCATACCTATATATTTATTTCACAGTAAAACGAAAAGTCCCATTAAAAAAAGAAAAAAGGAAAAAAAAGGGACTACTTGTGCTGCTTTTGTTCACAGAATAATGGAAAGTGGCCGAGTTGGAAGTAAGACTTTTTTCCACATCAAAAGGCATTTGCAACACAATTGTTGGCTCAATTATTGTTTTTAAAAAAGCCACACAACCTTGTTATATAGTGTCGTCAAATTTGTTCTCAAGGTGCCGTGAAACATGACATGGTAGCGGTTACGATACCTTTCAATAGGGAGCAACACAGTGTTACGTGAAATGCTGTCGCTGTGGTCTCATTTCACGAGTGTGTGTCTTTTGTATTACACCTACCCTCCACATAAAAAACAGATACCGTCCACAGCCGTCGTTAAAGGTGGAGACAGACAGAGAGAAAACGACAGTTAACATCTGATTAGTTGCATAGGTCTACAATACTTTGAACCATTTATCATATTATTATTTCTCAGTGTTAACATTTGTTACCTTGAACATATTGCATTTACATAATTAAAGTGCCTTTGAGTCTTTGAGTGTAATCAACTAAACTGCCAGAGGTGTCCTCTGGAGCAGAAATAAAGAACACATTTAATAACATTTGACGCAGTGATAGCAGGAGTCGTAAAAATGGCCGATGGAATTATAACCTTTGAGGGAAAAGTTGTACAAGAGAGGAAGATATGAATTATAACCTTAGAGGAAAAATTGTACAAGGGAATGAGATAGTGGTAAGGGATGATTAAAGATTGCTTAGCCTAGCTTGGATACAATAGTGAGTCAGGTAGAAGTGTTAGTATAACATTGGCACGTGCGATACACATTCGTCTGGTCAGCAATTACTAGCCGGCAAAGTTTATAGTTTGCATGCTCAGACAATGACGCATACACATGGGCATGCATCCTTTGTGTGCAAGGGCGTGATCACTTCTGACCACGTGATAGGTACTTGGGTGCGGTCAGTCACGTGACAATGACGTAGGAATTAAGGCATGACCTTATGTAGAGGGCTGCTTCCTAAGAAAATTGTACTATAAAACCCAGGACGGACAAAGGACTCTCTCTCTTATCTCTGACCTCCTGCTTCTTCCAGACCTCTCTTCTGTATAGAATGCTAGAGCCTAGGGCGGTCAGTATATAACATGTAGTGAATTTAATACTGTAAAGAGACTGCGGGCTCTCTTCTCTTGTGCATAATGTGTCAGGATGTGTGTAGGATATTCACTACAAAGCTTGGTGGCTTGCATTTAGTAGTTGTTTAATTGGTGATTTTGTTATTTAGAGGCAAAAGTGAGATTGAAAGTTAATCAGTAAATGAGCTGATAAATAAGTTAGGGTTGGTCGGTTCTAAGGGTGTGTGCATAGCTTAGACTGCTGTTTTAGTCTATTACTGTTAGTATAGGGTGAAAGTTTGTGTTTTCAATGGAGGAAAGAAGGGCGAAAGAAACTGAAAAGATGCGGTAAGAAACAATGAATTTACTTGACTATTATTTGCATTGTTAGTTAGAATATATGTGCATGCGAGTTTTATGTTTCTTGGTTGACATGTATTAGTTAGATTATTAAAATTGTATAAAATGGAGACAAGCTGTAGTTTATTGTGATTTATTTGAGCGCGTGGCAAACCCTTTTGGAACGGCAGTGAGACTGATTCTATTTTGTTTGTCTTGTATATTATAATTTGGTTTGTCATGCCCGTTCCCCGTACAAGTATAAAATTAAGTAGTTTAGATTAACTCTCACAAGATAACGCAAATATAGGGACGCGTTACATTGGAGGACCTGCGGTTTGTCTTGGACATTGGTGAAACATGTTGTAAGGGTAAACTTTTGGTTGAATTAATTCATTTTTAAGTGAGCAAATTTTAGTGTGTAAGATGGGAGACGACTGGGATTTTTCACTGACAGACGCTACAATTCCTTGTCCGCCAGATAGAGGAAAGGTTGTTTGGAGTGTTAACGGTGTGCAATAGCGTTAGCAATGTCCAGGGCTCCAAGGCCTAATCTACGGGTGCCTATAGCTTTTCCAAGGCCAAGTAACGCTGACAATAGTTCAATAGAATCCTTAGATTTGGCACACACTTATCACTTGCGGTCAAGGTTGGTCCCTCGGGTGGTTGAGTCCTTAGCACAAGTAAATCAGAGTGTGCTAGACACTACTGCACAGATAAGAGATATAGACAATAGACTGTCTCATCTGCAGGACGAAGAGGAAGATTTGCGACATAGTGTGTTACATGGAAGGTTAGATCAACAGAATTTAGACACAACATTTAGAATAGGGAGTGTCTTTAGTCCGACATCCGAGTTGCAAGACCAGGATAATACTTATTTACAAGGTCAACGGGAGTTAGAAACGCCGACCCAAAGCATGGAGGGTGACGATAGTTTTCATATGGCTGGTTACCACACACAAGACTCTTCCCGGCGGCTATATCTTCATGCACCATTAGACGCGCCTATAGAGCTGCCAGGTAATTTGTGTCCAGAGGCCTTCTTAGGGAGTGAAAGTGAAGACGCTATGCTGTGGCTCAAAAGATTTGAACTTTATGTGGAGTTAAGACAGTGGAACAGGTATCAGGTCGTTAAAGCTTTTCCTCTTTTTCTAAGAGACAGTGCTGCAGTTTGGTACGATAGTTTAACTTCAGAGCATACCGCTACGTTTGCGGCCTTGAGGGACGCTTTTGTTGAGAGATATTTTCCTCATGAAACACTTCGTTGGGTGCGTTTGGACGAGTTCAACACTCGTGCTCAAAAATCGGAGGAGTCTGTGGTGGTGTATGGACAATTCATGATGAAGTTAGGGCGTGAACTGAAAAAGACAGATAAGGACATTATGGAGGCAATAGTTCGAGGACTTCGGCCTTCATTGAAATCATTTGTGCTGCAGAGAGAGCCTAATACATTGGAAGAGGTGCTCCGTTATGCAAAAGTAGCGGAGGCTTTCCAAACAGACAATTCTAATGATCAGACCATACAAGACCTAACTTCTCAGATCAGCAAAATTACTTCTGAAATGGTAAACTTGCGTAAGGCTACGATTGCGTCACTGGACCAGTCGGCGTCTGCAGTGGCTCAGGTCATGCATACCGATTATCAGTCTTATCCACAGGCTGCTAAGACAGCGGGTTATCAAGTATACAGAGATCAAGTGCCTAGACAGCCCCTACGGTTTGCCGTTAGTAATGAGCAAGCACGCCTACCTCGACTGCCCAGAATAGTCAATACTTATCAGATAAATCGCCCCCTGCCTTTCACAAAGCACCAAGTCGTTGTAATGCCTGGAGGGAGTGTCAGGCCTACATATCCAATGCGTGTTTTTCAATGTTATGGATGTGGTGCAACGGACCATAGAAAGTCGCAATGCCCATACCAAAACACAAGATGTAGCAATTGTCGTAAGGTGGGACATTTGCATATTGTGTGCACAGCTCCAACTTTCCAACAACCCCAATAGGGATTTCTCCGGTTTAGGCGACGTAACGTCCGGAAACTGAAGCATAAGCCGGAGAACAAACATACCATTGGTATTATCAACAAGGATGTGTCAAATCGGGTGATATTGCGAATACAGAACATACCTACGTATGCGTTGGTAGATACAGGAGCCTCTCTTTCTTGTATGAGTTTAGAATATAACAAGTTGTGTTTAGCAGAACATTTTCCGATGCAACCTCCTACTATAACTAAGGTGCAAGGCTTAGCCAGTACGCAGGTTAAAATTAAAGGTCAGGTGACCATTCCTTTTGTAATGGCAGATATAGAGTTAGTTCAAACTTTTGCAGTCATGGAAAATATTAATATTTCGCTCATATTAGGGTTAGATTTTATGATTGAACATCAAGTAGTCGTGGATTTAGTAAATGCACAGGTCATTTTGTACAATGGTCTAACGGCAACTTCTCTTTTCAAAGAAGAAACCCGGGAGGAAGCAATTATAGATACTTTGACGGAAATTCCTCCACGGTCAGAAATGATAGTATCTCTCAAGGTCAACACGAGACAGTCTGGCAAAACATTTGTGTTTGAACCTCACCAGTCATTTGCTAAAGCATGGGGGGTCATGCCGGCACGAACAGTTACCAAGGTACTGAAGGGAAGAGTTGCTGGAAAATTGTTGAATAATACTAACGCAACCGTGACGATTGTACCAGGCACAGTAATTGGCTATCTCGAGGAGGTGAGTGAGGTTATTGCACAGTCTCCCATGCCATTAGTGGCCCCTGTAAATGTGGCCCCTGAGAATTTACCCAAGGTGAGGTCAAGTTTGCAAGAGTTAGGTATTGATCTTTCTAATTCTGATCTTTCAGAGGAACAGCAACAGCAAATGGCTGAGTTTCTTTTATCAAACAGAGATGTGTTTGCCATTAATATGTTAGAGTTAGGACTTACCCAGTTGCAAGAAATGCATATTGACACTGCGAATAACCCGCCTGTAAAACAACGTCCGTATCGCGTATCTCCTCATATCAAGAATGAGATTGATAAGCAAGTAAGCGACATGCTACAGCATCAAATCATTAGACCAAGCACAAGTGCATATTCCTCACCAGTGGTGATGGTGAAGAAGAAAAATGGTGAATATCGATTTGCAGTCGATTATCGTAAATTGAATGCCATAACCACTACAATTAATTATCCTCTTCCACAGTTTGAGGATTGTGTTGACTTATTGAGTGGTTCCTCAATATTTTCAGTGATGGACCTTATGTCTGGATTTTGGCAAATTCCGGTAGCAGAGAATTCAAAGGCAAAAACAGCGTTCATTTGTCACTCTGGACTGTATGAATTTGAACGTGTTCCTTTTGGGTTAAAGAACTCTCCTGTGATTTTCCAAAGTGTCTGTTACACTCAGTTTGATGATGGTGTTTTTCTTTATCAGTAGTGGATTCAGCCCCAATGCTGAAGTACTGATGAGTGTAGCTCAGATTCGTTTATTCACGCAACCCGCTCAAGCAGCATACAAGTCACTAAGTTGACGTATGAAGTTTTCCACTTTTTATTCAGCACACACCAACAACTGCATACAATTCTCAACTCAACTCAACAACTTTCACAGCAACTCTTAAATTTACTTTCCAGCTTCACTATCAACAACAATCTCCCTACAACAGTGCGGCACACAATTTTATAACCTCTCTCTCTCTTTTCCCGAATAATTTCGAACCCAGTAGACTAAAATGACGCACTACAGCCAATCAATTAAAAGATCGTCATCACTGACTTACGTCATACATATTTCTTCTCCTTCCGCCATACTTCAATATTTATCCCGAAACTTCGATCGATAGTAAACAAGCGGGTCCAGAAAATTCTACAACGATATCGACCAACAAAAATTATCAACGTTATACAAAGCCTCTCCTAACAACAATGCAAACTCAAATCAAAGGTAAATAAACTCCATTATTGAATACTTTGGAAAACGAAACCATTAGATCTATCGTGCGCGCTTCCGACGTACTACCATTCGCGTTTCAACGTAACATAACCCCCCACTCAAGAAGAAATTTACCCAATTTCTTTCAACAACGTTGAAACGTAATGCACAAACAAAGTTTAGAATTAAAACTTATTTCGGACTGTCTGAACACTGTCAACGTTCTCGGTTCATTCACACAGAGTCAATGGTTTTCATCTTCAAATCTGTCTGGATATTGTCAATGTTCACAGTTCATTCACACAGAGTCAATGTTTCTCATCTGCAAGTCTTTCTGGGTACTGTCAATGTTCTTAGTTTATCTACACAGTCAATGTTTTTCATCTTCAAGCCTGTCTAGATATTACCGATGTTCTTAGTTCACCAACACAGTCAATGTTCTTTCATCCGCAAGGAAACGGCGCCCTCGTCAGTTGCGGTCGTCATCGGCCCAGGGTCAAAGACGATGATCTCGTGGGCTTTCCTGGAGTCAGTGCATCCTCCGTTGTCTCCCTCTTCCATCGAACATCCGATGAAGTCGACGTTGTCAGCTCCCAGAATGCATTTGCTGGGTCTCACGATCAGGTTGGCTTTTTGAAGACGGTGGAACAGCTCCCTCAAGGTCTGCAGATGCTCCTTCCAGGTCTGGGTGTGGATTTCATGTTCGACCAAAGTCGTAGAGCCTGGGACATCACTGAAGCTATGGGGAAATTCGCCCATAAGGTCCTTGAGCTCCAACTTTTGACCTTCCGTCAAGCCTGGTCCTAGCTTAACGTCATCGATGCCTTCTTTGCTGTGGAAGTCTCCAAGTTCCAACAGTTCTTCGCTGTCAAAGCTGTCGTCGGTCACAGCTGCTGTGGCTGCGTGCACAGTCTCTGATGGCCTTTCCACGTACAGCTTAAGGAGGTTGGCGTGGTATATCTTGGAATGCTGGCCGACCTTCACCTTGTAGTCGTTGATCCCCACCACAGTCTCCACTTCGTACGGGCCTTTCCACTGCATCAGCAACTTATTATGATCGGTAGGTAGCAGCACCAGCACTCTGTTGCCAGGTTTAAACTTCCTGCTCACAGCCCTACGATCATAGTAGTGCTTTCCACAGTCTTGGGACTTCTTCAGGTTTTCTCTGGCTATCTCGAGAGTCTGCTCCAGCTTCTCCCGTAGCTCAAACACGTACTGGTAGCTGTTCTTCACCTCTGGGGTGTCTACTTCTTTCGTCCACAGTTCTTTCAGGATGTGCATCGGCCCTCTGATGGTTCTTCCGTACAGCAGCTCGAACGGAGAAAAACCGGTGGACTCCTGCGGTACTTCTCTGTAGGCGAAAAGTAGGGCGTTGATGTAGCGATGCCATTGTCTGGGCCGCTCGCTGCACAGTTTCTTCAGGGTGGACTTCAGCGTAGCATTGAACTTCTCGACAAGCCCGTTGCACATCGGATGGTAGGGTGTCGTAGTCAAATGCCGGATGCTCAGCAGTCTGTTGACCTCCTTCATGCAGTCAGAGACGAACTGCGTCCCGAGGTCTGTCAGAATTTCTTCAGGCACTCCAAGTCTACTGAACATGTCCACTAGTGCCTCTGCTACAGTTTCAGTGTCAATCTTCTTCAGTGGCACTGCTTCTGGGTACCGAGTCGCATAGTCCACTAAAGTCAGTACCCATCGATGACCTTCTTCACTCGGAGGTCTTATTTCGCCGATTAAGTCTAAGGCCACCCTCTTGAAAGGTCGGTCGATCAGAGGCATCCTCTGCATAGGCACTTTCGGGACCCTTCCTCTAGGTATGGTCTTCTGGCAAATGTCACATGATCGGCAGAAACGGCTGACGTCCGCATGAAGTCCTGGCCAGTAGAACACCGCCTGGATTCTATCCGACGTCTTCTTGATACCCAGGTGACCTCCCATGATTGAGTCATGCGCTACTTCCATCACCTGGCGCCTTAGGGGTAACGGTACCAAGACTTGACGTAGTGGTTTCCCTCCGTTGACCCTCGGGTGCTGGAAGATTCGGTACAGGATCTTGGCCTTCACCTCAAAATAGACCGTACCACTGCCTTTGGTCACGTGGTCTTGGCGGTTCCTGTACTTGTTTATAGTACTATCAGCTTCCTGGAGCTGGATCAGCTTATCTCTGTCCACGATGGCAGCTTTGGAGTTGTCGGCGACCTTCAGTAGCGTAGACGTCTTGTCTCTCTTGGCCTGGGCCCTGGTAGTAACAGCACCGACGATCTCTGGTCGGCAGGGCTGAGCCGGAGTAACCACATTGTCCCGTAGCAGCTCTGTAAGGTCTCCATCGGGAAACGGCAATGGATCCTCCTCCACAACTTCGACACGTTGGGTTGAGGCAGGACTCCATTCCGAATCGGGGTCGTCGGGTCGTCTCGCGCCGTCGATGTTCCCGATCATCAAATCATACAGCGGCTTCTTCAGGCAAACCGCTTCGACTTCGCCTATGTAGAAAGGGGTGTTGACATGAATCTTCGCAACTGGCGCTCTCACACATTTGCTGTCGGCCATGAGTGTCCATTTAGAATCGCCAGTGAACTGTTCTTTAGCGATTAGGTCTTCTCTGACGATGACCCCACTGCAGCCAGAGTCTCTTAAGACAGTCACTTCATGATTTCCGACGCGTCCCTTGGAAACAGGCATGTTCTGGACGGTCATAGCTGCGCTGGCGACGACGGGGATGGATTTCCCGTTGGCAAGGAGAAGTTGGCCATCGGTTATGCACTCTTGCACGTCCGCAGGAGTAGCTGTGCGCTCGGTCTCACTCGGAAGAATGACGCTCCCGCCGCACACTTGATGGTCAGATCTACTGGTTTGCTGTTGATTGGAGAAACGTCTCTGTCGGTTGCCCGCCGCTGCATTGTCCGTACTGCCCCGCTGTCCGCTACTTTTGTTTTGAGGACAGTTAGCCGCTCTGTGGTCTGTAGCGTTGCAGGTAAAACAGCCTCTTGAATGCCCTTCCCTGGGAGGAGGCTTGGAGTCCGTCTGTCTCTGGCTCGTCTGGCTCCCTTGGATCTGGTTCCCATGGTTTGCAGTCTTCTGAAAATGTTTCGTCGCGCTGGGTGGCCCCAGGGTTTTCCCATGAGCGATAAGATATCTTTCAGCAGCCTCAGTCACATCTTTAAGCGTCTGCAGCTTTTGTTCTTCTAAGTGGGTCGCTAGGTCCTTGTGACAGGCATTGAGAAATTGTTCCTTCACGATCAGGTCATGGAGACTGTCGTAAGACTTCCTTTCGCCTGATAACTCCACCCACTTGTGTAGATATGACGACAGGCGCTCCACAAACTGCTTTGGCGTCTCGTCTGACTTAGGCCGGCATTCACGGAAGCGTTTACGGTAGCCCTTCTCTGTAAAGTTGTAGCACTGCAATAGGGCCTCTTTCAAGACGTCGTAGTCTTTAGCGTCATCGTCCGACAATCTGGTGTAGACGTCGAGTGCTTGCCCCGTCAGATGAGCACTTAGTCGAATCGCCCAGTCTTGAGGTTGCCAGTTAGAGCTTTTGGCAAACCTTTCAAATCTCGCCAAATAACTGTCGATCTGGTCCTTCCCGTCGACAAACGCTGGCAATTTTGGAGCTTTGTTGTCACTGATAACTTGTGGCGCATTCTGCTGTTGCTGGATACGCGCCATTTCTAGCTGGAACTCAAGACGCTTCAGCTCGAATTCTCTGTCTTTTTCTTGCCGCTGCTGTTCAAGTTCTCTTTCTTCACGCCGACGCTGCTCTTCTTTTTCTTGACGCCGCTCTTCTAATTCTCTTTCTTCTCGGCGACGCTGTTCTTCCATTTCCAGACGCTTCTCTTCTAATTCTCTCTCTTGTATTCTCTCCTGGGATTTGACGTACTCCGTCAGCTGTTTGCCTTTTAGTTTCAGTTGAATCCCTTTCTGCCAGAAGTCAGCCATCTTGATGCTTCTGGAAAGTTCTTGACTGGAAAAGTTCTTTTTCTGGAAAGTTCTTGACTGTGCTGTACCTTTCTAGACTGTTCTAGAACAGCACTCTTTCTGCAGTAGCGCTGATGCTTGTCACTAGTCGCTTTCGCTGACGCAGGCCCCGCGGTCCTCGTCGTATGCGACGCTGCACCACGCTGGTGTTGATGTACACGCTCCTGTGCTGAAGTAGACGCGACGTCCGCTCGCCGCTCTCTGTAACACTGGCGATGTAGCTCCGAGACTGTCCCTCGACGTAGTCCTGCGGCAGCCACGTAGTCCCGCTCTGTTGTTCGCTCACGAAGCAACTCTTCGGCGACTACACGCCCTTGCAGTCAACCCGAACCTATCGGTGATGTAGTCCCAGTATGTTGGCCCCTCTCGACGCAACTCGTTGGCGGCTACCCTCGATGACTGCCTCTCGTAACGTTGACTCGCTTGTTGTAGCAGTTGAACCCTTGGCTATGGCGTGAATCGCGGCTTGACCCCCAAAATGTTACACTCAGTTTGATGATGGTGTTTTTCTTTATCAGTAGTGGATTCAGCCCCAATGCTGAAGTACTGATGAGTGTAGCTCAGATTCGTTTATTCACGCAACCCGCTCAAGCAGCATACAAGTCACTAAGTCGACGTATGAAGTTTTCCACTTTTTATTCAGCACACACCAACAACTGCATACAATTCTAAACTCAACTCAACAACTTTCACAGCAACTCTTAAATTTACTTTCCAGCTTCACTATCAACAACAATCTCCCTACAACAGTGCGGCACACAATTTTATAACCTCTCTCTCTCTTTTCCCGAATAATTTCGAACCCAGTAGACTAAAATGACGCACTACAGCCAATCAATTAAAAGATCGTCATCACTGACTTACGTCATACATATTTCTTCTCCTTCCGCCATACTTCGGAGGTGTCGGATAGTGCAGTGGTTGGAGCACTCGCTACTGTGTCGAAAGTGAAGCACCGTCCGGTGCGGTTAGCACTTGGATGGGTGACCGCTAAGGTGTGAAGCGACAAACAACAACGCCCCCAGTTGACTCAACTGTGATTGAGTACCTACTCTCTTGAGGGTGGGGAAGGTAAAGCAGCGAGGGAGAGAGTTGGGCATCACCCTCATTACGCTGGCCCAAGATAAGTGTGATCTCCAACATCACGCTCCCCTACGGCCACAAGGCTATGGGACTACCTTTACCTACCTACCTACCATACTTCGATATTTATCCCGAAACTTCGATCGATAGTAAACAAGCAGGTCCAGAAAATTCTACAACGATATCGACCAACAAAAATTATCAACGTTATACAAAGCCTCTCCTAACAACAATGCAAACTCAAATCAAAGGTAAATAAACTCCATTATTGAATACTTTGGAAAACGAAACCATTAGATCTATCGTGCGCGCTTCCGACGTACTACCATTCGCGTTTCAACGTAACAGTGTCATGGAAACCGCTTTACGCGGATTGAACTATAAAACGGCACTGGTTTATGTTGATGACATAATTGTGTTTTCAAAAGACTTTCAAACACATTTAGACAATTTGAGTGATGTTTTCAATCATCTGAGAGCAGCTAATCTCAAGATGAAACCTGCTAAGTGTCAATTTGCGGTCAAGGAGGTGGTATATCTTGGTCATGTTATCTCTAAACATGGTGTTTCTGCCGACCCAAATAAAATTGCATTGGTGAAGAATTTCCCTGTCCCTCGCTCACAGCGCGATTTGCGTTCATTCTTAGGACTTGCTAATTACTACAGAAAGTTTGTGCAAGGATTTTCGGCAATGGTGACTCCTCTTAATAGGTTGCTCGCTAAGAACGTTCTATTTCAATGGAGTGAAGAGTGCCAAATTTCTTTTGATAAACTCAAGGAGGCGCTAACTACGGCGCCTGTGTTGTCGTTCCCAGACTTTAGCAAGCTGTTCATTCTGTATACAGATGCCTCGTCTAACGCCATTGGTTACGTTCTCAGGCAGGTAGATGATAGTGGGCGTGAAAGAGTAATTAGTTACGGTGGTCGCGCATTGAGAGAGTCAGAGCGAAAATGGTCTATCTCTGAACGGGAATGTTTAGCAGTGGTGGAAGGAATTAAACAGTACCGTGTGTATTTAGCTAATCGTAAATTTACGGTTAAGACTGATCATTTTGCCATACAGTTCTTGAAAAACACTAAAGACCCCACTGGTAGATTAGGACGGTGGATGATTTTTCTTCAGGCATATGATTTTGACATTGAATACAAACCGGGAAAAGCTCATGGTAATGCTGACTCACTTACTCGACGTACATATCCTGATATACCTGAAGAAGAAAGTCAGGAAGCAGGTGATTTACCTCCACTTTTTCCTGTACAGCAATTTAAGCCTAGTATTAATACAGACACTACCTCAGTTTCCGATAGTGTTGATTGTTGGGCACAAGAACGCGTGTATATTATTGATACCACCGAGCCTAAAATCATCCAACGGTTGCAACAACAAGATGCACAGTCTTCTCCCATACTTAAATACATGACTGAGGGTATACTACCCGATGATCAACGTGTAGCTCGACGCATTGTGCTGGATGCACAAGATCACATCTTGGAAGAAGGTATACTGTATCACTTGTGGTATCCCAAAGAGCCTGGTCATCGACAGGACCGGATAGTTAAACAGTTAGTAGTGCCACATTCGTTACGAAATGATGTATTGTTAGCATATCATGACTCTCTCATGGCAGGAGCTCACCAAGGTGTTGAAAGAACTTATCAGTCGATTCGACTCAAATATTTTTGGCCTAGCATGTACGGTGATATTACAGAGTATGTGAAAAGCTGTTTAGATTGTCAACAGAGTAAAAGGGATTATGCAGGAAAGAGACCATCTCTATGTCCCCTCCCAGTACAAGGGTTGTTTCAAAGATTACACATTGACTTTTTAGGACCGTTAGAGACTACTACTGAAGGGTATAAATATATTCTTCTTATTGTTGATGCTTATTCCAAGTGGCCTGAAGCTTTTCCATTGGTTACGTCTGAAGCTACAGAGGTGGCTTGGGTTTTGTACCGAGAAATATTTTGTCGATATGGGGCACCTGATTCGTTGTTATCTGACAGAGGTCAGAATTTCTTATCTAAACTGGTCAGTGAACTTTGTGCAATTTTTCAAGTGACACGTTTGAGAACAAGTGCTTATCATCCCCAGACAAATGCTCAGTGTGAACGTTTCAACAGTTATATGGTTACTTCTCTACGTACTTTGTGTGCACAGAATACTAAAGAGTGGGCAAAACATTTGCCAGCGGTTCTCTCAGCTTATCGTGTGACTCCAGCTACAGAATCTACTCAATTCACACCATATTTCTTGTTGTTCAAGAAAGAGTGCAGACTTCCCCTTGATGTAGCTTTAATACCTACCTCGAAGCTCCCCGCACCCACTCAGCAATGTATGCAAGATATTTTAGAAGGTTTTCAACTTACTCAACAAATAGTGACCACAAATATCAAAAGAGCTCAAGAAAAGTATTCTCGTCAATACGACAAGACGTCTCGACCACACAAATTTGTTGTCGGACAAAAAGTTTGGTTATATACGCCAAAGGTTAAAGTTGGAGTGTCAAGGAAATTAGCTCGACAGTGGTCTGGTCCTTACTATATTTGTCTTGAGCTCCCCAATAATGTTTTCATTATCAGACGAAGTTCTGACAACAAACAGATGTCCTCACCTGTTCATGCTATGCATTTAAAGCCATTCTTTGATCCCCAAGATCGCCCTACAAATGTTCTTCCAGATTTCGATGACCAAGAAACAGAAAGTGAAACTGAACTTGAACCTTCTAATGATACTTCTAGTGATGAGGAAACACAAAGTGATAGTGATACACAACCTGTGAAACTATATAATGACAATGAAAACAAGGCTGTGCAAACGGAGGACAGCAGTGAAACTCAAAGTGTGAGACTCAAGGGAGCTACACAACAGAACGATGAAACTCGTGATACTCGATCCCAGGAGAAGGGTCGAACGTCACAGATGAATGTACCTCCTAAACGTATTTCTCAAAATGGGTCTCAGGTAACGAGCACAAGTCAGTCTCAAGGTGATACGGTAGTGTCATCGTCAAGTACAGATATTGACGAGCCTGTGTATGAAGTAGAACGACTGCTTGCAACAAGGATGAGAAATGGACAGAGACACTATAGGGTTAAATGGAAAGGGTACTCACACACTACGTGGGAACCCGCGACTAACGTGTCTGAAAAGTTAATTCAGCAATTTCATGTAAATAAAACTTTGCAAGGGCGTACGAGGCGTCGCACTCGCGAACGGTGATTACCTAGGTGTCTAAAGTGAGTTCACACCCGGACTGTGTTCAAACTGGTTGCACTAAGGATTGTACAAAGTATACATAGGGTGTTGTGGATGTGGTTCATATGGTGTAATACTTGTCTTGCATGACAGACTATATAAGTCATTGAGGGTCATATTTTGGAGACCACACCTTGTTGATGAAGCACTGATAATGTTTATTATGTATTTAAGTCATTACGAAAAAAATGCGGTAAATGAATGCACTGCTTAAGCACTCATGATGATGATGATGATGATGATGCCGATGTTGATGATGATGATGATGATGATGATGATGATGATGATGATGATGGTGTTGATACTGATGATGTTAAACTAAGGTGTACCGATTCTAATGCACGGAGAGAAATGTGCGCTAATGGGTACAATAAATGTGGGGAAATCACTAATTATGTGTAGTGATGAGACGTTCCATGACGATGGAAATTAAACGTACGTGACGACGTACGTAAAGTAATAAGGATCTATGAGATGCGATGTGATGCTGTCGTACATAAGGTGGTACGCAGTTTGCGTACACCGGTGGTACGAATTCTAGTGTAAACAGGGACACTACGGAGAACAAGTACACAAATGCTGT
This sequence comes from Oncomelania hupensis, assembly GCA_036898135.1. Classification (NCBI taxonomy): domain Eukaryota; kingdom Metazoa; phylum Mollusca; class Gastropoda; order Littorinimorpha; family Pomatiopsidae; genus Oncomelania; species Oncomelania hupensis. The sequence continues at coordinate 70,755,663 of CM072519.1, forward strand.
ACTGGGTGAAGGTACATTGTGGTGTACCTTAAATTAAAAGGGGGGTGACTCTGCAATACTTGCATTGAGTCTTACTGTATCCAGGCTTGTAGGAGGCTTGGGAAATAATAACATGATCACTTGTTTACAGTGATGTGGTGGCTTTGCATGCTTTTCGAGCCTAATGACCTATCGGACTTAGACATTTAGGGGATGTGTTTGATTGATTTACATCATACTTGGTGTGTATGATGATGTGTCTAATCTTTTATTCAGTTTTTAAGTTGCAGAACCGATGTTGATGATACCTTCCTCTCCGTTTCATGCAAGGGTTTGAATCGCGACAAGCTCTTCGTCACTTCGTGACGTCGGTCATGGTACGGATTGATAAGTATCGTTCCATCATTTTATTTACGGGTTCAATTCTTTTGTGATGTGACAGAATTCAGTTCTAAGTTGAAGAATAAATTCGTACGTATGACAGAAGACATACTTGAGGTACATTTCCAGTTCGATAAGTACGGACTGCTACTTTTCATATTAGTACTATTTATAATTTGCCAGACTGTATTAAATTGTTTAACACTTCTTCCTTCAGATCACCAGCTTCAACTTCTTCTAATGTGTTTATTTATAATGTCCTTTTACACTTTTTCTTTTCAGAAGACAGCATCTTCCTTTGGCCTAACTTCTTCATCTCACGTTACAAATGTAACTCTGTTTTTCGTTTTCTTATCATAAATAGGTTATATTTCACATGTTCATTGTACTATATTTGTTTCAGTCGCTTCTTCGTTCCCTCCCTTCTTCTATTCACCTTCATCACTGGGGTGGTGCCCACTCATGAAGCTCGCTTGACTGATGGCATCTTCTTCAAAGATCTTGGTCACCTGGTAACAACTATCCAGCATTGGCAACATACCTGTGTCATCATGGTACCTAAAGTAACAGTCATGCCAATACCTATCCTTAATTGTCTTCGACATTCAGGTAACATGAGTACGATGTGTTTAGCTCATGACATTCTAGCAAAAGCTTATCAGCAAAAAGCACAAGACATTCATAGGGACATAAGCGACACGCTTCAATCAGCAAAGTCCATATTACAAGCTGCTTCTTTTAATAAGCCTACTCCATCTCGAACAGTACGAGATACTGGACTACTCTTTCCAGCAAACCAAACCATAGATAGGCATTTATCCCATCAACATTTTCTCAGTCGATCTCGTCGAGGCCTATTTGATTTTGTTGGGGACCTTGCATCAGGTTTGTTTGGCGTTGCCACTCATGGTGAAGTTAACACTCTCAAACGCCACATCAGTGTCTTTTATCAACATCAGAAAGCTTTTCAGGACAATGTTCAAGCTCAATTAGGTGCTATGCATTCATTTGTTAACACTACTACTGCAGCCCTTCACAACCTTTATTCAATGACAGAGCACACTCGCCAACTTGCTGTTAATTCTCAACGAGGGCTTATCTTAGGGTTAACTGATATTCACCTTTATATTTTGTCGAGTAATCAGTTTTTGTTGGCCTTGCTGGACAAATACACGTTGTCTCAAACCTTAGCACAACGATTGCTTGCTTTTACGATGGGTATTCATGATCTCGCACAACGAAAACTGTCCCCTCATTTGATCTCTGAAGAACAATTACAGGCTACACTTCAGTCAGTTCAAAGCAAATTACAGTCTAAGTACCCTAATTTTGATATTGTTCATTTTCATCCGGCATTTTATTATGGACAACAGAATGCATTGTATGCTTTTCAAGGTGATGACTTGTATTTAACCATTAATATACCCATTTCTTCCAGGACAGCTTTGTTTCATGTTTTTCAGGTTCTCACGCCTCCAGTTCCCTTCAATCACACAACGCCTCCTGCCACTCGATTAGTCAACATCCCAGACTTCTTGGCTATCTTGTCTGGTCAGCCTCCTTTCCTTGCTGTCGGACACTAGTCTCACAGCTGGATCTACTATTCGGGGCATTGTAACTTTTGGCCTATGCTGTCCTTATCTCTACTATTCCCGAGGCGTTTTTCCCTTCCTTCTCTTCCGCCCACCTCTCTCCGTTTGCCTAATGCTCCACTCTATCTCGCCCCATCACCTCCTTTTCTTCCGTTCTCCTCCTTATGTTCGCCTTACTACTTATTGTTCTTATTCGTTCTACTGGTTTGTTGTTGAAGACTACAATTTATCGTACGGAAGTTATCTAAGGACTCTCTAATGGCCAGCGCTTAGTAAATATTTATTTTGTCACACTCCCAGCTTGTCCTAGTCAATATTATTTTACTATAAATAAATGATTCCGTTATCTTCGCGGAGGTTTCCATGCGTTACACCTCCTGATCTCGATATTACATGGCTTGAGTTACATATTACGATAAACAAACGGAAGAAATCGTGCATCTTCCCCGCGTGCGGCGCATTCTTGTCTCACAGTATGAGAAATGAACATACATTCAGTGCTCAATCATCCTATAACCAGGATGCTTGTTTTCACGATTCGCCACTGAAAAAGGCGACGGCTTCGGTTTCTCCGTCACTAATTCAAATGCAATCCGAAATGGATGAAGTTGATAAAAGTTCTTTCATTAATGCTATTTTCAATTGTTGCCTACGGTTCTTGTGTGATCGGGTAACGATATTCATCATCCATCTCGGAAATGCTATGCATGATACGCATGACCGTTGCATGCAGTGTTCAGTGTTGTGTGTTATATTTTATCGCAGCAATCGGCAACAGCTTTGTCAATTGTTGAGGTAAAATCCTTGGGTCAACCTTTTGTGCATGATGTGGACACTTGTTTTTACTTTGTTTCTGATAATGGTGCTAATTACGGGTTTTTACGAATCAGCACATGGTGGATTGATTCATGTGCATGTTATTTATTGATCCTTGTGTACTTACTTAGTTCGCTATGTTCATAAAAAAATCAAACTTGTACTTGGTTCAACTTTTTCATTTATTGTTCAACATGAAATGTTCACAATTGCCATGATTCTCTATGGGTATCTATTTATGTTGCAACGCACTCCTTCGCATTTATAATTGTTACATGTGTTCATTTACCTAAAATGTGTTGCAATAGTCAGCAACGTTGTCGATCACTTTGCTACAATGTCTAGAGATGCTATTTAATTCTTGTAGTATTTGGGTTAATCCAGTGTGTTCTATGTGCATGTCAATGACATTGGAATTTGTCATGGTTTGTACACGATTTTGTGTACACGTATTTTGCTGACACTCATTCTCACTGTAACCTTACAATGTGTGTGCAATAACGTTGATGTTGTGTGTTTAATAACCTTGATGTTGTACTCGCAATACTCTTGATGTTGTATCCGTATCTATAACGTAATTTACAAGTTCTTCGCTTATGATTTTCTATTTAAAGGACTGTGTTTTTAATTACTGAATTGCGTCTGGTAGACAAGAGTCTCACAGATGCTCGACTTAATGTATACTCAATTTTACATGTTTTTTTTAGCATTGGTTTGTGTATCATGGCCACTGCAACTTACTCGTTTTAATGTATCATGGAATTTTCATTCATTGAGGTGACCTTTTAACCTCTTGACCTCTCGGTCTTGTGGTCTTGTAGCTCCTAGCGTCGCTCACGGGCGTAGATTGTGTTATCGTTCTCCACGACTACGTTGTAGCTCTCTCTCTCTCTTCTTCTTCTTCTCTTTCCTTCCTCAGTGACTTAACTTAGATTTATTTTTTTATCTCTTGTGTTATGTCCTAGTGAGCAATCTTCCCTTCCGTCTACTTTATCTGTTTATCTCGGTATCTCTCCTATATTTTATTTAAAGTTTACACTTTTGTTATTTCACACATGTTAGTTCTAGCGTTACTGTTATCACTTTGCCTTCTGAAGTTGCCTTGAAATGGCACAGTGTTTGCTCATCATTTGATGACTTCCTGTTTATCACTCCCTTACTTTGTAAAAATTTTTTTCTCTTTTTTCAAATTTTTTTTCTAAAACTTGTTAATTTGGTTGTTTTGCACTTTAACGGTTTTTGTTGTTCTTTCATGTTTTTTGTGAATATTTCGCTCACATTTTTACATGTTGATTTTAAATGTTTTTCTTGTTTACATTTGTCATTTGTCATTTGTCATTTCGATGGTATAATGCTTTATGGTTGATTGTGTATCGGTCTTTGCCGTTTTCAACCAAGTTTATACACTGTTTGTTGTTCTATTTTTCTCATGTTTCTTTAAGATATTGTGGTGATTTTCATTCAATGGTGTTGTTTGCAGGTTATAGAATGTCCGTCACGATGTGACCATGTCACATATTTTGGTGTGTCGTAATTAATATTTATATTCAGTGCCTTGGACGCTTTGCTGTGGTTGTGCCAGTTGTGTCTTGAGGGCAACTTTTGCTGTGACATTTGACACAGTGCTCAACGTGTCGTATTGACTTTATACCTTAGTCTTCGTGGATGCCTTCATCACTTGACGACCATCAACGTCGCCAAGTGACGTCACCATCACACCATGCAGTACCTCCCTTCTTCAGCCATCGCCTTCCCCTGCCTTGGCATTCTTGGACCTTGTCGTCACGTCAACTTTAAACCAGTCTACGATTTGAACCGCCACAACAATAATCCTCGATTTCCACTTTCGCCTATTGTCTGAAATCTTCACAACCTTCGTTCCCACCTACACCCACTTGGACTGCTTGTCCGTACCCCAACTTGCCCAACTTGCCCACTTCTTCAGATGCAGAGAACATCTCTCCTTATGTCCCTCGACCAGACATTATACCACCTTCTCCCAGAGTTGTGGTCATCTCCCATGTTCCTATATTACAGACGGGGGAGAGCAAAGACTTTCGCTAAACGAGGTTGGAGCTCTTCCCCTCTAATATTCTGTAATCTCCGTTCCCATTCCCTTTGTGTGCTCAACCTCAACGCACACTACCATCCCCCTCGCTTGCTGCACACTCCTGGGTGCCTCGTCATGTGGGTCTACTTCCTTCAGACACTACGTATTTCGTCATACTCTACGGTCGACTACTGGTTGACAGGTCCGCTACACCATGGGTTCTCCATCAACGGAAGTTTGCATGGTGCGGTGACGTCACAGTCTTCATCTGGCGACACTTCACGTTTCTTCGTCGTCCCTTCGTCCATAGCACTTACGCGTAAACGCCTTAAGGTGCTGGTTGGCTTGTGGGGACAGTCCTCATGTGTCCTCATTGCCAAATGTCCTCATAGCCCTTTTGGTCGTTTCTGTTGCTGGATCCCTCGGTCTTCACTTCGTCTTATTGCACAACCTTAAAAGTTTTTTTTTGGCACATACACTTTCACGTACTTTCCTGTCGGACATATTTAATTGTGGTTTTTCAATGTTCTATGCTTCTTTCCATCATCTGGTGCATGCAACTTTCTTTGCAATTTTTATATTTTGTAAGTCTTACCTCATCTTCGCCACTTCGCCTCCTCAGATCGCTTTAGTAATGTCACTTTGTGCCCTCCTTGATTTGTTTTTTTCTTCCTCTTCATAGTTACTTTTTAAGGAGCGAGGACGCTCCTTCGCAGGCCGGCGGCAATTATAACCTTTGAGGGAAAAGTTGTACAAGAGAGGAAGATATGAATTATAACCTTAGAGGAAAAATTGTACAAGGGAATGAGATAGTGGTAAGGGATGATTAAAGAGTGCTTAGCCTAGCTTGGATACAATAGTGAGTCAGGTAGAAGTGTTAGTATAACATTGGCACGTGCGATACACATTCGTCTGGTCAGCAATTACTAGCCGGCAAAGTTTATAGTTTGCATGCTCAGACAATGACGCATACACATGGGCATGCATCCTTTGTGTGCAAGGGCGTGATCACTTCTGACCACGTGATAGGTACTTGGGTGCGGTCAGTCACGTGACAATGACGTAGGAATTAAGGCATGACCTTATGTAGAGGGCTGCTTCCTAAGAAAATTGTACTATAAAACCCAGGACGGACAAAGGACTCTCTCTCTTATCTCTGACCTCCTGCTTCTTCCAGACCTCTCTTCTGTATAGAATGCTAGAGCCTAGGGCGGTCAGTATATAACATGTAGTGAATTTAATACTGTAAAGAGACTGCGGGCTCTCTTCTCTTGTGCATAATGTGTCAGGATGTGTGTAGGATATTCACTACAAAGCTTGGTGGCTTGCATTTAGTAGTTGTTTAATTGGTGATTTTGTTATTTAGAGGCAAAAGTGAGATTGAAAGTTAATCAGTAAATGAGCTGATAAATAAGTTAGGGTTGGTCGGTTCTAAGGGTGTGTGCATAGCTTAGACTGCTGTTTTAGTCTATTACTGTTAGTATAGGGTGAAAGTTCGTGTTTTCAATGGAGGAAAGAAGGGCGAAAGAAACTGAAAAGATGCGGTAAGAAACAATGAATTTACTTGACTATTATTTGCATTGTTAGTTAGAATATATGTGCATGCGAGTTTTATGTTTCTTGGTTGACATGTATTAGTTAGATTATTAAAATTGTATAAAATGGAGACAAGCTGTAGTTTATTGTGATTTATTTGAGCGCGTGGCAAACCCTTTTGGAACGGCAGTGAGACTGATTCTATTTTGTTTGTCTTGTATATTATAATTTGGTTTGTCATGCCCGTTCCCCGTACAAGTATAAAATTAAGTAGTTTAGATTAACTCTCACAAGATAACGCAAATATAGGGACGCGTTACAGATTTGTCGAAATTGTTGATACTGGCTGTTGCGCTGGTGGTCGCAGGAAAGGTTATTTATTTATTTATTTATTTATTTATTTATTTATTTATTTAGGTAGGTAGGTAGATTGTTAGTTAATTAATTATTTGTTTAGTTAATAGACTTATGTGTGTGATGACTTGATTGGCCTTGATATACTGTGATGGTCTCTCTCTCTCTCTCTCTCTCTCTCTCTCTCTCTCTCTCTCTCCCCCTCTGTAAATATAAATATTTTACCAGTAACATGAACCCATACTTCCATTAATACAAATGAATCACAGTGATGCTTAAGATTCATATAATAATAAAAGAATGGGAGTAATGAGGTAAAATTGGCCTTTTGTAGAATTTTGGTAACAATTTAAACGCGTTATTGTATCTTTTTATGGGGAAATTCCTGACCGCCTCCCCTGGGGAAGGCGTAGTCGCAGCCTGTGGCGCGCCCAAACCCAACCAACCTAACATTAGTTGTATTTTTGAAATTTAGCTGGGGAGCAAACCGGAATACCAGGTGAAACCCCCCGAGACGTTGCCCGAGTCAAAAGTAAATAATATTCGGAGAAACATAACGCCCAGATGCAGGAGAGATCCCACAGCTGTCAGGCCCCATTGGTTTCTGGTCTGTGGACAAGGCAAGTTAGTCCCGCCTTAGCCCACTTGGCCACAGTGCTCGCACCTTTGCGTCGTGAACCTTAAACGTAAAAATCAGTATTTTGCTTGTAATCTTTATTTCGATATGTTAGCGATGATCTCCGTGCCTGTCTATCAGGTCATAAAGATCAGTTGATCCTATTCTATCCTATCCCGTAACTCAAAGGTCGTTGGGGCACCACAGATCATCGTTTAACCAGCGTAAACCATCTTTCTCTACTCTCAGCAACCCTCATAGTTTCGTTCAGTGTCAAGCCAGTCCATTCTCGAATGGTGTCCTCCAACCTCTTTTTTGTCTCCCCCTTCCTCTGCTTCCTTGCACCGTGCATTGCAGGATGGTTTTGCAAGGCCTGATGCTCTGGTGACGTGGCCATACCATCGGAGTTTCCGTTTCTTCACCACTGTGAGCATGTCATCGTCTTGTCCAATGGCTTGTGTGATGGTCTGTCGGACTTCGTCGTTGGTGATGTGCTGGGTTATAGGAAATGCTTGGAAGTCTTCTGTAGCACCTCATCTCAACGCTTTGAACTCTTCGTTGGTGATCTGCTGTCACAGAAGTCACCGGGCAGGGCGGAGGAACCTCATGCTACTACAGGTTCAACGGCCACGTGCTCGGGGCCAAGGCGAGCCACATTGTATTCGTGGATTTCGGCAGTGGCCACCAGCCTGGAAAGAATTGGGCCCTGCCAGGTCCTTTCTTGCCCAGGACACACCATATGATGAAAAGAACCACTAATTCCATACCGGATCGGTCGTCGCCCGGGTCACCAAGGACCGCGCCTTCCGTTGGCCACCAGGACGGAGGTGATAAGTGTGCTACTGACGGACAACTTAGCAAGATCCGCACGGGAGACAACATCGTCATAGGAACCTGGAATGTCAGAACCCTAACTACGGAGGGAAAATTAGAAGAACTGGCCCACGAGCTGGCCCACTATCGATGGAACGTTTTAGGCATCAGCGAAATGCGCTGGAAGGACCGAGGTGACGCAAGGACCGACAAAGAAATCCTCCCAATTCCCGAGAAGAAATTGAGGCAGCAATGCAATCGCTGAAGAAAGGGAAGTCAGCGGGAGTGGACAACATACCCGCGGAAGTGCTTCAAGCAGGAGGAGAAGCGATAATCGACGCACTCACCATTATTTGTAACAAGATCTGGCAGACTGGGGAGTGGCCTACACCATGGACCCAGTCGCTTGTCATCACTCTTTCCAAAAAAGGTAACCTTAAGGAGTGTAAAAATTACCGCACAATCAGCATCATCAGCCATCCCAGCAAGTTCCTCCTAAAAATAATACTCAACAGGTTGAAACCCCAACTGAACAAATCATAGCTGAAGACCAAGCAGGATTCATGGAGGGCGAAGTACCACTGAACAGATTTTGAACCTCAGAATAATCTGCGAGAAATATCTACAGCACCAACAATAATCCAGCTTGGAGAGGATTGGGCACCGCCAGGTCTTTTTTGCCCAGGACGCACTACATGATGACACTATCCACTAATTCCATACCGGATCGGTCGTCGCCCGGCTCAAGGACCGCGCCTTCCGTTGGCCACCAGGACGGAGGTGTTAAGTATGCTACTGATGGACAATTTAGCAAGATCCGCACGAGAAACAACATCGTCATAGGAACCTGGAATGTCAGACCCTAACTGCGGAAGGAAAATTAGAAGAACTGGCCCACGAGTTGGACCACTATCGATGGAACGTTCTAGGCATCAGCGAACTGCGCTGGAAAGGCCTAGGTGAAACAACGACCGACAAAGGCCACAAGCTCTATTTCAGCGGTAGAGATGACAGGCACGAACATGGCGTTGGATTCTTGGTCCACAAGAACATTCTAGCCACTGTCATGGGTTGCCGCTCAGTCTCCAGTAGATTCATTACCATCCACCTGAGAGCAGCCCCTTTCAACATCACCATCATCCAGGCCTATGCCCCAACATCAGACTATGACGACAGCGAAGTGGAGGATTTTTATGAAAATCTATAGGCGGTCCTTGACCAAGTGCCGAAGAAGGACGTAGTCATAGTGCAAGGCGACTGGAATGCCAAGGTTGGCCAAGATGCGCACCACAACTGGGGAGACACATGTGGACCCCACTGCAACAACGAGACAAATGACAGGGGTCTGAGACTCTTGGAGTTTGCCAGATACAACAATCTGGTACTAGCAAACACGCTTGGTCTCCACAAAAACTCCAGACGATGGACATGGCACAGTCCCGGCAGGGAGCATCACAACCAAATAGACTACATCATTGTCAAGAAAGGCTTCAGATCAATCATCAACATTGGCAGGACACGCACTTTTCCAGAAGCAGACATCGGAAGTGACCACGATCTCGTCATGATGTCTTTCCGGCTCCACTTGAAGAGAGTAAATACAACAAAGTGCATTAGACTGAAGTTCGACCTGGACAAACTGCAAGACCCGGAGGTGGCAGAACTATTTCAGGCCACAATTGGAGGGAAATTTGCACCACAGCTCATTTTGGGGGCTGGTGAAGTAGATGTCAACACCATGACCACCACCTTCAACTCAGCTGTGACAGATGCCGCCACTGAGATCCTTGGCAAGCACCGACCAAAGAAGAAGCCGTGGATCACACCTGAACTTTTGAATCTTTGTGATACACGAAGAGAGATAAAAAAAAGAAAAAGAACACCTCACAGGGAGCTGATGTCTATCGAAAAATCCACAATGGCATCCGAAAAGGCATGCGCAAAGGAGAACTGGATAGAAGATCAATGCCAGGAAATAGAGAACAGTCTGAACAAGAACAACAGCAAGAAGGCTTACCAAACTGTGAAGCGGCTGACAAGTGTCAAACAGCCCAAAGTCTCCACGATCCAAAGCAAGTCTGGCATATGCCTTACAGAAGAACAAGAAGTCTTGGACAGATGGACAGAGTACTGCTCTGATTTTTACAACCATACACCAAATGGAGACCCATCAGTTCTAGCATGTCCCGAGAACAGAGAAGAAGAAGAAATCCTCCCAATTCTCCGGGAAGAAGTTGAGGCAGCAGTGCAATCGCTAAAGAAAGGGAAGTCAGCGGGAGTGGACAACATACCCGCGGAACTGCTACAAGCAGGAGGAGAAGCGATGATTGATGCCCTCACCATTATCTGTAACAAGATCTGGCAGAGTGGTGAGTGGCCTATACCATGGACCCAGTCGCTTGTCATCACTCTTCCCAAAAAGGTAACCTTCAGGAGTGTGAAAATTACCGCACCATCAGCCTCATCAGCCATCCCAGCAAGGTCCTCCTGAAAATAATACTCAACAGGTTGAAACTCCAAGCTGAACAAATCATAGCTGAAGAACAAGCAGGATTCCTCACCACTGAAGCTGCCACCAAACTTGCTGTCTCCCTCATCCTGTCTCGCATCGACTATTGCAACTCCCTTCTTTCCGGCCTTCCCCGCTCCACCACTCTCCCTCTCCAACGCGTTCAAAACAATACTGCCCGCCTCGTCCTCAGAAAGAAGAAATCTGACCACGTCACTCCCTTGCTCAAAGCCCTACACTGGCTTCCCATCTCCCAACGCATTCAATACAAGACCTTGTCTCTCTGCTACAAGTCCCTCAACAACTCCGCTCCTCTCTATCTCTCTGACTTACTTCACCCATACATTCCCTCTCGCTCTCTTCGCTCTGCCTCCGACCCTCTCCGCCTCCGCATTCCTCGCTCCAAACTCAGCACGTTCGGGTCCCGCTCCTTCTCTGTCTACGGCCCATCCATCTGGAATACTCTTCCACTCTCTCTCCGTCAGAAACCCTCTCCCACCTCCTTCCAGTCTGCCCTCAAAACTTACCTTTTCAAGCAGTTCTAACACTATGACCTCACTACGCACCCCATCGCCAGCTGTCTCTTGCATATAGTATCTGGTCTGTTTGTGGTATGAGTATATTTGAGTGAATGTATTTTTTGCGTAATTGTTACATGTGTCATTGTCTAAAGCGTGCACATGCGTGCGTGAGTTGTGAGTGCGCGCTTAGAGTTATAATTATTATAAGATAAGCGCATTATAAATACAGTAATTATTATTATTATTATGATTCAGAGCAGGGCGAAGTACCACTGAAGAGATTTTCAACCTCAAAATAATCTGTGAGAAATACCTACATCACCAACAACATCTATATCATGTGTTCATAGACTTCAAGAAGGCATTTGACCGAGTCTGGCATGCAGCTCTATGGGCAACAATGAAAGTGTACAACATCAGCCCAAAAATTATTGAAGTCATCAAAAACCTGTATGACAAGGCTACCAGTGCAGTCCTCCACAACAACGCCATCGGGAACAGGTTCAGAACAACAATCGGTGTGCGTCAAGGATGCCTACTCTCTTCAACACTCTTCAACGTCTTCCTAGAGCGCATCATGTCAGATGCTCTTGCAGATCATGAAGGCACAGTCAGCATAGGGGGGAAGAGCAATCTCCAATCTTCGTTTTGCGGATGACATTGATGGATTGGCTGGAGAGGAACAAGAACTTGAACAGCTGGTACAGAGGCTTGACACAACCTCCAGAGCTTATGGAATGGAATTAAATGCAGAGAAGACCAAAATGATGACCAACAACACCAATGGCATCAACATGGACATCAAAGTCCAAGGCCAATCCCTCAACACAGTGCATAGCTTCAAATATTTAGGAGCCATTGTATCAGACAGTGGGTCCCGACAGGAAGTCCTCTCCAGGATCGCACAAACAACTGCTGCCCTGACAAGGTTGAAGCCCATTTGGAAAGACAGGACCATCAGTCTACATTCCAAAATAAGACTGCTGCGCTCCCTTGTCATCGCCATCTTCCTCTATGCTTGCGAAGCATGGACAAGTGGAAGTGGAAGGACAACAGCAGATCTACAAACGAAGAATACAAAGCATGGAGATGAGGTGCTACAGAAGACTTCTGGGCATTTCCTATACCCAACACATCACCAACAACGAAGTCCGACAGGCCATCACACAAGCCATTGGACAACACGATGACCTGCTCACAGTGGTGAAGAAACGGAAACTCCGATGGTATGGCAATGTCACCAGATCATCAGGCCTTGCAAAGACTATTCTGCAAGGCACAGTGCAAGGAGGTAGAAGAAGAGGGAGACCGAAAAAGAAGTGGGAGGACAACATTCGAGAATGGACTGGTTTGACACTGAGCGAAGCCATCAGGGCTGCTGAGGACAGAGTAAGATGGAGTATGCTGGTTAAACGATCATCTGTGGTGCCCCTCCGACCTCCGGGTTACGGGACAGGATAGGATAGGACCAACAATATTTATATCATGTGTTTGTAGACTTCAAGAAAGCGTTTGACCGAGTCTGGCATGCAGCTTTGTGGGCAACCATGAGAGTGTACAACATCAGCCCTAACATTATTGAACTCATCAAAAGCCTGTATGATAAGGTTACTAGTGCAGCCCTCCACAACAGCGCCATCGGAAACTGGTTCAGAACAACAACGGTGTGCGTCAGGGATGCCTACTCCCTCTAACTCTCTTTAACAGTCAGCATAGGGGGTAGAGCAATCTCCAATCTTCGTTTTGCGGATGGCATTGATGGGTTGGCTGGAGAGGAACAAGAACTTAAACAGCTGGTACAGAGGCATGACACCACCTCCAGAGCTTATGGAATGGAAATAAGTGCAGAGAAGACTTCTGGGCATTTCCTATACCCAACACATCACCAACAACTAAGACCGACAGACTATCACACAAACCATTGGACAACACGATGACCTGCTCACAGTGGTGAAGAAACGGAAACTCCGATGGTATGGCCACGTCACCAGATCATCAGGCCTTGCAAAGACCATTCTGCAAGGCACAGTGCAAGGAGATAGAAGAAGAGGGAGACCGAAAAAGAGGTGGAAGGACATCCGAGAATGGACTGGTTTGACACTGAGCGAAGCCATCAGGGTTGCTGAGGACAGAGAAAGATGGATATGCTGGTTAAACGATCATCTGTGGTGCCCCTACGACCTCCGAGTTACGGGACAGGATAGGATAGGATAGGATAGGCGCCCTGAGTATGCTGCCAGCGGGGAGTTGTGCGCGTACACAAGTCGACATCATTATCATAATCATCATCATCATCATCATCATCATCATCATCATCATCATCATCATCATCATCATCATCTTCATACCTACTTTAACGTAGCTGAGACTGAGGCTGACGTCGCCTTTAGCCCAAACTGTGCGGCTGGTCGTACAGAACCTACCTATTGTGTAGTTGGTCGTAAAATATTCCATTATTTTTCAGTTCGGGACGGGGAAAACGATGACATAATATTTCCAGAAAGCCTGCTGTCTGTTTGTAACCAACGGCAGAGATTCTGGGAAAGCGACGTAAGCCTCTGCTAGTCTCAGCTACGCAGTGTAGATTAACTAGCGTGGAGCTGAGGCTTGGGGCTACGCAGTGTAGATTAACTAGCGTGGAGCTGAGGCTTGGGGCTACGCAGTGTAGATTAGCTAGCGTGGAGCTGAGGCTTGGGGCTACGCAGTGTAGATTAGCTAGCGTGGAGCTGAGGCTTGGGGCTACGCAGTGTAGATTAGCTAGCGTGGAGCTGAGGCTTGGGGCTACGCAGTGTAGATTAGCTAGCGTGGAGCTGAGGCTTGGGGCTACGCAGTGTAGATTAGCTAGCGTGGAGCTGAGGCTTGGGGCTACGCAGTGTAGATTAGCTAGCGTGGAGCTGAGGCTTGGGGCTACGCAGTGTAGATTAGCTAGCGTGGAGCTGAGGCTTGGGGCTACGCAGTGTAGATTAACTAGCGTGGAGCTGAGGCTTGGGGCTACGCAGTGTAGATTAACTAGCGTGGAGCTGAGGCTTGGGGCTACGCAGTGTAGATTAACTAGCGTGGAGCTGAGGCTTGGGGCTACGCAGTGTAGATTAGCTAGCGTGGAGCTGAGGCTTGGGGCTACGCAGTGTAGATTAGCTAGCGTGGAGCTGAGGCTTGGGGCTACGCAGTGTAGATTAGCTAGCGTGGAGCTGAGGATTGGGGCTACGCAGTGTAGATTAACTAGCGTGGAGCTGAGGCTTGGGGAAATTGAAACATTCTGAAGAGTCATCATACCTATGAACAATCATTTTACATTTTCTGTTCCAGAATGGCTTTACTGGCAACTGAGGGATGAGCAACACAAAAAAGAAAAACTCAAGATTGAAATTAAGTTTCTCCAAGATCAACTGAGGGATGAGCAACACAAAAAAGAAAATCTCAAGATTGAAATTAAGTTTCTCCAAGATAAACTGAGGGATGAAAAAGAGAAGTTGAATGAACAGAAAATAACAGACGAGAAGAGGCGCAACGAATTAAAAGAATTGTATGAAAAGATTGCCAAGGAAACTCGTAAGGTTCTAAAAGAAGAGAGAAAGAAGAACGAGCAGCTGACGGAGAAACTTGACAAAGCTAAAGAGAAGGACCTTGTGGATACCGTCGGGGATGTGGTCCGCAAAGGTGCCAAAATGTTAGGCGTACCCGGTTTGAAGAACACTGGTTAGGAAAAGTAAAAGAACGAACAAACTTTTAACATCTTTAAGGGATCCGCACACGAATCAGCAATCAGGGATTGGCAGCCTTTCAAAGGGTAGAAATGCGATGAGCAACGGTTCAACGTGATGAAAGAGTGTTAAAAGACAAATAGACGGCGTTCCTGTTTTGCATATTGTTGAACGTAAACTACAATGGAAGCTGGTAGATTTTCTGTCTGAAATTTAACTTTTGCACCCTCAATCAATGTTTTTGTATGTCCGGACTTATCTGTAAATACTTTGAACTCGTAGAGAATCAGAACGAGCCAAAATGTTGATCTGTCTGTAGGTCGGTTTGTTGCACACCATACCACAAGGACCACTGAAACAGATTCATAAGAATCTTTCCTAGGTTAGTGGCCATCTTATTTGCTCTACCGCAAAGGTCAAGGTCGCTGGAATCATTTTGTTGCTAAATACGTGTTGCTCACTTCCTCAAACATGATTGATACTAATGTTCCGAGCTTTCCAATCGTGTATTTATGTTGCTGACCGTTTAACTATGCCGAGGGGGAAATCCACCGTTATGATCACGAGATATCACGTCATTAGCACATGTCGTCACACTATTTTATGTCGAAATAAGTCGTCATAAGAAGTCAAGGGTTTTGCACTTGTTACGTTGAAACGCGAACGAAAGTATGTCGGAAGCGCGCACGATAGATCTAATCGTTTCGTTTTGCAAAGTATTCAATAATGGAGTTTATTTACCTTTGATTTGAGTTTGCATTGTTGTTAGGAGAGGCTTTGTATAACGTGGATAATTTTCGTTGGTCGATATTGTTAGAGAATACTCTGGATCTCCTTGTTTACTATCGATCGAAGTTTCGGGATGATTGTCGAAGTAAGAGAAGGTTCGGGGTATGTGTGGAGAGATGAATGACGTAAGTCAGTGATGACGATCTTTAATTCTGATTGGTTAGTTGTAATGCGTCATTTCTAGAACAAACTGTCATCTCGAAGGATAGAAAAAAATTATATATTCGATGCTTTGTGTGTTGTGAAAAGAGTTGCTGTGAAAGTTGTTGAGTTGAGTTGAGAACTGTATGCAGTTGTTGGTGTGTGCTGAATAAAAAGTGGAAAACTTCATACGTCGACTTAGTGACTTGTATGCTGCTTGAGCGGGTTGCGTGAATAAACGAATCTGAGCTACACTCATCAGTACTTCAGCATTGGGGCTGAATCCACTACTGATAAAGAAAAACGACCATCATCGAACTGAGTGTAACATTTTGGGGGCCAAGCCGGGATTCACGCCATAGCCAAGGGTTCAACTGCTACAACAAGCGAGTCAACGTTACGAGAGGCAGTCATCGAGGGTAGCCGCCAACGAGTTGCGTCGAGAGGGGCCAACATACTGGGACTACATCCGATAGATTCGGGTTGACTGCAAGGGAGTGTAGTCGCTGAAGAGTTGCTTCGTGAGCGAACAACAGATCGGGACTACGTGGCTGCCGTAAGACTACGTCGAGGGACAGTCTCGGAGCTACATCGCCAGTGTTACAGAGAGCGGCGAGCGGACGTCGCGTCTACTTCAGCACAGGAGCGTGTACATCAACACCAGCGTGGTGCAGCGTCGCATACGACGAGGACAGCGGGGCCTGCGTCAGTGAAGGCGACTAGTGACAAGCATCAGCGCTACTGCAGAAAGCGTGCTGTTCTAGAACAGTCTAGAAAGGTACAGCACAGTCAAGAACTTTCCAGAAAAAGAACTTTCCAGAAAAGAACTTTCCAGAAAAGAACTTTCCAGAAAAGCATCAAGATGGCTGACTTCTGGCAGAAAGGGGTTGAACTAAATCTAAAAGGAAAACAGCTGACGGAGTACGTCAAGTCTCAAGAGAGAATATGGCGTGAAGAAATAGAATTAGAACAGAAGCGTCTAGAATTAGAAGAGCAGCGACGCCGAGAAGAAAAGGAAGAACAGCGTCGCCGAGAAAATAAAGAAGAGCAGCGGCAAGAAAGAGAAGAACAGCGGAGGCGTGAAGAAAGAGAAGTAGAAGAACAGCGGCGCCGAGAAGAAAGAGAGGAAAGAGAGGCTGAGCGTCAGTACCAGCTAGAGTTGGCGCGTATCCAAAACAATCAGCATGCGCCACAAGTCATCAGCGACAACAAGGCTCCAAAATTGCCAGCGTTCGTCGACGGGAAGGACCAGATCGACAGTTATTTGGCGAGATTTGAAAGGTTTGCCAAAAGCTCTAACTGGCAACCTCAAGACTGGGCGATTCGACTAAGTGCACTTCTGACGGGGCAAGCACTCGACGTCTACACCAGATTGTCGGACGATGACGCTAAAGACTACGACGTCTTGAAAGAGGCCCTATTGCAGTGCTACAACTTTACAGAGAAGGGCTACCGTAAACGCTTCCGTGAATGCCGGCCTAAGTCAGACGAGACGCCAAAGCAGTTTGTGGAGCGCCTGTCGTCATATCTACACAAGTGGGTGGAGTTATCAGGCGAAAGGAAGTCTTACGACAGTCTACATGACCTGATCGTGAAGGAACAATTTCTCAATGCCTGTCACAAGGACCTAGCGACCCACTTAGAAGAACAAAAGCTGCAGACGCTTAAAGATGTGACTGAAGCTGCTGAAAGATATCTCATCGCTCATGGGAAGACCCTGGGGCCATCCAGCGCGACGAAACATTTTCAGAAGACTGGAAACCATGTGAACCAGATCCAGGGGAGCCAGACGAACCAGAGACAGACGGACTCCACGCCTCCTCCCAGGGAAGGGCATTCAAGAGGCTGTTTCACCTGCAACGCTACAGACCACAGGGCGGCTAACTGTCCTCAAAACAAAAGTAGCGGGCAGCGGGGCAGTACGGATAATGCAGCGGCGGGCAACCGGCAGAGGCGGTTCTCCAATCAACGGCAAAACAGTAGATCTGACCATCAAGTGTGCGGCGGGAGCGTCATTCTTCCGAGTGAGACCAAGCGCACAGCTACTCCTGCGGACGTGCAAGAGTGCATGACCGATGGCCAACTTCTCCTTGCCAACGGAAAATCCATCCCCGTCGTCGCCAGCGCAGCTGTGACCGTACAGAACATGCCTGTTTCCAAGGGACGCGTCGGAAATCATGAAGTGACTGTCTTAAGAGACTCTGGCTGCAGTGGGGTCATCGTCAGAGAAGACCTAATCGCTAAAGAACAGTTCACTGGCGATTCTAAATGGACACTCATGGCCGACAGCAAATGTGTGAAAGCGCCAGTTGCGAAGATTCATGTCAACACACCTTTCTACATAGGCGAAGTCGAAGCGGTTTGCCTGAAGAAGCCGCTGTATGATTTGATGATCGGGAACATCGACGGCGCGAGACGACCCGACGACTCCGATCCTGAATGGAGTCCTGCCTCAACCCAACACGTCGAAGTTGTGGAGGAGGATCCATTGCCATTTCCCGATGGAGACCTTACAGAGCTGCTACGGGACAATGTGGTTGCTCCGGCTCAGCCCTGCCGACCAGAGATCGTCGGTGCTGTTACTACCAGGGCCCAGGCCAAGAGAGACAAGATGTCTACGCCACTGAAGGTCGCCGACAACTCCAAAGCTGCCATCGTGGACAGAGATAAGCTGATCCAGCTCCAGGAAGCTGATAGCACTTTAAACAAGTACAGGAACCGCCAAGACCACGTGACCAAAGGCAGTGGTACGGTCTATTTTGAGGTGAAGGCCAAGATCCTGTACCGAATCTTCCAGCACCCGATGGTCAACGGAGGGAAACCACTACGTCAAGTATTGGTACCGTTACCCCTAAGGCGCCAGGTAATGGAAGTAGCGCATGACTCAATCATGGGAGGTCACCTGGGTATCAAGAAGACGTCGGATAGAATCCAGGCGGTGTTCTACTGGCCAGGACTTCATGCGGACGTCAGCCGTTTCTGCCGATCATGTGACATTTGCCAGAAGACCATACCTCGAGGAAGGGTCCCTAAAGTGCCAATGCAGAGAATGCCTTTGATCGACCGACCTTTCAAGAGGGTGGCCTTAGACTTAATCGGCGAAATAAGACCTCCGAGTGAAGAAGGTCATCGATGGGTACTGACTTTAGTAGACTATGCGACTCGGTACCCAGAAGCAGTGCCACTGAAGAAGATTGACACTGAAACTGTAGCAGAGGCACTGGTGGACATGTTCAGTAGACTTGGAGTGCCTGAAGAAATTCTGACAGACCTCGGGACGCAGTTCGTCTCTGACTGCATGAAGGAGGTCAACAGACTGCTGAGCATCCGGCATTTGACTACGACACCCTACCATCCAATGTGCAACGGGCTTGTCGAAAAGTTCAATGCTACGCTGAAGTCCACCCTGAAGAAACTGTGCAGCGAGCAGCCCAGACAATGGCATCGCTACATCAACGCCTTACTTTTCGCCTACAGAGAAGTACCGCAGGAGTCCACCGGCTTCTCTCCGTTCGAGCTGCTGTACGGAAGAACCATCCGAGGGCCGATGCACATCCTGAAAGAACTGTGGACGAAAGAAGTAGACACCCCAGAGGTGAAGAACAGTTACCAGTACGTGTTTGAGCTACGGGAGAAGCTGGAGCAGACTCTCGAGATAGCCAGAGAAAACCTGAAGAAGTCCCAAGAATGTGGAAAGCATTACTACGATCGTAGGGCTGTGAACAGGAAGTTTAAACCTGGCAACAAAGTGCTGGTGCTGCTACCTACTGATCACAATAAGTTGCTGATGCAGTGGAAAGGCCCGTACGAAGTGGAGACCGTGGTGGGAATCAACGACTACAAGGTGAAGGTCGGCCAGCATTCCAAGATATACCACGCCAACCTCCTTAAGCTGTACGTGGAAAGGCCATCAGAGACTGTGCACGCGGCCACAGCAGCTGTGACCGACGACAGCTTTGACAGCGAAGAACTGTTGGAACTTGGAGACTTCCACAGCAAAGAAGGCATCGATGATGTTAAGCTAGAACCGAGCTTGACGGAAGGTCAAAAGATGGAGCTCAAGGACCTTATGGGCGAGTTTCCCCATAGCTTCAATGATGTCCCAGGCTCTACGACTTTGGTCGAACATGAAGTCCACACCCAGACCTGGAAGGAGCATCTGCAGACCTTGAGGGCGCCTTTCCATCGTCTCGCAGAAGCAAACCTGACCGTGAGACCCAGTAAGTGCATCCTGGGAGCTGACAACGTCGACTGCGTCGGACCTCCGACGGAAGAAGGAGACAATGGGGGATGCGCTGATTCCAGGAGAGCCCACGTGATCATCGTCTTTGACCCTGGGCCGATGACAACCGCAACTGACGAGGGCGTCGTTACCTTGCGGATGAAAGAACACTGACTGTGTGGATGAACTAAGAATATTGGTAGTGACAGACTTGAAGATGAAAAACATTGCCTGTGTAGATAAAGTGTGAACATTGATAATATCCAGATAGACTTGCGGATGGAGGAACATTGACTCTGTGTGAATGAACAGTGAACGCTGACAGTGTTCAGACAGTCTGAAATAAGTCTTAATTCTGTACTTTATTTGTGCATTACGTTTCAACGTTGTTGAAAGAAATTAGGTAAATTTCTTCTTGAGTGGGGGGTTATGTTACGTTGAAACGCGAACGAAAGTATGTCGGAAGCGCGCACGATAGATCTAATCGTTTCGTTTTGCAAAGTATTCAATAATGGAGTTTATTTACCTTTGATTTGAGTTTGCATTGTTGTTAGGAGAGGCTTTGTATAACGTGGATAATTTTCGTTGGTCGATAATGTTAGAGAATACTCTGGATCTCCTTGTTTACTATCGATCGAAGTTTCGGGATGATTGTCGAAGTAAGAGAAGGTTCGGGGTATGTGTGGAGAGATGAATGACGTAAGTCAGTGATGACGATCTTTAATTCTGATTGGTTAGTTGTAATGCGTCATTTCTAGAACAAACTGTCGTCATCTCGAAGGATAGAAAAAAATTATATATTCGATGCTTTGTGTGTTGTGAAAAGAGTTGCTGTGAAAGTTGTTGAGTTGAGTTGAGAACTGTATGCAGTTGTTGGTGTGTGCTGAATAAAAAATGGAAAACTTCATACGTCGACTTAGTGACTTGTATGCTGCTTGAGCGGGTTGCGTGAATAAACGAATCTGAGCTACACTCATCAGTACTTCAGCATTGGGGCTGAATCCACTACTGATAAAGAAAAACGACCATCATCGAACTGAGTGTAACAGCACTTTTGAAAATACTTTTTAGCTATGTGTGTAAATGTCTGGAAATACATTTGAATGGCGTGCCATCTTGTTTCATAATTATATTTACAGTTTACACCTTTTTGCCTTTGAGAGTGGTTTATTTAGTGATTATGGTAATGATTAAAAACGACATAGTAGACCACTTTGCTCTAGAGTACGCTTGACCTATAATGCGGTACGCGCACCTGTTTTGCTGTTTTGACTGAACACAATTATTTTTAGTTTAGTTCTTTTATTTAAAGTCTATTCATTTGTTCCATTGATTTTAAAAATTCACAAAATTACAAACACGTAATCAAAAGCAAACTCGCACACACACAAACACTCACACACACACACACACACACACACACACACACACACACACACACACACACATATATATATATATATATATATATATATATATATATATATATATATATATATATATATATATATATATATATATATATAGTCCATACATATACACATACACATATGCACAAATAAATGTTTAAAAAAAAGTTTCTTAAATCAGTACTAAAAATGATGCTGGCTATTTTGTCTATTATTATCTTGTTGTACAATATATTATTAATTTCATCAGTGTTTTTTAGCATTACTTCTTTTTCGGTGTATAATGGCAACAATGATGAACACTCAAATAATATATTATTGGTTGGTGGCATATACAAGTAATGCCTTTTACATATTTTGTAAACCACGAATCCAAGCGCATTTTGGATATAACTCTTGAAATATTTTTTGAGCAGGACATAATATTTTGCTTATTTACTAATTTTTGAAAATGTCTTTCCACTAATAAAACGAGTTCGTGACTAGATACTTTAAGGTTAGAATTGTGCATTGATTTGACCTTTGTAGCTCCTCTTTTTGCAAGTTTGTCTGACTGTTCATTCCAGAACAATCCAGAATGAGATGGAACCCAACAAAAATCAACACCGATCCCTGTGCTAATAATATCATGTATTAAGTATCTAATCTCAAATACTAAATCTGATCTAGTATTAGTCTCCCAATTTTGTAAGGATTGTAGAACTGATTTTGAATCAACACAAACTAATATGCCATTAACACTGCATATAATTCACAACTAAAAATTGAAAATCCTTTTCCAATGTAATAAATTTGAAATTATTAATCAAAATTATTTAAATTGAATTAAATTAAATTAAATTTACATTTGAAATTATTAATCAAACTTATTTAATAATTGTATAATGGTATAATTCTGTTTACTGTATCCACTGTTCTGCTATTCAGATTTAGTTATGTAATAATTGTATAATGTTATAATTCTGTTTACTGTATCCACTGTTCTGCTATTCAGATTTAGTTATTTAATAATTGTATAATGTTATAATTCTGTTTACTGTATCCACTGTTCTGCTATTCAGATTTAGTTATTTAATAATTGTATAATGTTATAATTCTGTTTACTGTATCCACTGTTCTGCTATTCAGATTTAGTTATTTAATAATTGTATAATGCTATAATTCTATTTACTGTATCCACTGTTCTGCTATTCAGATTTAGTTATTTAATAATTGTATAATGTTATAATTCTGTTTACTGTATCCACTGTTCTGCTATTCAGATTTAGTTATTTAATAATTGTATACTGGTATAGTAATAATTGTATAATGGTATAATTCTATTTACTGTATCCACTGTTCTGCTATTCAGATTTAGTTGTTTAATAATTGTATAATGTTATAGTTCTGTTTACTGTATCCACTGTTCTGCTATTCAGATTTAGTTATTTAATAATTGTATAATGGTATAGTAATAATTGTATAATGGCATAATTCTATTTACCCCTTGGGGTCATGAGCAATCTTGCCACTGTAGATTGTTCTAACCTATAAAGGGTACAGTGAAAGCCCCAGTTGAAAACCTGTCTTGCCTTTGTAGGCATGACAAATTAACTGCGGCAACAGTTCCCCCCGTTGGAGTGCCGGGGGTTTCAGTATAAATAGTATCCCCACTTTCTGGAAATTTAGTGCTTTAAATTCCCACTGTCGCTGTCTTCCTCATTTGCTCTTTCCCATTCCCGATCTGTCCTACCACTCTGCTATACTATATTCTTCTTCGCTAGATCAATGACCTACCTTTTTTCTTGAAAACTCTTCCTGGACAAGACTCCTTGTTTGTGTATGAGGTCTGTTGGATCAGCTTGGGAATGTTGGACGCTTTCTGCCGGGTGGTCACTAGGGCTTCCTATGAATGTACTATTTAGCACTATAGGCATTTTATATGTATGTTTTTTTGTTGATGATTTATAATGATGTTTGTATTCTATTTTGTTTTTGTAATCGGGGAGTTCGCGTAGTTGAGGTCAACCCTCAGCCGTCCCTCGCGTGGGATGTCTTTATTGTAAAGTGACTGGCCGGTGCAGGGCATTCAATTTTCCCACTGGGGTTGTTTCAACAGATCTTATATGCGGATCGGGGGTTGTCCGGTCCTGATTTGGCTCGGAAGAGTCCGCTGGACCTAAAGCAATAATAAATCAATCAAAAAAAAAAATAATTCTATTTACTGTATCCACTGTTCTGCTATTCAGAGTCAGTTGTTTAATAATTGTATAATGGTATAGTAATAATTGTATAATGGTATAATTCTATTTACTGTATCCACTGTTCTGCTATTAAGAGTTAGTTAGTCAGTTAGTCATTCATTGCTTACAGGGTTATGGTAATGTTTAAATAGGATGTAACCTACTGCCTTGTCCTAGAATACATTGGATTTTGAATGCTGTGCTATTGTCACTGAAGAAACGCATTCAGCCATGTTATAAATGTTTGTGGATTTTAACCTCTGATCCATACTTTACTACTTCATAGTGCCGCCTGTGCTTTCAAGAACGACAACCCTTCACATTTTTACTGATTATCCGTCCATGATATTTCCACTTTTAAGTCTGTAGTGTGAAAACAAAATTAATTAAAAACGAACCAGATATTGTGTGTCTGTGTTGCCTCAGTGTTGAAAGTCCACA
The DNA here is from genome assembly GCA_036898135.1 of Oncomelania hupensis. Lineage (NCBI taxonomy): Eukaryota > Metazoa > Mollusca > Gastropoda > Littorinimorpha > Pomatiopsidae > Oncomelania > Oncomelania hupensis. The sequence continues at coordinate 70,779,755 of CM072519.1, forward strand.
TCTATCAGTACAACTTATGTTAATCTGATGAATAAAAATTGATGCAACAACAACAACAACAACAAGTCCACATCGTGCAATGACGATCGGATATTCTCAAGTTTGCTTTTAGTCAAATAAGCTTATTCCTTATTTTCAAATTCTGCCTGGACTGCGCAGTTTAAGCTGTTTTTTGCCTTTGCTGAAAAGACGGATATATTGGTTTAAACAAAATGCTATTGACGAGACAAGCAAACAGAACATGGAAGATATAAAGGGCACACAAGTGAAAGCTTAAATGATTGCTACCTTTCCACAAATTATAAATATTAAATGTCTGTAGTGAGCGGGAACCATGCCACCCTCCCCTCCTCCTCTTCCACACACACAACAATTCCAAAGGATTACATAGGAGTAAAGCATAACAATCAACCAAGCACAACGGAATGGATGAGTAAATAATAATGGAAAACAAACAAAACAAATGAAGTGAGAGCCTGGCCTGCACACCCCCAAACCACCCCCAACCCCACACGCGCGCATTAACATGCACGCTCGCACACACAAACACACACCCACACATGCCCACACGCACACACACACACACCCAAACATGCACATACAAAAACGATCTGCTCTCCAGGGAAAAAACTCTATCGGTCGTAGGTTGTTTGGTGTGTGCAGGAAAACAGTACCAGTTATTCCCCTTTAAACTAACACCCCCAGAACATGATCTCCATGGCAATGAAAACGTGATTGTTGTTAGTTTCCGAGCTGTAAAGGAAACTGCTGTTTTTGACTTAAACCGTCCGACGTCCGGAGGTGACATTTGCCCACTTTTCTCTAAACCTAATGGACCGTTTTCTGTGAAATTATGTATTTCCTATCCTATCCTATCCTTTCCTATAACTCGGAGGTCGTTGGGGCACCACAGATGATCGTTTAACCAGTGTACTCCATTTTTCTCTGTCCTCAGCAACATTGATGTCTTCGCTCAGTGTCAAGCCAGTCCATTCTCGAATGTTGTCCTCCCACATCTTTTTCGCTCTCCCTCTTTTTCTACCTCCTTGCCCCCTGCCTTGCAGATGGTCTTTGCAAGGCCTGATGAACTCGTGATGTGGCCATACAATCGGAGTTTCCGTTTCTTAACCACTGTGAGCAGGCCAATGGCTTGTGTGATGGTCTGTCGGACTTTGTCGTTGGTGATGTGCTGGATATAGAAAATGACCAGAAGTCTTCTGTAGCACCTCATCTCCATGCTTTGTATTCTTCATTGTAGATCTGCCGTGAGGATCCATGTTTCACAAGCGTATAGGAAGATGGAGATGACAATGGAGCGCAGCAGTCTTACCTTGAAATGTAGACTGATGGTCATGTCTTTCCAAATGGGCTTCAACCTTGCCAGGGCAGTTCGCTGATACCTAGAATGTTTCATCGATAGTGGTCCAGCTCGTGAACCAGTTCTTCTAATTTTCCATCCGCAGTTAGAGTCCTGACATTCCAGGTTCCTCTGACGATGTTATCTCTCGTGCGGATCTTGCTAAGTTGTCCATCAGTAGCACACTTATTCAATTCAATTCAACACATCTTTATTACCACAGGAATGGAAATATTGTACAAGTCTCATCACATTATGTTATATAATGGCTCCACACATCAAGACAGTTATAATGAACAATAATAAGACACAGACTAATATAAGAGGTTCAGAAAGCATAGAATCCGTACGCACATCATCCGTACATATTTTAACTATGCATTAATTGAGCGAACGCCTCTTGCAGGTAAAAAAATTACAGGTAAGAAATAGGACTAAAGAATAGGCACTATTATTTCAGTCATAAAAGCCTCGCGCAGTTACAACAACACTCACGCACTACATTTGCCCACTCATCACTGCAGCCGTGCACTCATCCACACAGAACACATCATAAGCAACTATAACAACGAGATAAAAAATACCAAACAGTCCTTGACAAATAAGGTAATACACTCACACTTACAAACACAATAATTATCAATGGACATGTGGGTAATAGAATAAAATAAAACATACAAGTTTGATTATAAAAGCAATTAATCAGATAAAAATAAATGATGGGGTTATTAATTTGAGGGTGGTGAGGTGTCCTGAGCAGAGCCATCAGCGTTTGTTGGTTGAATTGAAAAGGGTAATTGCAGTAGGGATGAAAGTGGAACTAAAGCGAACTGTTCGGCATTGCATTGTCCTGAGTCGAACCCCGGACGGAAGACACTGGAAGAGGGGGCACAGGGGGTGGGTGGGGTCTTTAATGATGCACATGGCCTTGCTCAGGGCCCTTGTTTGGAACAAATCGCAGAGACGGGGGAGATTTCTGCCTACAATCTTGCTACATGTTCTGGAGATACTGTTAAGAGAATTTTGATTTTTGAGATTAAGAGACTGATAGAAACAGATGAATGAGAATGTTAACACAGACTCAATGAAAGCAGTATAGCACTGCTGCAAAATTCTTTGCGACACCATCAGTGAACGCAGTTTGTACAACATATACATCCTCTGTCTGCACTTCTTGAACACTGCCTCAGCGTTAGCTGTGAACTTTAACTTATTGTCAATGAGAATGCCAAGATATCTATAGGTGTCTACTCTTTCTACCTCTTATCCCTTTAACAAGAGTGCCGGCAAATCTGTCCCATTCCGCCTAAAGTCCACAACCATTTCTTTAGTTTTTTTGACATTCAGTTCAAGATGGTTCCTATCACACCAGTTGACAAAAGAGTTGACACTTTGCTCGTAACATGTCACAGAGTCTGAAAGGTCGACAACAGCAGCATCATCAGAAAATTTGATAATATGTGTGTCATCTCTGGAAATTTGGCAGTTGTTTGTGTAAAGGGTAAAGACAAAGGGGGCTATCACAGTACCCTGTGGCGCACCTGTGTTGATGACCTTGACAGAGGAGATACAGTGGGATGCTGCTGCTGCTGCTGCTGATGATGATGATGACGATGATGAGGATGATGATGTAGCTGCAACTGCTGCAGATGATAATAGTGATGACGTCGGTGATGACGAAGACGATGATGGTAATGAAAGTGGCGGAGGGGGGGCTTTAATGCACACTATCACCTCCGTCCTGGTGGCCAACGGAAGGCGCGGTCCTTGATGACCAGGGCGACGACCGATCCGGTATGGAGTAAATGGTTGTTTTCATCATGCAGTGTGTCTCAGGTTCCAATCCTCTCCAGGCTGTTGTCCACAGCTGATAACCACGAATACAGTGTGGCTCGCCTTGGCCCCGAGCACGTGGTCGTTGAACCTGTAGTAGCATAAGGTTCTTCCGTCCTGGCCGTTGACTTTTGAGTAGAAGACTTTCGCCCAGTGATGCCGTGCTGACATCACCCCTGTTAGTCGCCTCTTACGACACGCCGGGAAACGTTGGGTCTATTCTATTCAGTGCCCGAGCCCACAGTTAAGAAATAGTGAACCCAACCAGACGAAAAAAAGGTGATGTCATAATTTGTTGTGTTGTTTTCTAATCCTATTTTGTCCTAAACTACTGGAGGGATTTGGTAGGTTCAAGTGTGATATGTACTCAGATTTTACATGTGCCTCCAAGGTAAAACCAACCTTATGGAAATCGAGTGACGTAATCATCGTGACGTAATTTAAAATTTTTTGGTTAAACAGAAACTAAAAAAAAAAAATTTGCTTAGAGTGTTTATATTCTTTGAACCTTAAACAAAACTATATTATATTGAGTGACGTCTTGTGGGAGGTCATCATGCATAGTGACGTCATAAATTGTTGTGTTGTTCCCCTTCTTTTTCTAATCTTATTTTCTCCTACACTACTGGAGGGACTTGGTTCAAATGTAGTATATACTTTGACTTGAACTAGGCCTCCAAAGGAAAACCCAAATTATGCAAATCGAGTTACGTAATCATGACATCTCTTTTAACTTTTAAAAATATGTAATGAGAGTGTATAGATGCCTTGAGCCTTAGTCAAAACTTACGTATATTGAGTGACGTCATCGTGGTGAGTACTATGTCTCAGTTAGTTATTTTGTGCAGTTTTCTCTGAAACTAGTGGACTGATTTCTTTGAAACTAGTGGACTGATTTTTTTGAAACTAGTGGACTGATTTCTTTGAAACTAGTGGACTGATTTCTTTGAAACTAGTGGACTGATTTCTCTGAAACTAGTGGACTGATTTCTCTGAAACTAGTGGACTGATTTCTTTGAAACTCTGTAGTTAGTTACTTAGTGTGTGTGCGCGTGGGTGTGTGTGTGGGTGTGCGGAGACATAAGCCTTGAAATGGGTGACTAACCTTGCTTTTTATGCAGGAAATGGGTTAGTGTATTAGCCACCCACTTTTTTTTCCAGCCACCCACTTTTTTTCTAAGTACGCAGGAGTGCTCTTTTAGTGCATAGGAGTGCAGTTGTAGTACCCGAGAGTGTTTTAAATACAAGGGAGTGCTCTATCCGAGACGGAGAATATCCAGTCAATGTTCGGAAAATTTTGCAAGAAAGTTTGACCTATTTCGTCGCCTATAGGAGACGAACTAGGTCAACTTTTGAGACGGAAAGAACCAATTTTGCATTAGATTCTTACATTTCTAGAAGAGGTTTGCGTTCTTTCCGTCAAAAAATCACTTTCCGATTCTTACATTCTTAGTAAAACCCAGTCTTGGTGTTCTACATACTTGTGTGTGTGTGTGTGTGTGTGTGTGCGCGTATGTGTGTGTCCTTGTTTACACAGTATTATCTGGACAAATCAGTGAACATCAACATACCTTGTATTGACATGCCTACTTGTTTTGACGTCAGAACAATGATCCGTTAGGGTTAGGGATGTGTCGCATACATTCCATCATAACGGACTTTAAAGATCCTGACGCTCATGTCCTAGACGGGTAAGTGCCGGTGACAAGAACACACCCAGCATGCACCTAGGTCCTTCTCCCCCATCCCTGGCTGCCCAGGATTGTGCTCAGTTGTCCGGGCGTCAGACCATGCGCCCAAAGGCTGCAGGTTGGCGCCTCGGGCGGCTTGAGTTAGATCTTGTATCGGCCAGCGCCTTGAGAAGCTCTTGAGCTGGAAAAGCACTATATAAGAACGATTAAATAATAATAATAAATAATAATAGGGCTAAGTTAGGGTTAAGTAAAGTAAGCAAAGTACTTAAAAATGGGGACGAAATATGACCCATTGTCAGCACAACGACTGTGGCGTTTCGGGAAAGTCATGATGATACTGTGTAACCTCGGCTGTGTGTGTGTGCGTGTGTGTGAGAATTTTTGTGTGTGCGGTGTGATGTTTGCGTGTGTTTGTGTGAGTGTGTTTGCGTGTATGTGTGTGTGTGTGTGTGTGTGTGTGTGTGTGTGAAAGAGAGAGAGAGAGCTTCTTCTTCTTCTGTTGCTGTTGTTGTTGATGATGATGTTGGCTTTAAAGATGTCGATGATTTTGCTGCAGCTGATGACTTTGAATGATGATAGTGATGATGAAGATGATGCTGGTGTTAAACGTAAACGTTTTGTGTGATTGCTGTTTTGATTGGTTTTTGAGCAAAGTGCCTGTGTCAATTGCTATAGGCACTTTGGCTCCGCTGAAGAACGGATCTTTATAACCTTATGAGTTGTCCATGTGCACGTAAATGGTGAATTGATACTATACGTACATGTAAATGATCACATTATTTTTAAACACACACACACACACCCACAAATACACACACACACACACAAACAGAAGTACCAGAATCATATAGACTGTTGCCGATTACACAACAAGGGTGTTATTGCTTCAGCCCTGTGGAGGAACCATTGTAAATGTCACAATAGGCTAGTTTGAACCCAGCACTAAGGCTTCTCGCCTCAAACGTTCAGCCTGCTTTGGCCTTTGTAACTTAAAGTCGATGCCTAGAAGACGACAGATGTCAGGTTGTTCTAAGTATGTGTAGGCTAAATCTTCGCTAAGGTAGGCAGTGACATCATCCAGCTGACCTATATCCGTCACCCCCGCAAGAGGGCGCTAAGGTATCACGGGAAATCGCGCGCTTTAGAAGACCACAGCGTTAAGATAAGTCAGTCTTGGTTAGAATCTCACCCGAGAAGGACGCACACGCTGAAAGATCTCGCTCAGAAGATTACGCAGGTGACGGGTGAAATTCATTCATCGCAGTATAGCCATAGCCTGACATCGTCAAAAAGGTAAATGATCGATCTTTTGTTTCACAGTGATTTATTGATAATATTGTTGGATTATGCTTGTGAAGTCTTGGCATGTTTAATAATTGAGAATGTTAGTAAAACTTTGCTTGACCACGTGGCTGACCACGGGACCGGTTTTCAACACCATGAGGTAGCCCCCACTGTCCAACTGTTGTTTCTCCTATGTGTATTATTGCAGACCAGTGGTTGTACCGGAGAATGTGTATATTGTTAATTACTTCTCCATGTGTTTATTTTAGCCATGATGTATGTATATATATATATATATATATATATATATATATATATATATATATATATATATATATATATATATATATATATATATATTTAATCACACTGTGAATTACCTTAATACATTTATTTGTTTAGCTCGGTCTGTGTTTAGGCTGGGGTACAGAGATAGATAGAAAAATGGTAAAAGATCACTGTCACACTAGCTTTCACACGGCTATGAATCATATGCAGTCCAGCCACTTGAGAACAGTAAAAATCACACATTTATTTCCTCTACTCTATACACGATCTTCGAAATACGAATCTAACTTAAAAGTTCAATTGTCAATGCGAATGGTTCGATCGCTGATAGTCTAGGCAGCTACTTTTTCTTCATCGGGCACTGGCTACTTTCTGCCATTAGGGTCAGCGTTCTTGAAGAGTGGACTACTGTGGTCCTGTTTATACAGAGTTTTAGTGCACGGTTTCTTGTTGCACTTAACTGTGGGGTTGAAGCGCTGCGTTGAGGTCGCTTCTACGACACGCTGTGTTGTCGTTGAGTCTTTGACTGTGTGGTTCGACGTTTGGGCTATCTGCGCTCAATGCTGTAGATACCTTGGCAGCCAACTGTACGCGTCGACATGGTTGTTGTCGTTTGCTGAGTTGGGCTCACGATATACCGCCTGCTGTCTGTAACATATGAGACGAAATTCTGCACAACCCTGAATAATAGGTCTGTGCAGAGCGTCTCACTGAAGGCCAAAGTAGCCCTCAGTGATAGCTCCACATCTCTATACATAAGCGACGAACATTCTGCTAAGTCTGTGGTCCACTGGAATCGCCACTCTAATTTCCTATACATATATAAATATAAATCGTGGCTGACTATTCACATAAAGAAATAATAATATTATAAACATTCTCGAGTACAGCCACTGGTCTGCAAGCATACATATAGGTTAAACAACAGTGGTTCCATCAGGGATACAACATGGCGTCGACCGGTCATGCTTGCCTCGTGGTCGGATTCTTCCAAGTGGTCACGCAAAGTGGACTAACAATTCAATTCTATGCATAGCAAATTCCTCAAACATAATTCAACAATAATATAAATACATCACGATGAAACAGAAGTATGTTCATTTACCTGTTTGACAATGTCAGGCCGTGGCTACTTGATTGAATTCGAATATTCAACAAGTACTGTTGTCTAATCTTCTCAGGAGAGATTCTGTCAGAGAGTACTGTGTACTGCTCAGCTTTTCAAACTCGACTCACTCTCTATCTCTCTCCTTGAACCAACCCGAACTGGTTCTAACTAACCTTAGCTGTGTTCTCATTGGCTGAACCATCTAAGTGGCTATAAAATTCGAAGCTCGATCGTAGGTTGCGATGATGTCACTAACTGTGCTTGTATTAAGCTACAACTGTGTTACGCATGATCACTTCTGTCGTCTGCTAGAGACTACAGTAACCTTCTAAGTTTAATTGACTAAACAAGCAAAAGCTCAAAGGCAGTGGAAACGGGGCTCTTGTGACTGACTCCCTCAACTGAAAAAAGGCGATGACTACTGGATTCGACCTTTTTCTAATACAGAGCCTAGTTTAACACTGCACTATCCTAGGGTCCTATTTACAAACTAGCTAAGTTTCTCTACCTGCGCTGCAATGCTATGCCAGGTAGCTATGGACACTAGTGACAGGGTTTTACTGGCCGGGGACGAATTCTGGTGCTGTGGCCCTTAGTTGTGTTCGGTGGCCGACATCGGATGCGTCCTCCACGAGATGGCGACTGAGGTAGTCGGCTCCGTGGTTCTCTTTGCCGGGGATGTACTCTATTTGGAAAGAGTATGCCTGAAGGGTGAGTGCCCATCTCATCAGGCGCGAGTTCAAGGACTTGGAGGCTGCCATGAACGATAGTGGTTGATGGTCCACCTGAACTGTGAAGTGTGTCCCATACAGGTAGAGTTGAAACTTCTGTATGGCCCAGACTAGTCCAAGGCATTCTTTCTCCGACGTGGCATAGTGTGTCTCGGCGGGTCTCAGTTTTCTGCTGGCGTAGGCGACAGGGAATAGCGTATCTGGGTTCTTGGGGTCGCGCTGTAGCAGTACTGCTCCGAGGCCTAAGTCACTTGCGTCGGTGCGTAGAACGAATGGCTGTGTCAAATCTGGTAGGTGGAGTACTGGCGCCGATGTCATTTTGTCCTTGAGGGTTTGGAATGCTGTCTCGCATTTGGCCGTCCATACGACTTTGTCCGGGGCGATTTTCCGGGTTCCATTTGTCAGTGGCACGGCGATGCTGTTGTAGTTGGGGATGAACTTCTGGTAGAAGCCGCAGAGCCCCAGAAACGACTGCACTTCCTTCTTGGTCTTGGGCCTAGGAGCGTCGAGCAGACATTTCACGGTCTTTTCTACAGGTCGCAGGCTTCCTTGACTTATGGTGTGTCCCAGGAATTCTAATTCCGTGAATCCAATCTGACACTTGGTGGGTCTTGCCGTCAATCCGGTGTCTCTGAGGCGGGCGAGTAGTCGTTGTAGGAGCGTGACATGTTCCTCCCACGTAGGTGTTGCTATGAGGATGTCGTCCATAAAAGAGTGTAGGTGCTCGCTGCTCAGGGGTGCCAGGAGTTTCCGCATCATTGCGCTGAAGATGCTGGGTGCGTTGTGGAGTCCGAATGGAAGTAAGTTGAACTCGAAGTGTCCTTCCATGGTGCTAAACGCTAGGTACTTTCTGACTTGTGGTTGTACTGGTATCTGATAGTACCCTTTGCTGAGGTCGATGCGTGAGAAGTACTTCGCTCGTTGTAGCTTGGCAAATAGATCTGTTTGGTCCGGGAGTGGCTCTGGCTGGAACTGCGTTACGGCATTCAGGAGTCTGAAGTCGATGCCCAGTCGATGCTCTCCGTTGGGTTTTCGCAACAATACCGTGCCTGCGCTGTAGGGTGAAGTAGACTCTGAGATGATTCCGGCTGCCAGTAAGGTGTCTATCTCTTCCTTGATGGCTCGCTGCTGCGACAGTGGCATCGGGTAGAGCTTCTGGCGGACGGGTGTTGGGTCGGTCACCGTTAGGGTTACTTCGACGAGGTCTGTCCTCCCTGGTCAGTCTGTGAGCACAGTCTGATGTTGTCGAATGACCTGTAGTACTTGCTGTTGCTGTTTGGCGGCGAGGTCTCCGTTGAGTATTACGTCCTTATGGGTCTCTTTGGAGTGCAGGGGATACTCTACTGCATTTGTCTCCATGTTTTCTCCTTCTTCCGCGATGGCGATGGCTAGCAAGTTGTGAGTGCTGGGGGTCGCTGGTCGGTCCGTATATTTCTTGAGGAGATTGATGTGGTGGTATCGGGCTCTCCCGTTTACCTCTACTTGGTAGACTGTCTTGGATTTCTTGGCAGTCACCCGGTACGGTCCTCTCCAAGCGATGTCCAGCTTGTTGGTTCCACTTGGGAGTAAGAGTAGCACTTGATCGCCGACTTGCAGTTCTCGGTCCTTCGCGTGGCGGTTGTAGTACTTCGCCTGACGGGCTCTTGCCTTCTTCAGTGCTTCACCAGCTTTCTTCCATTCTTCTTTGGACATTTAAGTTAATATAGTGATTAGAATTAGATATAGAATAGAGGATATATATTTGTGATATTTACTGTTAACAAGTGCCTGGACTACCTATGTTTCATAGCCATGCGAGAGCTAGTGTGTCAGTGAATCTTTACACTTTTCTCCCTATCTCTGTAACCCTATCCGCACACAGACCAGGCCAAACATATACATGTATTAAGATTAGTCATAGGGTGATCTAACTAGTCGATCCCCGCAGACGAAAGACGAGTGGGTAATAGCATTCTATTGTGCAGAGCCCAGCAACAATAGACCCACCGTCACAGTAAACAACTGCGCTATACAAAATCTCGCATTTGGTTTAAAGCCTGCTGGTGATGACAGCGGTCTGTACAACGGTAATATGCAGTGTTAGCTTCCAGTCATCTCACAACCAATACTGAGTCCCTTCCTACACCAAGCTGATCAATCCACTATCAGTAGGTCTACCTTGGCATTGATTTGACCACAAGGGCATTCTCAAGTTGAGTGCCTGTAGTGGTTCCTCTGTTGCACAGCGGCAGGCAGCACGTACAGTATGGGGCGCCATGTGTCCATTTATTCTATGTGACCATTCTATACATAGAATAAATTCTATGCACATAGAAAGAATTCTATGCACACAAAAAGCATTCATTAGTTGAAATTCCATTTATAAAAAAAGAAACCAATATTGTAAGTCATAGAATAAAATTCTTTGTATTGAATAACATTCTATAATATAGTGTAAAATGCTATGTCCATAATAAAATTCTATGTATAGAATAACATTTTATAATAGAGAATAAGATTGATGAATTCTATGTCATAGAATTCATTCTATGCTATAGAATTCATTCTATGTTATAGAATTCATTCTATGCTATAGAATAAATTCTATGTAATAGAATTCATTCTATGTCATAGAATTCATTCTATGTTATAGAATTCATTCTATGTCATAGAATTCATTCTATGTCATCTTATTCATTCTATGTTATACTATTCATTCTATGCTATAGAATTCATTCTATGTCATAGAATTCATTCTATGTCATAGAATTCATTCTATGTTATAGAATGAAATCAATATAAAAACCTTTTTTTAAATAGTAAAAACTGGGGCACTGTCAAGGTATAGAGAACATTTTGTATGGCATGGGACTGTATTGCAGAGAGATACACATTGCCACATCCCATCACCACACCACATCACTCTACATCAATGGCTGACGTACGTTCCTAATGCTATTATGCTATCCATTTTATTAACAGAAGGAACTATACATAAATGTGGGTGTTCTCACAAAGGGTGGCTAAATTCGCAACAGAGGTATTTATCTGAAAATAGGTTATGGGGGGACGCCTGGGGTGAAATAGTTTTTTTTTTGCAATAATTATTATGTCTCAGAGTTGTATCGCAATATTCGACCTTTAATTATATTAATTATTGCTTTTTATGAGTGTACAGTACGGTTATTTCTTCGATATTGAGCAAAAAGAACTGATTATTTAATTAGATTTTGTCACTATAAACCCTTACAGAACCTCAGCACATTGTAATGAAAAAGTAAGCACGCAGGGGCGGAGAGGGGGGGAGGGGAGGGTGTGACGTCAATTATTTTTATTGCTACGCGATCTACTCACATTACCGTCGAAGTCGTCTGCATCAAGAAACCTAAAGGCCCCGCCACACATGCCGATTGTGCAACGATTTTGTTTGCGATCCGATCGCGATTGCTACGTGATGACGTCAGAACAACTGCTTGGCTGCGGTCCGATTTGCAATCAGCTCGGTATCATGCGATTAGAGCCTGTTCTAATGTCTGATAAAGCCCGCAGAACGCTTGGCACGTCAGACATTTCTTCAGTTCTTGCGCGCGTGCACATGTCCCTTTATTCGTCAAAGCCTTTATTCGTCAATTTCACAAAGAATGACCTAGTTGCGCATAGAATGAACATTCTATATTATAGAATGCATTCTATGTTAAAGAATTCACATTCTATGTTATAGAATGGATTCTATAATATATAATGCATTCTATGTTAAAGAATGCACATTCTATGTTATAGAATGGATTCTATGTTATAGAATGAACATTCTATATTATAGAATGCATTCTATGTTAAAGAATGCACATTCTATGTTATAGAATGGATTCTATGTTATAGAATGAACATTCTAAGTTATAGAATGGATTCTATGTTATAGAATGAACATTCTATGTTATAGAATGAATTCTACGTTATAGAATGACCATTCTATGTTATAGAATGAACATTCTATGTTATAGAATGGATCTTATGTTATAGAATGAACATTCTATGTTATAGAATGAACATTCTATAACATAGAATGCATTCTATGTGCACCAAATGTAAAAAAATAATTCTATGAAAATAGAATGTATTCAGTGTTGCGAATAAAATCCATTTTATGTAAAAAAAAAAAAAGGTATTTTATGTCATACAATTCTTGCTGTGTAATACAATTAATTATATATATACATATAATTCATTTCACTCACATAAAATTAAAAAACACAACTAATAAATTGTAACAAAATTTAGAATTAAAAAAAAGATATTGTATGACACATCACCACATCGCATCATCACCACATCGATCACATCATCACATCACATCACTGCATCACATTGCTTCATCACCATCATCGTGAAAACGCACCACCACATAAAATCACATCACATCAACAAATCATCACATCACATCAGCCGACATCACAGCAGCAGCACATCTTCACATTGCAGCAGACAGCACATATCATGGCATCAGTGAATCACATCACATAATCTAATCACCCCACCCATCACATTTGTGGTGCAGTGTGGTGTGATTTAGAGTGATGTAGTGTGGTGATGTGATGTGGTAATGTGTATGTATGTATCTGCAATACAGTTCTATTATGCCTTAAACGCGAGTGAATCAGACCACATCATCACATAACCTAATCACTCTACCACACCTACCCATCACATTTGTGGTGCAGTGTGATGTAGAGTGATGTGGTGCGGTGATGGGATGTGGCAATGTGTATATCTCTCTGCAATACAGTCCCATGCCTTAAAAAATGTTCTCTATACCTCGACAGAGCCCCAGTTTTTACTATTTTTAAAAAAGTGTATGTATTGATTTCATTCTATAACATAGAATGAAGTCCATGACATAGAATGAATTCTATGACATAGAATGAATTCTATGACATAGAATGAATTCTATAGCTTAGAATAAAGAGGATAACATAGAATGAATAAGATGACATAGAATGAATTCAATGACATAGAATGAATTCTATAACATAGAATGAATTCTATAGCAAAGAATGAATTCTATGACATAGAATTTATTCTATAGCATAGAATGAATTCTATAGCATAGAATGAATTCTACGACATAGAATTCATTCTGTAACATAGAATTCATTCTATGCTATAGAATTCATTCTATGTTATAGAATTCATTCTATGTCATAGAATTCATTCTATGTCATCTTATTCATTCTATGTTATACTATTCATTCTATGCCTATAGAATTCATTCTATGTCATAGAATGAATTCTATGTCATAGAATTCATTCTATGCTATAAAATTCTTTCTATGCATATAGAATTCATTCTTTATTATAGAATTTATTCTATGTTATACAATTTATTCTATGCACATAGAATTCATTTTATGTCATATAATTTATTTTATGTTAAAGAATTCATTCTATGTTATAGAATGAATTGTATGCACATAGAATAAATTCTATGTTATAGAATTCATTCTTTGTAATAGAATTCATTCTATGTTATAGAATATAATTCTATGCATACTAATGCATTCTATAATATAGAATTGTATTACATACATAGAATCTTATTCTCTATTATAAAATGTTATTATATACATAGAATTTTATTATGGACATAGAATTTTACACAATATTATAGAATGTTATTCTATACAAAGAATTAATTTTATTCTATGACTTACAATATTGGTTTCTTTTTTTATAAATGGAATTTCAACTAATGAATGCTTTTTGTGTGCATAGAATGCTTTCTATGTGCATAGGCTTTATTCTATGTATAGAATAGTCACATAGAATAAATGGACACATGGCGCCCCATAGTACAGAGCCTTACCATGGACCCTATATACTACATAGAGTCCATGGCCTTACACAAGGCTATCATTCGTAAAACTGTGTGCTATCTATCGCGGAAACATCTACAGGCATCCTACTTGAGTAATGTTCCAGTAATTTGAAGCCCCAAGACCTAGTCAATCTTTTAAAGTCTGAACTACACTTATCATCATGTTTGCCACTGTTACTTTTAGCGTTGACCTATATCAGCTGTGAGCAAACAGATGGGCGTTCTATTTCCCGTCAATACTCTTCCACACAGCTTGGAACGCATTGTTCATCGTGGATCATCCTACGTCAAACCCACTGAAAGGATTTGAATGCCCGAGCCTTGACCTGTGTACACGGGGTTTATGGCATTACAACACTACAGGGTGTTTTATTGATTTATGTCATCCCTTCAGTCCTGATTTGGCTCGGAAGAGTCCGCTGGACCTAAAGCAATAATCATGTAATGTAATGTAATGTCATCCCTAATGGCATTACAACACTACAGGATGTTTTATTAATTTATGTCATCCCTAATCTATAGCGCACATCCAGCTCCACAGCCGCTCAAGGCACACCGACTCAACCAAAGCTTTTAGGTTATGAGGTTAGTTCTGCTATAAATAGCTTCGCCGATAGCTTCGCCGGTGCTTCTTTCCTATCCTTTCACTGGAATGGAGGGTGTAGGCAACTCAAAAAGCATGCACTAGGATCCTCCTCATCAATTGGGATATTGTGATGGTTTGGGATATTGTGATGTTTTGAACATAGCACACTCGTGCAATAATGATTACAGAGCGATTTGTCACTGACATTCAGTTTAGAGTTGACGACATGCAGTGCTTCATCATTTGCGCTCGAAGTGGAAATCGATGAAAGGAAATGTTCTTTTCTTTGCATAAAGGTTTTTACGTCGGAGTTAGAGCATCCAAACGCCGCACAGTACTTCACCATTTTCAAACTCGATCACGCTGTGTTATTTCCGCAGCACGTGGCCGCCACGCCTTTGTGCATAGCGCCCATTCAGGTAATCGGTATGCACAACACCGACCAAAAGGACCTACTTGAATTCATCGTCCGCATGCATGCGGAGTACAATTTCAACGCGTGCATGCATGAACAGCGATCGTCTATTTCAGCTCGCTATGCTGCACGAGCGCGCGTGGCTGGCAGTCGGAAGTGTGACTGACAGGGCGAAACTGGCACGCGAGTTCTTACTACCAACGACCTCCAAGTTTACTACGTAGAGGACAAGTTTTATATTGAGAGAGAGAGAGTGAGTGAGAGAGAGAGAGAGCATGTGCAGACTGAAGGTAGACAAACAGCACGTGCAGAGAGAGAGAGAGAGAGAGTGGATGCGAAGAATTAAATTCTGTGTGGAGATAGAGTTGGATATATACGTCGTGCAGATTGCTAGAGAGATGTGACGGTCAAGAACCAGAGATACTGGCGGTTGACTAGTTTGTACTTGGCCTAAACAGAACGTCAGCATACAAAAGGAGCAATGCAGTGAAATGAAAACACACAAAAGCAAAAACGATGTACTGACTTTAATTTTTATTTATATTTTTAATGGAGAAACAATTTTGTGCGTACAGGATTTCGGTGGCGACCATCTCTTAATGAGCAGCTATATGAACTAGTACGTGATTGTTAGAACAATCCATTCATAAAATTGTTTAATACTTTGTATAGACGGTATATTACAAGTGTACATTAAAAAGGAGAGCACAGAGTTAGAAATGGAGCAATTGTCCAGAGCTCAAGTTTAGAGAATTGTGCAGATCGATTGTTTCACATCTTATTTCTGATGTTAAAACTTTCAGCCTACAAATGACATTTTCGATAAACATTGCACAGTGCTTTTAAATGAATTACAGCAAAACAGCGAGTGTTATAGCAGAGTCATATTATTCACTTGTGTAAACACTCGGTGATTACGTTACACAAGCCATCAATTTGTCATCACTCTTTAGACAGCCAACAAACTGTCAACATTATATTTACAGTGTTATAAACAGATTTGAAATTTCAAATTAAAAAAAAAGAAATAAAAAAAAACTAAAGAGAACAAATAAATAAGAATAAAAGGAACTAACTAAATAAACAGTGTATTCGTGAACTGTATTTTGTTGAAGTAGATGCTATGTACCTAAAGCGTAGGTCTTGCTACTTGTCCGTGCAGCGTGGTGGGTCTGGCACAGTGACCAGTGGCTCGAGCAACTCTCTGAGCTGAGAACCGCACCCTATAAGGACGGTCTGTGTACAAAGCGTCTTACAAGCGCAGTTGGACGCACTGAGCAGGTTTTAGTGTACAAAGCGTCTTACAAGCGCAGTTGGACGCACTGAGCAGGTTTTAGAATGATATATATGAGCGATAGATAGGACCCAGTAATCATCGCCATTGGAGTACTTGATCAATCAACAATCCCTTCCCGACACCTGCGGTTTTTTTACAACTATTGATGAATTGTTCCGTCTGCTGAGGACTTCATGCTTTAAAAAGGTAAGTTTGTTTATTTTGTTTATTTTTCGCTGTGTTTTCTTCTTCGTTCTTTCCTTATTTTTCTGTGTTGTTGTTGTTTATTTGTGTTTGTTTAGTTGCTTTTGAAAATAAATCCCACGTCTTCTTTCTTCTATTGTGTTGGTAAAACGTTGTCAACAATAGTATCCACCTGTGAAGCAGTTTGCGAGTGTCAGATGCCATTGACATTGTTCAGGGGAGACAAAAAGGTGTATGCAGTACACAAGTGATAAAGCTTGTCTCGCCTCAAGAGGTGGGACTACGGTTAAACACGCGCGCTCTCCTTCCAAATCTACATGTATAATTAGGACTATAAACTCCCCCATTTCCCAATCCATACCTAGGCCTACGACTGAAGATTTGGCATTGAAGCTTATTAATATCATCTTGAATATAAACGTTTGTTTAGATTCACTCATCTGTGCTGTGAAAAGATCGAAGAATATGAAATATCCATTTTCCCTTTTGTACTAGCTGCCAATGGTTGGCTGTTACAGATGTGTGCCATAGATACAGATGGCTATGTGGCTGTGTTTTCATGTTGTTGGATTATGTGGAAATCATGGGATTGATTTTCCAAAGCATGAGAGGACACTTGAATGAAGTCCTCGAAAAAAACATCGTCATGAGACAAAACAGTGTCCACCATTTTGGCTGGTTGGCCAAGGGAATGGGGAAGAGCTTAACTTTTGGAAAGACAATTCATTGCCCCAAATAGTTGTACAGTTAAGTCTAGGGTTGCAGTGTTGGTAGTGTTGAGCAAGGTTATGTTTCGACAGTGACTGCCGGCCAGCGGAATAAGGGAGACTCAATCCTATCTTCATGACCATGTGCGGGGTTCACTTTTGTAGTGTGTAATTGTCATTTCATTTGGGTTGTTATTGGTAGAATGTGTTTAAGGAATAGATGATGGTTGATAATGTATGTGTTAAGGGAATAGAGGATGGTTCATAAAGGAAACGGTAGTGAAGGCGAAAAGTCAGTTGAATTCTGTTAATAGCAATAGCTGAATAGTACAGTTTTGTTTGCCTTAGTTATACTCGCCAGAAGTGACTGTTCACTAGTACAGTACTGACTGCTCACTAGTACAGTACTGACTGTTCACTAGTACAGTACTAGTAAACAGTCACTTCTGGCGAGTATAACTAAGGCCAACAAAACGTTTGATCGCGTATTACCTGTCACGAATATAGGGGGTTGGGGGGATGAGGATCAGCAATTATTCCCCCGCGCTGTGTTGCCTCCCTTGACTAGGCCAACTTGCGGCGACATTCAGGGAAATAATGCTGGGAATACTAAAGAATGATAGACAGTTGAAAGGCCAGACGAGAAGAATACAAACTAAACTAGTGGAGAATTTGAACAAGGGGAAGTCGGATGTTATAATATAATATTAGACAATTTATTAAATAAATGCAGGTCAGGCGTAGGAGGTAGGCTATACGGCTGAGTCACTAGAGAGGGTCTGTTAACGTCCAGAGTATCGTGGAGTTATTCTGGGTTAGCTGTCTGGGGGTTACTGGGGCGATTGTGGACTGATATCATCATAAGGCAAGGGGGTATCTGGCTGCTTTCACGTGGTAAGCCAGATGTTCCGAGAATTGTGGTGTGCGCTGGGTGCGCACTTAGCTGCTATGGCGTATAGGCGGTGGTTGCCTCAGGATTCTGGATGGCGATTGCGCAAGGGTCCAGTCGCGAGCATCCGTCTTCCAATCCAGGTCACTGGGTCGAATTCTCGGGTAATAGGGGCGGTGGTGCAATCAGTCTACGTAGCTGACCGGTTGCTGTAATTCTGCTTTCAGCGCTTCACGGTGTCAACCAGGAGATCTGGGTTGCACGCAGCGGGTCTTGAGTTTCGTAGCAGCCCGGTATAAGGGCCCGTTCTGGAATGAAGTATTGACTCAGGATCAGAGGTGCACGCACACTCTGGATGCCGCGCCGGTTAGCGCGCATGCCAGTCAGATTTTCGAATTTGGACGCACCGGCCAAGACTTGACCGGTTCGTTCCAACTGTCCAACAATTTCAACAATGGCTATTGGGCTTGGTGGAGTTTACTGGCGGCCGCTAATAGATAATAACTTCGGCGCCCAAGATGGGGGTATGGACAGCAGGGGTGGATATTTACACAGCAGGATCAGGGGAGGAAGCAAACGGGATAATTACAGGACAATGGGGATTATAGGCAAGGGTGCTTTACTGGGGAGCTTTAATCTAAGTAACAGGACAACATGGCATGGGAGATTTATACAAGAGTCTAGGCAGGGGAATATACATATATAAATACAAGCATGGCATGAACAGCAATCAAAATGCAGATAGTGGATACAAGAAGCAAAATGCATATCACAAGCAACACATCAAGACAAACCACAGACACGGACGTAAGTATCTACAAGACATACGAACATGTTGGGAAATCGACGGGTGATGGGAATGCTAAATGATATGAAATAAGTCTCCACTCTTACCTTGACCAAGGAACGGGTAGAAACACAAGAATATTGTCGGAGCTCAGCGGTCGCAACGAAGGTGCGGACGTGTCTCGGAGCAGTGTGTTTACTCGGGCTGCTGGAATTGGACTGACGCCTGAGTCTACCTATTCTGGGGCTCCAAGGGGCTATCCCGAGGGGCGTGGCTTGGGTGGCTTGGCCAGCGGGCAAGAAAGTAGAAACTGGACGCGAGCAGCGCCTGGGGTAATCGTACGCTTGTGACATTACCTATAACTGTTCGTCTACCCTATATACATTTACTTAATCCTCTACCACCAAACACACACTCTATAGGCCTTGTCCTACCCAGTCACCAAACACGCACTCTATAGGCCTTGTCCTACCCAGTCACCAAACACGCACTCTATAGGCCTTGTCCTACCCAGTCACCAAACACGCACTCTATAGGCCTTGTCCTACCCAGTCACCAAACACGCACTCTATAGGCCTTGTCCTACCCAGTCACCAAACACGCACTTTATAGGCCCTGTCCTACCCAGTCACCAAACACGCACTCTATAGGCCCTGTCCTACCCAGTCACCAAAGACGCACTCTATAGGCCTTGTCCTACCCAGTCACCAAAGACGTACTCTATAGGCCCTGTCCTACCCAGTCACCAAAGACGTACTCTATAGGCCCTGTCCTACCCAGTCACCAAACACGCACTCTATAGGCCCTGTCCTACCCAGTCACCAAACACGCACTCTATAGGCCCTGTCCTACCCAGTCACCAAACACGCACTCTATAGGCCCTGTCCTACCCAGTCACCAAAGACGTACTCTATAGGCCCTGTCCTACCCAATCACCAAACACGCACTCTATAGGCCCTGTCCTACCCAGTCACCAAAGACGTACTCTATAGGCCCTGTCCTACCCAGTCACCAAACACGCACTCTATAGGCCTTGTCCTACCCAGTCACCAAACACGCACTCTATAGGCCCTGTCCTACCCAGTCACCAAAGACGCACTCTATAGGCCCTGTCCTACCCAGTCACCAAACACGCACTTTATAGGCCCTGTCCTACCCAGTCACCAAAGACGCACTCTATAGGCCCTGTCCTACCCAGTCACCAAAGACGCACTTTATAGGCCTTGTCCTACCCAGTCACCAAAGACGCACTCTATAGGCCCTGTCCTACCCAGTCACCAAAGACGCACTCTATAGGCCCTGTCCTACCCAGTCACCAAACACGCACTCTATAGGCCCTGTCCTACCCAGTCACCAAACACTCTATAGACCTTGTCCTACCCAGTCACCAAACACGCACTCTATAGACCCTGTCCTACCCAGTCACCAAAGACGTACTCTATAGGCCCTGTCCTACCCAGTCACCAAAGACGTACTATATAGGCCCTGTCCTACCCAGTCACCAAAGACGTACTCTATAGGCCCTGTCCTACCCAGTCACCAAAGACGCACTCTATAGGCCCTGTCCTACCCAGTCACCAAAGACGTACTATATAGGCCCTGTCCTACCCAGTCACCAAAGACGTACTCTATAGGCCCTGTCCTACCCAGTCACCAAACACGCACTCTATAGGACATGTCCTACCCAGTCACCAAAGATGTACTCTATAGGCCCTGTCCTACCCAGTCACCAAAAGACGTACTCTATAGGCCCTGTCCTACCCAGTCACCAAAAGACGTACTCTATAGGCCCTGTCCTACCCAGTCACCAAACACTATAGACCTTGGCCTACCCAGTCACCAAACACGCACGCTTGAAGCCGCGTGGTTTAGTCACACATAGGGTCAAAGGTTACAGGGCTATGGCATTGGTGTAGCGTTAAAGGAGGGAAATTACTCCCTGTAAGAACAGAAATGCCCATTGGACAATTGATTCTGGCTTTAGCGGTGGATTTAAGCCCACTGTATGATTGAATAATGTAACAACAGAAGCCCGCTGTGTGATTGAGTAATGTAACAACAGAAGCCCGCTGTATGATGATTGAGTAATGTAGCAACAGAAGCCCGCTGTATGGTTGAGTAATGTAACAGCAGAAGCCCGCTCTATGATTGAGTAATGTAGCAACAGAAGCCCGCTGTATGATTGAGTAATGTAAAACCAGTGCCAGTTTTATGGTAAACTCCTTTTTGCCCCAAACAAACAAAACTTTGGAATACGATCCTTTTAAACTGCTTAGAACGGCCATATGTGTAGATCTAAATACTTTTTTTTTGTCAAGTGTGATCTGTGTAGACCTAAATACTTTTTTCTTGTCAAGTGTGATCTGTGTAGACCTAAATACTTTTTACTTGTCAAGCGTGATCTGTGTCACGAAGAAAGGGATTTGGGGGAAGGGGGTAAGCTCTTAATCTCTAGCGCTGTGTTATCTCCTTTGATAGATCAACGTGCGATGACATTCCAGAGACTAAGGCAAGGCCAAATTAATAAGTGATAAACAGAGTAAAGACGAGATGGAAAGTAAATGTACTAGTTAAGAAATACACAGTCAAAGGCCAGTCAAGGAAATTGCGATTTCTGTAACTATCTACTTTTAATAATTTGAAAAGGGAGAGTCCCGGTCAGATTGTTCTGGGGTGATTCATCGGCGTGGCGTCTCTAATACTGAGTAGTCTGGTGATATTGGGGAAAGTCAATCGTATGGGTACTAGAGCTATCGTAGACTGATCACATCATCGGGTGAGAGAGTATCTGTATGGGGGCCAGAGTTTCTGTGATATCTGGCGAGTGGGGGGTCTCTCAGGCTTAGGCACTTAGCTGGGGACTGCAGTGCGGCGGGTTGTCCAGGATCCTCTGGATGGCTTGCCAGTGGTGGTGCAAGATGCTGTTCAGTGGTCACGCGAAGATGACTCACTGACCACGAGTGCAAGTGGTGTTGTCTTTGTTGTGGCACAGGCGTTGAACTTGGCTTACGTTGCTAGTCAGTTCAGAAATAGCGAAGTCCCAAATCATGCGTCTCATTGACCTCCCGGGTTGTCGGGGGCCTGCAGCGGGTCAGAGATTGGGAGATGATTCCAGTCCGGGGCGATGCGTCCGGCACAGGAACCCGTCTGCAACGTGTACAGACGCTGTATCAGCTGGGGATAGGGATAATGCGAATTCTGGGCCTGTGGTTATAGTCACCCTTATCAGAATTCAAATTGGCTTGACCGGTCATGAGTGGAGCCGGTGCAAATACCAACAGTCAAACAATGCTACTAGATTTACTGGGGCAAAGTGGAGGTTATGGGCAGCCACTAGTAAAAAGATACATTCGGCGCATTGGATGGGTTTGGCAACAGGGCAAACCTTTATACATTTGGGAAGCATGGTGGAAGGCAATAATAAGGGTACAGGACAAATGGGATGTAGGTCTGGGCTGTACTTGGGATTCTAATCTATAGGGAGGGGTTGGCATGGCATGGAATATCATACATGGGGTAACGGAGTATACAAGCATAAATTCAAACATGACATGAGATATATACAAGGTAGAAAGTATGTGCAAGGGAGAAAATACAAGTCATAGCAATACATCAAGGCAAAATTATAAACATGAACATACATACTGACAGGACGCATGAACATGATGGTGGACGATAGGTGACGGGGTTGCTATATGACAAGGAGTAAATTCCCTCTCTTACCTTGGTTTAAGACGGGTGGAAGCACAAGGATACTGACGAAACTCAGGGGTCGCTCGGTGATGGCGGCGTGGATTCGCAGGTTGTGGCTTCGAGGTAGGGAAGTTAGCATCTGACACTAAGTCTTGGTCAGTAGCAGACTTTAAGCAGGGCGCCCTCGGGGGCGGGGCTTAAGAGACTGTGCGAGCTTGCTAGGTAGAGATGGCTGGTCAAGAGGAATGACGGCAGGTCTGAGGCTATCGTCGCTGGCTGTGCGGGGTTGGTCGAATGGTTGCGGCCAGGCCTCAGGGATGCAATTGTCCGCCTCGTCACAGAGGCCCCCCCAAGGAAAAAGGCGAGGACGTAGGACTCGACGAAGGCGCGGCCAATCAGCTCTGAGGTCGGCTGCCGGGTGCGACGATGGGTTGCGATGATCCGGGTGATGCGGGCGATGCAGGGTTCCGGGTACGATGGCGGGTGCCCAAGGCTGGGGTCCGCGGAGCTGCCGGGTTTCGGCTACGGTTAGTGGGCGGCGGCAGGAATGAAGGCTGGGGCGTCGGCCCTCAGGGGCGACTCGATGGAGTCGGTTGCGGGGTGACGGCTGAGGAAGTCTGCGCCGTGGTTGTCTTTCCCAGGGATGTGTTCCAGCTGGAAAGAATATGCCTGGAGCAGCAGAGCCCACCTCATTAGCCGGGCGTTGAGCGATTTGGAGGTCGCCAAGAAGGAAAGTGGTTGGTGATCCACTTGGACTGTAAAGTGCGAACCGTAGAGATACAGTTGGAACTTCTGGACTGCCCAGACGAGGGCGAGACACTCCTTCTCCGAGGTGGCGTAGTTTTGTTCGGCCGGCTTGAGTTTCCGGCTGGCGTACGCGACGGGGAAGAGCGTCGGGGCGTCCGGGGAGTCCCGTTGGAGCAGAACGGCTCCGAGGCCTACGTCGCTGGCGTCTGTGCGCAGGACGAAGGGCTGTCCGTGGTTGGGGAGTCGGAGGACTGGCTGGGACGTCAGCTTGTCCTTGAGCTCCTGGAAGGCAGCTTCGCATTGCGGGGTCCAGATGACTCGGTCCGGTGCGGCTTTCCGGGTCAGGCTTGATAGTGGCGCGGCGATTCCGTTGTAGCCGGGTACAAACTTCTGATAGAAGCCACTCAGTCCCAGGAAGGACTGAACATCTTTCTTGGTCTTGGGGCGTGGCGCGTCTCGAAGGCGCTGGACGGTCTTTTCCAGAGGCCGGAGCTGTCCACGGCTGATGGTGTGGCCAAGAAATTCCAGCTCTTGGTAGCCGAACTGGCATTTGGTCGGCCGGGCAGTAAGGCCAGCTTCTCTGAGGCGGCGCAAGAGTTGGCGCACCACTCGCAGGTGCTCCTCCCATGTCTCCGTTGCGACGAGTATGTCGTCCATAAAAGAGTGTATGAACGGACAGTGGAGGGGGTCCAACAGCTTCCGCATCATCGTGCTGAAAATACTTGGGGCGTTGTGCAGACCAAACGGCAGAACGTTAAATTCATAGTGGCCGTCCATCGTGCTGAAGGCTAGGTACTGGCGGGATGAAGGGTGCACGGGAATCTGATAAAAGCCTTTGCTCAGGTCCACCCTGGAGAAGTATCGGGCGGATTGTAGCTTTGCGAACAAGTCCGTGGGGTCGGATAGGGGTCCGGGCACGAACTGGGTTACAAGGTTCAACTGCCGGAAGTCGATACAGAGGCGATGTTCTCCGCTGGGCTTCCGTGACAGAACTATTCCTGCGCTGTAGGGGGAACGGGAGGGAGCGATGACTCCGGCTTGTAGCAGAGCCTCTACTTCCGTTCTTACCACTTGCTGCTGGGATAGTGGGACGGGGTACGGTTTCTGGCGGACGGGAGTGGGGTCCGTTAGGGTCAGTCGAACTTCTTCCAGGTCCGTCCTCCCAGGAATGTCGGTGAGGACTTCCCTGTACTCTGCTACGATGGCGCGTAGCTGGCGTTGCTGGCCGGCGGGGAGTGAGGAGTCCAGAGAGACGTCCCGGAAGGATTCCTTCCCTTTGAGCGGAAATTCGGCGACGCCGGTCTCTGTACCATCCACTTCGACGGCCAGCGCGACCGTGAGTAGTGAGTGGGAGTCTGGGGCGGGTGTAGGTTGCTCCAGGTACCGCTTGAGCAGATTGATGTGGTGGGTCCTGGGTTTTCCGCCTACCTCGATGCGATAGGTGGTGCGCGAGAGCTTCTCGAGCACCGGGTAGGGTCCTTGCCAAGCTATGTCTAGCTTGTTTGTGCCGCTGGGGAGAAGCAGTAGGACTTGGTCTCCTACCTGTAGCTCTCGGTCCCGGGCGCGGCGGTTGTGGTAGCGGGCTTGTCGCTCTCTCGCCTTCTTCAGGTTGGCGGAGGCGGCTTTCCATGTTGCCTTGAGGGTTTCTTGTAGCTTCGTGACGTATTTTGTGGCGTCGACCGGTGCCTCGTCCAGTTTGGCGTCGGTCCAGCTACGTCGTAAGGCGGCTAGAGGTCCGGAAAGGGGTCTTCCAAAAAGCAGCGTGGAAGGCGTGTATCCGGTGGAGGTGTGCGGGGTCTCTCGATACGCGAAGAGCGCTGACGCGACGTATGTGTCCCACGCTTCCGGCTGTTCGTCGGCGATCTTGCGGATGATCGAGATAAGTGTCCCGTTCAGGCGCTCGACCTGTCCGTTGCTAGCGGGGTGGTAGGGTGGAGTCCGGATATGGCGGATGCGGAGTAATTGGAAAACCTCCTGCATAAGTTTTCCGGTGAACTGGGACCCGTTGTCGGTCAGGATGTTGTCCGGGAATCCGACTCGAGTGAATATGGTGACGAGCGCGTCGGCGACTCGGGCGGCGTCGATCTTCGGGAGGGGAACGGCTTCGCACCACATCGAGCAGGCGTCGACGAGGGTTAGTAGGTACTGGTTCCGCTTCTTGGTCCGCGGGAGGGGTCCTACAATGTCAACAGCCACTCGCTGGAAGGGCGTTCCGACAACGACGGTGGGGCTGATAGTGACTGGTACGGTGTGGTGGCGGGGCGAGTATCGTTGGCACTGGCTACATGACTTGACGTAGCGCTTCACGTCATCGGTCATCCCGGGCCAGTGATATTGAGCGCTGATTCGTAGAGTGGTCGCTCCTATGCCCATATGTCCGCTTAGGGGCATGCTATGGCCAAGCTCCAGGATTTGGGGGCGAAGTGTCGCAGGTACGACCAGTTGTGTATGGTCGTCCTATTGGCGGAAGAGGAGTCCGTCTTCGACGAAAAAGTCCCCGGACTTGGGTGGAGTGCGTGCGGCGGGAAGTTTTCCGTAGCACTTGCGGAGGGTGGCGTCGCTTTCTTGGGCCTTCCGGATCTGTTCCGGCATCTGGTTGGGAATCGGGGGTGGAGTCGCGGCTGTCTTCGCCTGTGCGCGCGTCTGGACGGCGGCCATCGATTCCACAGGCTGGGGCGGCATCCCCAAGAAAACGTATCGGCATCCTAAAATTAAGTCGTACAGGGGCTGGTCCATTACTGCAGCTTGAATGGTCCCCGTTACGTACCGGCTGGTTACTTGGATCCGGGCTATAGGGAGCGTGGTGCTGGGTTGGGACGCGTCGGCCAACTTCAGGGTGATAGTCTCGCCGGTCAGGTCTTGTTCCCTGATGAGCGAGCGGCGGACGACGGCGTCGAAGGTAAGTCCAGTGTCGTAGAGACAGTGGGCTCGGCGATCGTTGACTGTCACTTGCTCGGTGACGGCAGGTCGATCGGCGGGAGTAGCGACGGGGGTGACAGGGGTCCCGTCGGGGGTAACTTGGCGTAGGGCTAGTACGGTACCTTGTTTGCGACGCTGGTCGCTGATGCGTCGAAAACATTTCTCCCGGGTGTGTCCTCTGCGTTGGCAGTAGCCGCAGAAGAGCTCGGTGCTCCGCTTCCCTGGCTCTGCGGTGAGGGTTGGGCGTCCTTTGGGCGGCGGTGGACGGTGGTTCGCCGGCGGGACTGGCCGGCGAGGCGGGTGGCGGGTATCTGGCGACGAGGGTGCGGGGGGATCACGGCGAGGCTGTCTGTCGTCGGGATGGGCGGTGAGGTATCGATCCGCGACGATGATCAAGTCTTCAAGGCGGGCGGCGCCTTGTTCGGCGGCGAATGTCCGGAGTTCCGCCGGCATGGTGCCTCGAAGTTGCTCGGCGAGCATCAACTCTAGTAATCCGTCATAGGTCCTGGGTTCGTCAGTTTGCTCAATCCATTTATCCCGTAGCGTAGCTAGACGGTCGGCAAACTGCGTGAACTTCTCCCCTCTCTCTCTCCGGGAGTTCCGGAAACTCTTGCGATAGTGCTCACCTGAGAGCTCAAAACCATGTAGTAGGGCTCTCTTGAGGGCGGGATAGTCTCCCTCCTCGGAAGTCGGTGTCTTGGCTAGAATCTCATAGGCCTTTCCCTTGAGGCCATGACTGAGCTTGCGATACCAGTGCTGGGAGTCAAGACCGTTTTCCCTCGCGACTCGCTCGAATCGGGCGAGGTAGACTTCAATTGTTTCGTCCCGATCGACGAATGGGTCCAGGGGGAAGTTCATCCCCGGAATCGGCGGGGGGGGGGGGGGGGGGGGGGGGGTGCGGGTATTCCGGTGCTGGTGGCGAAACTGGGGCGAGGAGCGAATAATCTTCGCTAGCGGGCGAAGCGATCCCTAACTCGCGGCGGTCGCGCTCAAGCTGGAGGAGTGCTTGGCGCCGTTCGAGCTCCCTGTCTTTTCTCTTCTCTTCGAGCGCCGCGACCCTCTCGTCCTCCTCCTTCTTCCTTGCGGCGGCTCTCTCCTCCTCTGCTATTCTATCCTTCGCCTCCTCTCTTCTCCGCTCGGCGGCCCTCTCCTCCTCTGCAAGCTTCCGGGCGGCGGCCCGCTCCTCCGCGGCGAGGCGCTCCTTCTCTTCCTCCTTTTTCCGGGCGGCGGCCCGTTCCTCCGCGGCGATGCGCTCTTTCTCCTCCTCCTTCTTCAGTGCCGCGGCTCTTTCTTCCTCCTGCCTCTTCGCATCTCGCTCTTTGGCCCTCTCCTCCCTCTTCAACTTTTCCTCTGCCACGTCAGCCTCCACGTTCGCCAAGACGTAGTCTTTAAGTTCGGTGCCGGCGAGCCCTAAGCTCTCGCCAATACTCTTGTACTTAAGAGCAAGCTCTCCCCGGTCGGCCATGGTAAGAGAGGTAACTTACCCTGCAAAAGGTCCTAACCGGGATGAGGGGCACACACAAGGGGTACACTGACGGAAAACAGGGGGGTGGGCTGGATGAGCTACGATGAAAACTGCAAAGGGGCGAATACAACACAACCACAAAGACAAAATGCAATCAATCAAAAAATCACAAAAATGAATGCAAGAAAAAAGCCTGTTGAGAGATCACCACTCGGGAAAACCAGTGAGGGACCTATGGGCTATGCTAACTACTACTAAGCTTGGAGGGCTGGGGTGGAAATCTAGCTAAGTCCTAAGTCTAGTCAAGTTGGGATGGGAGCCTAAGTCTTTTGTCTTGTCGGGTTGGAGGGGGGAAACCTAAGTCTTCTAGTCTCGTCGGGTTGGAGGGGGGAAACCTAAGTCTTTGGTCTCGTCGGGGTCGCCAAAATTAATGTCACGAAGAAAGGGATTTGGGGGAAGGGGGTAAGCTCTTAATCTCTAGCGCTGTGTTATCTCCTTTGATAGATCAACGTGCGATGACATTCCAGAGACTAAGGCAAGGCCAAATTAATAAGTGATAAACAGAGTAAAGACGAGATGGAAAGTAAATGTACTAGTTAAGAAATACACAGTCAAAGGCCAGTCAAGGAAATTGCGATTTCTGTAACTATCTACTTTTAATAATTTGAAAAGGGAGAGTCCCGGTCAGATTGTTCTGGGGTGATTCATCGGCGTGGCGTCTCTAATACTGAGTAGTCTGGTGATATTGGGGAAAGTCAATCGTATGGGTACTAGAGCTATCGTAGACTGATCACATCATCGGGTGAGAGAGTATCTGTATGGGGGCCAGAGTTTCTGTGATATCTGGCGAGTGGGGGGTCTCTCAGGCTTAGGCACTTAGCTGGGGACTGCAGTGCGGCGGGTTGTCCAGGATCCTCTGGATGGCTTGCCAGTGGTGGTGCAAGATGCTGTTCAGTGGTCACGCGAAGATGACTCACTGACCACGAGTGCAAGTGGTGTTGTCTTTGTTGTGGCACAGGCGTTGAACTTGGCTTACGTTGCTAGTCAGTTCAGAAATAGCGAAGTCCCAAATCACGCGTCTCATTGACCTCCCGGGTCGTCGGGGGCCTGCAGCGGGTCAGAGATTGGGAGATGATTCCAGTCCGGGGCGATGCGTCCGGCACAGGAACCCGTCTGCAACGTGTACAGACGCTGTATCAGCTGGGGATAGGGATAATGCGAATTCTGGGCCTGTGGTTATAGTCACCCTTATCAGAATTCAAATTGGCTTGACCGGTCATGAGTGGAGCCGGTGCAAATACCAACAGTCAAACAATGCTACTAGATTTACTGGGGCAAAGTGGAGGTTATGGGCAGCCACTAGTAAAAAGATACATTCGGCGCATTGGATGGGTTTGGCAACAGGGCAAATCTTTATACATTTGGGAAGCATGGTGGAAGGCAATAATAAGGGTACAGGACAAATGGGATGTAGGTCTGGGCTGTACTTGGGATCCTAATCTATAGGGAGGGGTTGGCATGGCATGGAATATCATACATGGGGTAACGGAGTATACAAGCATAAATTCAAACATGACATGAGATATATACAAGGTAGAAAGTATGTGCAAGGGAGAAAATACAAGTCATAGCAATACATCAAGGCAAAATTATAAACATGAACATACATACTGACAGGACGCATGAACATGATGGTGGACGATAGGTGACGGGGTTGCTATATGACAAGGAGTAAATTCCCTCTCTTACCTTGGTTTAAGACGGGTGGAAGCACAAGGATACTGACGAAACTCAGGGGTCGCTCGGTGATGGCGGCGTGGATTCGCAGGTTGTGGCTTCGAGGTAGGGAAGTTAGCATCTGACACTAAGTCTTGGTCAGTAGCAGACTTTAAGCAGGGCGCCCTCGGGGGCGGGGCTTAAGAGACTGTGCGAGCTTGCTAGGTAGAGATGGCTGGTCAAGAGGAATGACGGCAGGTCTGAGGCTATCGTCGCTGGCTGTGCGGGGTTGGTCGAATGGTTGCGGCCAGGCCTCAGGGATGCAATTGTCCGCCTCGTCACAATCTGTGTGGACCTAAATACTGTTTTCTTGCCAAGTGTGATCTGTGTAGACCTAAATACTTTGTTCTGGTCGAGAAATGTGATCTTTGGAAATATTTTTGTCTTTTTAAAAGGTTTCTGTTTAATGTTAGATCTGTGATAGAAGTAAAGGAAAGATTTTGTCTAGCCGGTGTAATTATGTTTGCTCTAAGTTGATAACGAGGCAACGAATCGATCCATCGTTGTTACAAAGGGAGAGGGAGCAGGGGAGATGTGAGAGGGAGAGGTGAAGGAAAGAGAGAGAGTGAGAGAGAGAGAGAGAGAGAGAGAGAGAGAGAGAGAGAGAGAGGAACAAGCACAAAGAGGAGAAGAAATAGAAGAAGATAAAACAAGAAGAATAACAACAACATCAAGGAGGAGGAGAAGCAGAAGAGATGATAATGATGAGAAAGGTGGTCTGGCATCAACATTATTTTGACGTCCTAGTGCCCCTATCTATTTGAAATCATTAAACCGACTTCAGTTAGCAGACGCGTAGTTGTTGATGATAATAATATTAGTATAATGTTACTATGATACTGTACAGTAACATAATTAAGCCTCACCCCCCCCCCCCCCCCCAAAAAAAAAAAAAAAAAAAGTCTGTTTACGGTATCACGACCGACCTTAATTTTGTGGCCCAACCCTAATCTTCTTCTTCTTCTTTTTTTTTTTTTATAAATAGGATCATCTGCAAAAAAAAAAAAAAAAAAATTAATGCCCAAGGTGAAAAAGGTTTAGAAAAAAAAGTAAGGCTACCGACTGAGCCTTTTTTTTCCCTCTATGTTACCGTAAACAGACTTTTTTTTTAGCCTAATCTTTTCCCCATGTCATGTGACGCTGGCACACTCTGCACACATTTAAAGGTACTTGCTTTCATTAATTGCTTTCCCACCGAAAAAATAGGATGTTGACACACGTTGGCAATATTATTATTTATTTTTTTAAATAAAAAATTTATTTATTTTTAGTTATTTTTATTTTTATTATTTTTTTTTAAATTGAATTATTTCACTTTATTTTTATACTTCTTTGTTGTCTAAAATCACATGGTTGTGAACAGACGTGAAATTAAAATATTTAATTGTTGTCAGTACTGACGTCATCCCTGTAAAATCTCAATTTCGTTGATCGTCTGTCGTTGGCTCGTACAGACGATGAAAGAAAGTGACACAATGTCAAGTGTCGCCAACAGAAAAGACGCCGTAGATTTAAAAAAAAAAAAATTCTTTAGCCAGTTTCGGCAGATGATCAGCGACGACTTAAAAAGTCAGCCATTTTCATAGATGGTTCATTAAAATAAAAAATAAAAATTTTAAAGAAAAAAGAAAAGAAAGAAAAAAACAACAAATTTTGTTTGTTGTTGTTAAAGATATGTGTTTTATGAAATACTCACACCCTTCAAATATTGTCGCAGTGACAGTACACTTCGTGAAATTTCTGCCGTATTCCCGTGAAAATGTGTTGCAACGAAAAGCGGATTTCACGATGTGCAGCAGAAATAATGTCGCTCCTGGGCATTATGTTTAATACAAAATATAGTCGCGCGACAGTTTTTCACAACATGTGTTCATAAACTCCTATGCAGGAGAATATCTCTGCAAGTATGAGGAATAAATAGACCTATATAATTTTCAATAAAATCGAATTGCTATGGTCGGCAACAGTTGTTTGTAGATTATAGTCACACGACACTTTCGCATATAGGTGACTACTGGACCGATTTATACTGACACCAGCGGGCCAGTTGTTGGTAAAGGGGAACATAATATGATCACACGTTGACCAATCCGGGATTCGAACCAGCGACCTTTCGGTTACTAGCAAGACGCTCTTACAAAATGAGCTACCCGGCCCCTAAATTCGGCAACAGACCAAAAATGTGGCTTATATTTGAGTCTCTCCACCCTCACCTTGGGGTGTCGGATAGCGCAGTGGTTGGAGCACTCGCTACTGTGTCGCAAGTTAAGTACCATCCAGTGCGGTTAGCACTTGGATGGGTGACCGCAAAACGTGAAGCGACAAGTAATGCCCCCCGTTGACTCCACTGTGACTGAGTACCTACTCTCTTAAGGGTGGGGAAGGTAAAGCAGCGAGGGAGAGAGATGGGCATCACCCTCATTACGCTGGCCCAAGATAAGTGTGATCTCCAACATCACTCTCCCCTACGGCCACAAGGCTATGGGACTACCTTTACCTTTTACCCACCCTCACAAACTTCTATCAACCTTTTTGTCTGCCTAATAGACAGGACTAGCTGTCCTATCGTTATAGACAGCACTCGCTGTCCTATCGTTATAGACAGCACTCGCTGTCCTATCATTATAGACATGTATATTTGCTGTGCTATCAGTATAGACAGCACTCGCTGTCCTATCGTTATAGACAGCACTCGCTGTCCTATCATTATAGACAGCACTCGCTGTCCTATCATTATAGACAGCACTCGCTGTCCTATCATTATAGACAGCACTCGCTGTCCTATCGTTATAGACAGCACTCGCTGTCCTATCATTATAGACAGCACTCGCTGTCCTATCGTTATAGACAGCACTCGCTGTCCTATCGTTATAGACAGCACTCGCTGTCCTATCGTTATAGACAGCACTCGCTGTCCTATCATTATAGACAGCACTCGCTGTCCTATCATTATAGACAGCACTCGCTGTCCTATCGTTATAGACAGCACTCGCTGTCCTATCGTTATAGACAGCACTCGCTGTCCTATCGTTATAGACAGCACTCGCTGTCCTATCATTATAGACAGCACTCGCTGTCCTATCATTATAGACAGCACTCGCTGTCCTATCGTTATAGACAGCACTCGCTGTCCTATCGTTATAGACAGCACTCGCTGTCCTATCATTATAGACATGTATATTTGCTGTGCTATCAGTATAGACAGCACTCGCTGTCCTATCATTATAATCATATGTTACAGACGTGCACCCAAACGTTGAAATCTTTTCCTACCTCCGCCTATCCAGTAACCTGTAATTTATGGTTTAAATCTAGTTTCCTCTTACCAACATACATAGGGGGCTAGGATTAAAGTTTTAATTATCCTTGTACGTCCCAAGAGAGAGGCGTTGTAAATTCTATAGCTCCTCTTGTATTGTGTAGATATCTGATTTCCTGCATCAATAGTTATTTGAAGCGGCTGTGCACAGGCCTATAATAGATAAATCTGAAGGGAAGCCTGGATTTTGATAATTAGTTAATGTACTGTACACGACGGTCAGCTACCAGAACAAAAGCAGTGATGCAGGGTGGTTGTACTGTACACGACGGTCAGCTACCAGAACAAAAGCAGTGATGCAGGGTGGTTGTACTGTACACGATGGTCAGCTACCAGAACAAAAGCAGTGATGCAGGGTGGTTCAAAAGTACCTCCCTATTGAAGATTGCTGACAACGTTTGTACTTAGTACTGCATGTGCTCTCTGCAGTCCTGTGGACCATATAAACAATGACTAAGTACTGCATGTGCTCTCTGCAGTCCTGTGGACCCTATAAACAATGACTAAGTACTGCATGTGCTCTCTGCAGTCCTGTGGACCCTATAAACAATGACTAAGTACTGCATGTGCTCTCTGCAGTCCGCTGGACCCTATAAACAATGACTAAGTACTGCATGTGCTCTCTGCAGTCCTGTGGACCCTATAAACAATGACTAAGTACTGCATGTGCTCTCTGCAGTCCTGTGGACCCTATAAACAATGACTAAGTACTGCATGTGCTCTCTGCAGTCCTGTGGACCCTATAAAAAATGACTAAGTACTGCATGTGCTCTCTGCAGTCCGCTGGACCCTATAAACAATGACTAAGTACTGCATGTGCTCTCTGCAGTCCTGTGGACCCTATAAACAATGACTAAGTACTGCATGTGCTCTCTGCAGTCCGCTGGACCCTATAAACAATGACTAAGTACTGCATGTGCTCTCTGCAGTCCTGTGGACCCTATAAACAATGACTAAGTACTGCATGTGCTCTCTGCAGTCCTGTGGACCCTATAAACAATGCATGTGCTCTCTGCAGTCCTGTGGACCCTATAAACAATGACTAAGTACTGCATGTGCTCTCTACAGTCCGCTGGACCCTATAAATAATGACTAAGTACTGCATGTGCTTTCTGCAGTCCTGTGGACCCTATAAACATTGACTAAGTACTGCATGTGCTCTCTACAGTCCTGTGGACCCTATAAACAATGACTAAGTACTGCATGTGCTCTCTGCAGTCCTGTGGACCATATAAACAATGACTAAGTACTGCATGTGCTCTCTGCAGTCCGCTGGACCCTATAAACAATGACTAAGTACTGCATGTGCTCTCTGCAGTCCTGTGGACCATATAAACAATGACTAAGTACTGCATGTGCTCTCTGCAGTCCTGTGGACCCTATAAACAATGCATGTGCTCTCTGCAGTCCTGTGGACCCTATAAACAATGACTAAGTACTGCATGTGCTCTCTACAGTCCGCTGGACCCTATAAATAATGACTAAGTACTGCATGTGCTTTCTGCAGTCCTGTGGACCCTATAAACATTGACTAAGTACTGCATGTGCTCTCTACAGTCCTGTGGACCCTATAAACAATGACTAAGTACTGCATGTGCTCTCTGCAGTCCTGTGGACCATATAAACAATGACTAAGTACTGCATGTGCTCTCTGCAGTCCGCTGGACCCTATAAACAATGACTAAGTACTGCATGTGCTCTCTGCAGTCCTGTGGACCCTATAAACAATGACTAAGTACTGCGTGTGCTCTCTGCAGTCCTGTGGACCCTATAAACAATGACTAAGTACTGCATATGCTCTCTGCAGTCCTGTGGACCCTATAAACAATGACTAAGTATTGCGTGTGCTCTCTGCAGTCCGCTAGACCCTATAAACAATGACTAAGTACTGCATGTGCTCTCTGCAGTCCTGTGGACCCTATAAACAATGACTAAGTACTGCATGTGCTCTCTGCAGTCCTGTGGACCCTATAAACAATGACTAAGTACTGCATGTGCTCTCTGCAGTCCGCTAGACCCTATAAACAATGACTAAGTACTGCATGTGCTCTCTGCAGTCCGCTGGACCCTATAAACAATGACTCATTAACTCACCCAGGACTGCATGCGCATGTGTCGTGGTAGAATTTAACTGTTGATCTCTGTTTTATCTCAGAGTGACGAGAGCTGGCCATAATGGCCCTTCTCCTGACACAGCGTGAGCGAGCTCAGCTCACATAAGCCGTAAGAAGACCGCTTGAAACCGCGAGCGAGCTCAGCTGACATAAGCCCTAAGAAGACAACCTCACACAGCGTGAGCCAGTTCAGCTGACATAAGCCGTAAGAAGACACCTGACACATTCTCTTTCCAATCTTGGAGTCTCCGGTGTGTGGCACAACCGCACTTTCTGGCTGATCCTAAATTTATGGAAACCCACTTCATAGCTACCCTTGGGACCCTTCAGCCCTCAGGTATGACGATACGCAAATGAGGTTGTCCACTCCTGTTTCCAATCCACCCACCCCCAATTTTGCCTCTCCCTCACTACCCCCCCCCCTCTCCCATTTTATTTGCATTCCTTCTTCCTACACTCTTCCCGTGTGTGTATACGTACTTGCGTGTTACCTGTGTGTTTGTTTGTGTACCTGTGTGTTTGTTTTGTGTACCTGTGTGTTTGTTTGTGTACCTGTGTGTTCTCTTTTATTTTATAATTTGATTTAATTTTTTTTTTTCTGGTAGTGAGGTGTACTCACCTGTTTCCCTTTCTAATTTCCATGCCTCAGTCCATCATTCACCTGTAAACCTTTTATCTGTCAACATCTTAGCCCACTGTCAACATCTTAGCCCACTGTCAACATCTTAGCCCACTGTCAACATCTTAGTCCACTGTCAACATCTTAGTCCACTGTCAACATCTTAGCCCACTGTCAACATCTTAGCCCACTGTCAACATCTTAGCCATTGTCAACATCTTAGCCCACTGTCAACATCTTAGCCCACTGTCAACATCCTAGCCCAATGAAGACGTGTTCTCCCCAGGCCAGGTTTTATCCACTTACCACATCACAGTAGAGTTTTGACTTGCGGATCTGAAGGTCCCGGGTTCGAGCCCAGGCCGGGGCATTGTGTTGTGTCCTTGGGAAAGACACTTTACTCCCGTTTTTCCTACTCCTTCGGATGAGAGTATAAACCGAGGTCTAGTCTGTGTCGCATACATTCCATCATAACGGACTTTAAAGATCCTGACGCTCATATCCTAGACGGGTGAGTGCCGGTGACACTCCCCCATCCCTGGCTGCCCAGGATTATGTTCAGTTGTCTGGAGCGCTATTACGATGCGCCCGAAGGCTGCAAGTTGGCGCCTCGGGCGTCTTGAGTTAGATCCTGTATTGGCCAGCGCCTTGAGTCGCCAAGTACGTTGAGATATGTGCTATATAAAAATCCTCGATAATAATTAATAATAAATAATACTTAGTCTTGTTTCGCTTTTTATTCTCCTGATCTGACCCCAACCCCCATCCCCATCCCCAAACCTCTCTCCCACACTACAACTGCCATTTCAGTCTCTCTCCCCTCCCTCCCTTCCATTCAGTCCTCTCCATCCCCCGCCCTCCCCTCTCCCCTCACCCATTCTTACCACTCTTACCTACCCCCGGGCCATTGCCTAGTAGATTCTGCGTACCATTGTATCAAGATCTTCAGTGCACACAATAAATATCTCGCTGGTGTCATCGCTAGTGTTAAAAAAACCATTGTCGCTGCAGGCTTGCATGGCAATTGAGGCATTTCAGCTGCACGGTCGCCGTATTTTGAACTAAGATGTAAAACACCAAGGTTTGTAGTGAGACTGGCACTGTGCTAACTTGCAACAAACTACCACTGCACAATTCTGTGTTTGTTCAAAGTGTGAATACTGCTGTTGTTGTTGCGTTAAAGTCACACAGTATAAACGATGTTTGTTTTATTTAATTGAGTGACGACGACTTGCCTTGTGAAAACAGCGTTGTTGTGACATTAAACAATCATAATATTGGTGCACAGTGGGTTTTTTTTTATCAATGGTTGATTCATCCCCGATGGTGGAATCTTGATGAGTGTAACTCAGATTCGTTTGTCCACGCAATCTGTTCACTCAGCAACAAGGGAGGAGTCGTCGTATGAAGTTTTCCAATTTTATTCAGCGTACATCAACAACTGCATACAAGGTCGCTTTCCGAAAATCACTTCAAAGATCATCATCACAAATCTCCATAAATCAATCACTCTTTTCACTGTGTTATTGCATGCTTTGCAAAAGAAAACGGTCGAATCTATCGTGCGCGTCTCAAACGTCACAGATATAATGAGCAATCGTTGCACAAACTCACCGCTGAACTTTGAACCCTGGCCCTCTCTTCCTTGTCGGGGTACACTAACCACTGTGCCTACCGTACTTCACGCTTTTGCAGCGGCGCTATATTTACAATCAACTTTGATGCTATTTATAGGCACATACACAATTTGTCGGTTTATATCAAAACCGTAATTTTGAGATATATTGTTTGAGCTATTGCTGTAATGTTGTATAGGACTATATACCTATTGGTGTAATGTTGTATATGACTATATACCTATTGGTGTAATGTTGTAGAGGACTATATACCTGTTGGTGTAATGTTGTATAGGACTATATACCTATTGGTGTAATGTTGTATAGGACTATATACCTATTGGTGTAATGTTGTAGAGGACTATATACCTATTGGTGTAATGTTGTAGAGGACTATATACCTGTTGGTGTAATGTTGTATAGGACTATATACCTATTGGTGTAATGTTGTATAGGACTATATACCTATTGGTGTAATGTTGTAGAGGACTATATACCTATTGGTGTAATGTTGTATAGGACTATATACCTATTGGTGTAATGTTGTAGAGGACTATATACCTATTGGTGTAATGTTGTATATGACTATATACCTATTGGTGTAATGTTGTAGAGGACTATATACCTATTGGTGTAATGTTGTATATGACTATATACCTTTTGCTGTAATGTTGTATAGGACTATATACCTATTGGTGTAATGTTGTATATGACTATATACCTATTGGTGTAATGTTGTAGAGGACTATATACCTATTGGTGTAATGTTGTAGAGGACTATATACCTATTGGTGTAATGTTGTATATGACTATATACCTTTTGCTGTAATGTTGTATAGGACTATATACCTATTGGTGTAATGTTGTAGAGGACTATATACCTATTGGTGTAATGTTGTAGAGGACAATATACCTATTGGTGTAATGTTGTATAGGACTATATACCTATTGGTGTAATGTTGTAGAGGACTATATACCTGTTGGTGTAATGTTGTAGAGGACTATATACCTATTGGTGTAATGTTGTAGAGGACTATATACCTATTGGTG
Organism: Oncomelania hupensis; assembly: GCA_036898135.1. Classification (NCBI taxonomy): domain Eukaryota; kingdom Metazoa; phylum Mollusca; class Gastropoda; order Littorinimorpha; family Pomatiopsidae; genus Oncomelania; species Oncomelania hupensis. Next base: position 70,818,083 of record CM072519.1, read on the forward strand.
TAATGTTGGTGTCCCGCAGCGAGAAGTATGTTGTCTCAGATAGTTTAATAATACAGGATGCTATGTACGCGCTTTTCCCCAAGGCTCAAAGCGCGGCGATCTATACCAACATACACGCTCACCTGTCTCATTTTACCCTCACACAAACCAAATACACATACATCACTCAAACAGGTGGGGTGTAAAGGCAGGGAGATCGCTATTAGAAGACGGAAGAAAATCGAATTTTTATTTTTGAAATTTTTATATTGACTGCATCCTGTACCATTATTGAAGGGAGGGAGGAAACCGGAGTGCCCGGAGAAAACCCTCGGTGACCTCAATAGTCTCGTACCTAAGTCACATACGTTCGCCCCTTGCGGGAATCGAACCCGCGACCTTCGACATAGGAAACCGGCGACTTATCCACTGCGCCACGAGGCGCAGTGGATAAAGTACAGATGAGAGAGTGGACGATATAGTGCAAGTGAATAGAAATGGATGAAAGATGGAAGGCTAATTTGACGGAGTGCACGCGTCTGTAGCGCAAGGTGAGCGAGGATTATAATCTTCCGAGGGCAAGACAGGGTAGGACCAAATATAATAAGGTTTTGAATATGCGCACTGCAGGCTAGAGTTTCAAAGAGGAAAGACCTATTTTGTGGAGGGTCTTTGATTTTCTTATGAGTTGGAATTCTCTAGAGAAAATTGACAGGGCTGAATAGGCAATGACAATGTTTGTTCAGTGGCAAACAGTTGGCAGCGTTGTTAGAAGATTGTTATCTTTGAGAATAACTACGTTGGTCTGTGATAATAGCCATTTTTTGGATGAGCGGTTAAGCTAAAGAAAAGTAGCCTAGCTTATTCCAATGGGCGTGTTGAAAGTCTGGTTTGTGACTGTGGCCTTGTTGGCCTGTGAGTTCCTGTGACGTAACGTCACGTCACTTTTGCTAGAAGTCAGTTGGACTAGAAGTACTGCCAGGATTGGTAGTGTGTAGTACATTAGTACTGTGTCAATCTCCAGCACCGTGTCGGGGTAACTCGGCGGTGGTTTCTGCTCTCAATAAGCCATTTGGGTACGTGAAACTTACATTTTATTTTGTCGGCGACTCTGTGTTGTGTGCGCATGCTTGCGTGAGGTTGCGCTAGGTTGTGGCGTGGCTGTGGTGGTAAGCCTGGGTGTTGAGTAGAAGCGTCAATGTGTATGACAGTTATTTAGTCATCCTTCATGCAGCATGGGTGGTGTTGAGTAGAGGCGTCAATGTGTATGACAGTTATTTAGTCATCCTTCATGCAGCATGGGTGGTGTTGAGTAGAGGCGTCAATGTGTATGACAGTTATATAGTCATCCTTCATGCAGCATGGGTGGTGTTGAGTAGAGGCGTCAATGTGTATGACAGTTATATAGTCATCCTTCATGCAGCATGGGTGGTGTTGAGTAGAGGCGTCAATGTGTATGACAGTTATATAGTCATCCTTCATGCAGCATGGGTGGTGTTGAGTAGAGGCGTCAATGTGTATGACAGTTATATAGTCATCCTTCATGCAGCATGGGTGGTGTTGAGTAGAGGCGTCAATGTGTATGACAGTTATATAGTCATCCTTCATGCAGCATGGGTGGTGTTGAGTAGAGGCGTCAATGTGTATGACAGTTATTTAGTCATCCTTCATGCAGCATGGGTGGTGTTGAGTAGAGGCGTCAATGTGTATGACAGTTATTTAGTCATCCTTCATGCAACGCATTATTCCATTTCATCTTCACGTATTCTATTTTCATCTTGTGTTTATAATAATGTGCGGATATTATATTGATGTTAATTGAATATTTATGGTGACGATTTTGGTGGAATTACTGTGTAGTTGGCTAGTGCCATCATGAAGGACTATAGTTAAGTTAGTGATGCATAAGAGCTAAAAGGGACCACTAAGTTGGAGAGAGGGGGAGGAATGAGAGGGGAAATAACGGGAACGTTGGATACATCCGGGATAGACTGCGATGACCTTGGATGCGTTAACTGTTGCAGGCCTATCTTACCTTTCTTTACTTAACGTACTTCACCTCCACTCTTTCCGCTGGACCCTATAAACACTGAATATCTATCTATCTCCCTCTACTCTTCAGTGTGACGTGGTTTCTACATGATCGCCTGTCTTCGATCAAGTCGTCGTCTACCCCTTTTCTTCCAGACGACTAACCTGCGTGGCTCTTCTCTCCAGACCACGTGCGTGACATTGGTTGACACCGGAAGTGGCCAGTTCCGGGCAAGCGGCGATCGATACTTGCCGCTTGCCCGGAACTTGCCACTTCCGGTGTCAACCAATGTCACGCACGTGGTCTGGAGAGAAGAGCCACGCAGTTTACCACGTGGATCCGGATCGAACCTCATAACGCTCTCCAGGTGTAGTCGTTCCCATCAACTGTCTATTCGCTTTCCTTCTCCCTCCTCCTTGTGACTTTGACTATCTCTATTCTCATGTTGATGCTGGAGAAACAAAGCTTTACGTCCTATGATAAAAATATGTTAAGGACAATAAAACGGGGGTTAATAAACCCCATTAGGACGTTAAAAAACGTTGCCGTTCACTCCGGTGTCTGGACGCAGGAAGATGTGGTGAGGCTGGCTATTAATTAAAACATGTTTAAAAGTGATTTAAAATAAAAATATATGGGGATAATATTCTTAATCTTAATTACCAATAATTCTAAATTTATTAATTAACCAATTATTATAAATATCTAACACCAAATAAACATCTCAAAAAAGAGCCAGAAAACGATAAAAACCAACAATTTACATTTGGTCCTTAAAATTAATTGTTAAAAAGAAAGCCTTTACACACGACCTTAGGCTAAAAACATGTCCACAAGGACAGCCATATTTAAAATTAAATTTATTAAGAGAGTTCTCCTTCCTTTAATCAGGAGTACCCTTATGGAAACCGTTAGGGTTTGGTTTATTATTAATATCGACTTAAAAACAGTCACAAGATTAAAAAGAAATTTAAAAGAAACAAAAAAGAGAAAGCCCTTGTCCTTTTCCACTTCAGCAAGGGGATCGACCCACACAGGCCGAAAAAGACAAAAGTTAAGTTAATTAACATAATGCTGCCATAAAAAGGGGGGGGCTAAGGCTTTCGCACCCTCGCCGGCAGCAAAATAACTTAAACAGTGACTCTAAAAGAGTCAACATTGACCATAATTTGCTTAATGAAGTTCATTGAGGTTTAATCAATATTAATATTACTTTAAAAACAAGATTTTGGTTAAAAAGAGTTTAAAAGCCCTTGTCTTTTTCCAACCCAGCAAGGGCACTTGGTCCGCACAGACCAACACAAGAAGAAAAAAAAATCAATTAATTAACTAATTAACGTTCCCATCAACTGTCTATTCGCTTTCCTTCTCCCTCCTCCTTGTGACTTTGACTTTCTCTATTCTCATGTTGATGCTATTATCATTGTTTATTGTTTCTCATCCGGTCACTTTTATTGAGTTTAGAGTGTGTCAGTTGGTTTAGTTGTATAAATAAAGTGGGATTGGAACTGCGATCATAAATCTTTGTCATGTGTTACACGTTGTACGTGTTGTACGCCCTCTTTGTTCTCGTTTCAGCGACTGAAGGACATCCGACAGATCAGGAGCGCTTGTGTGAGTGGATGTTTATTTGTGAGTGCCTGCGCCTGTACATTTGGGTTCGCGACAGTTGGATAGGCCTATATAGCTATTGGTGTAATTTTGACTAGGCCTATATAGCTATTGGTGTAATTTTGATTAGGCCTATATAATTATTGATGTAATGTTGACTAGGCCTATATAGCTATTGGTGGAATGTTGGATAGGCCGATATAGGTATTGGTATAATGTTGGATAGGCCTATATAACTATTGGTGTAATGTTGGAATTCCAAGGTAAGGTTGCAGCGCTCCCTTGTCATCTCCATCTTCCTATACGCTTGCAAAACATGGACCCTCACAGCAGATCTACAACGAAGAATACAAAGCATGGATATGAGTTGCTACAAAAGACTTCTGGTCATTTTCTATACACAACACATCACCAACGAGGAAGTCCGACATCACGCAAGCCATTGGACAAGACGATGACATTCTCACAGTGGTGACGAAACGGAAATTGCGACGTTATGGCCACGTCGCCAGAGCATCAGGCCTTGCAAAGACCATCCTTTAAGGCACGGTGCAAAGAGACAGAAGAAGAGGGAGACAGAAAAAGAGGTGGGAGGACAACATTCGAGAATGGACTGGCTTGATACTGAGCGAAACCATAAGGGTTGCTGAGGAAAAAGAAAGATGGAGCACGCTGGTTAAACGATCATCTGTGGTGCCCTAACCACCTTCGAGTTACGGGATGGGATAGGATAGGTAGTGATGGATAGGCCTATATAGTTGTTGATGCAGTCCAATTGTTGAACTGTGGATATAGACGTCGAGCAATAGTTAGTAGTGATGTTGGCGTTATAACAAACTGCATTCTCTTGTATCCATACTGTGATTCCGCCTGAAAGTGTTTGACATGTCATCGACCATGATACCGCTGTTGTTGGCTATAGAGCATCCGTATTGGTGTATTGCAACGGCTTAGTGTGGAACAGTATCTTTTACAAATTCCATTAAATTCAATTGAACCAAAGTTCATTACCATCAAATGAATTATGCAAAGCCGTTTGTATTGCTTTTCAATATAGAAACACGTGCAAAATAAACGACAAACCTTTTTTTTAACAGAATCTTACATCAAAAGATTATTATTTTTTTGAAATTTATTTTTTTTTATCCACACAAATACATCTCGAATACCCCTATCACATATGTATGCCATTATAAAAACATTTTTTAAAAAAACTTCGTTATGAATAAATTCATTAAATTACAATATCAGACATAAGTAACTATTGCACAACGAAGTATTGTATAACAGTACAAGTTACTAAAATATGGCAGTCATATATGTCGATCCACAATGCACAGTTTTCACACACAAGAACAAAAATACTGTATTAGACACTGTATATATATATATATATATATATATATATATATATATATATATATATATATATATATATATATATATATATATATATATATATATATATATATATGTATATATATATATATTTGTATATATATGTATATATATATATATATATATATATATATATATATATATATATATATATATATATATATATATATACACGCAGTACACACACCGGCACGCCAATTCACACTCGCAAATATCACGCACTCTCACTCTCTGTCTCTCTTTCTTTCTCTCTCTCTCTCTCTCTCTCTCTCTCTCGCTCTCTCTCTCTCTCTTTCTCTCTCTCATTCTCTTACGCATTCAGCTCAGGCAGGCAAAAATTCTGGCTGACTAGCTAAATTTATCAGACTGACTGACTAACTGATCAGATTTCATAATGTCGGGGAATAGCGTTTGTGAGTCGACTGGCGCTCGGCAAGAAAGGCCCCAATCTGCTTAGGAAACATAATCAACATCGCTAAAGTAACTTTTGATAGAAGCGGATAACAGTGCTTTACGTCCTATGGTGGTTTTTTATATCAAAGTTAAGGACAAAAATTTTAAACAAAGGTACCGTCATAAGATCATAGATTGCCAGACCAGGTCTGGCATCTAGTGCACGTCCAAGGGGTAAAAATGCCGGCACAGCGCCGGGCAATGGAATGTTAAAAGTTACGAGGTTGTAAAGCCTGTGGTAGTGCCGCCGGACCTCGCCCCAGCCAAGGGAAAGGGAAATTAACAAGAGAACAAACTTGGTAACAATATACAATAAGGCAGACCGGTGAGGACTCAAAAAAAAAAACACCAAAAACCAAAAGGGCCAGTTGCCCCAAGCGTCACCATAAGATAATGTAGAATTAAAATGAATTCTTTGGGCCTAACAAATTACTCTCGTTGATATTTACATAATAATAGTTTAAGCGAACGAATGAGCTTTGTCATTCGACATTAAACTATTTTCAAATTTAAAATGTTAATGTTAAAAAGACTAGGGCTAAGGCTCAGATATAGCTGTGTCAAAGCCACGCCGGGGCAGCAAAATGTCAACCGAGCTCGCGGCGTAACAATAAAAATGTCCGAACAATATCTTAGTAATTTATACTTGCCGAGGCCAGACATAATGGGTATATTTTTAAACAAAAGGGAGTTTATTATAAACTAGTGTTTATACAATTTAGTGCCCGAGTTAGATATTCTCAACGCTTGGCTGTGAGTTAGATATTCTCAACGCTTGACTGCGTGTTTCTTCTTCGCCTTTTTCTCTTTTTTGCCCTGCGACGGGTTCCAAGAGCTCCTCCGGCGATTCGGGGACCTCAAGGAGGGCCAAATGCCTTTCGACACACTTCACCGCCTGCAAGTATTTTTCCACCTCGCCCTCGGGCCGGACGTTGTGCATATATCCCGCATAGTCGTTCAACTGGTAAACCAATATGGAAAAGACAGGAAAGCTCTCAGGATATGTAGCCTGGGTGCGAACTTGTTTTTTCCAAACTAGTTCCAGTCATTCGCCGAAAAAGGCAATCACCGAAGTCGAACGAAGCTCTCCGAGTCGAGCGAAGCTATCCGATGTTTTACGAACGAATGCTTGCAGGACTAAGTGAAACATCCTCACATAACAATGATCGCTGTTGCTTCTAGATCTAATTCTGTTTCGATTTGCACAGCTTCAAGCTGTAAGTCAAGTCGAGATTCGCATTTTGAAGCAGTTATTATTATTATTTTATGATGAATCATATGCTGACCCAATTAGTAATAAAAAGTAAAAATAATACATAAAACATAGTGCATACATACTGTGATGGTGGGTCTATTGTTACTGGGCTCTGCACAATGGAATGCTATTACCCATTCGTCTGCGGGGATCAGCTAGTGTAATCACCCTATGAATAAGCTTAATACATTTATATGTTTAGCCCGGTCTGTGTGCGGATAGGATTCTAGAGATAGGGAGAAAATGGTAATGCTTCACTGACACATGAGCTCTCGCACGGCTATGAAACATAGGTAGTCCAGCCACTTGTTAACAGTAAATATCACAAATTTATTTCCTCTACTCTATACATAATTCACTAAACACTCTATTAACTTCAGTGTCCAAGTTCACTTCGAATAGTTCGTTCCTTGATGGGTCTAATGCTGCTACTGTTCTTGCTATTTGCTACTGTCTCATCATTGGGCTATTTGTTCTGGTTGGCCTAATGTTCTTGTTTCTGGAGAGTGGACTACAGCACAGTCCTTCTAGGGCAGTGTTTGTCTAAGCCTACTCGTCCTTCTCCGGAAATTTAAAGATTCGAATATTATAAAGTATAGGCCTAAATATTTTTATCTAGAATAGATATAGTTTATACATGTATTTACGTATAAAACAAACAATACAGGCCTAATAATTATATTCAGCTAGTGACGCTTCTTCGCTGCAAGGAGACTGACTTATAATATATAATGTAGATGAGGCCTATGTATATAACAGTGTCTGCTTGGTTCTAGGCAGAAAATGGAGAATGCTATTATTAGCCTACTGCTGTACTAGCCTACTTGTACATCATGGACAGTGTACTACTGTATTAGCCTACTGGTACATCATGGACAGTGCACAAGTGTACTAGCCTACTGGTACATCAAGGACAGTGCACAAGTGTGCTAGCCTACTGGTACATCATGGACAGTGCACAAGTGTACTAGCCTACTGGTACATCATGGACAGTGCACAAGTGTGCTAGCCTACTGGTACATCATGGACAGTGCACAAGTGTACTAGCCTACTGGTACATCAAGGACAGTGCACAAGTGTACTAGCCTACTGGTACATCAAGGACAGTGCACAAGTGTGCTAGCCTACTGGTACATCATGGACAGTGCACAAGTGTGCTAGCCTACTGGTACATCATGGACAGTGCACAAGTGTACTAGCCTACTGGTACATCATGGACAGTGCACAAGTGTACTAGCCTACTGGTACATCATGGACAGTGCACAAGTGTGCTAGCCTACTGGTACATCAAGGACAGTGCACAAGTGTACTAGCCTACTGGTACATCATGGACAGTGCACAAGTGTACTAGCCTACTGGTACATCAAGGACAGTGCACAAGTGTACTAGCCTACTGGTACATCATGGACAGTGCACAAGTGTGCTAGCCTACTGGTACATCATGGACAGTGCACAAGTGTGCTAGCCTACTGGTACATCATGGACAGTGCACAAGTGTACTAGCCTACTGGTACATCAAGGACAGTGCACAAGTGTACTAGCCTACTGGTACATCAAGGACAGTGCACAAGTGTGCTAGCCTACTGGTACATCATGGACGGTGCACAAGTGTACTAGCCTACTGGTACATCATGGACAGTGCACAAGTGTACTAGCCTACTGGTACATCAAGGACAGTGCACAAGTGTACTAGCCTACTGGTACATCATGGACGGTGCACAAGTGTGCTAGCCTACTGGTACATCATGGACAGTGCACAAGTGTACCTGTAATCTTGAGTATAGGACATGTTCTAGTTATTTTACTACTGTCCTTTTATTATCAATTGTTGTATGACTCACTGACTGTAATTGATAGTACTCCTTGGAGAGAGAGAGAGAGAGAGAGAGAGAGAGAGAGAGAGAGAGAGAGAGAGAGAGAGAGAGAGAGAGAGAGAGAGAGAGAGAGAGAGAGAGAGAGAGAGAGAGAGAGAGAAAGCTTATTCTTAAGTAGGCAGTGCTCTACTAATCTTGATGTTATGATCTATAGTTGCATGACCGTCATTGATACAGCGTGCGGTTGGGGAAAGACATTTCATTGTGACGTCAATCTGCACATCAAACGCAACAAAACACTTTTAGCAGATTATTGCAAATAAGCAATAATTATTAGCGACAGTGGCTGTATTTGTTGACAACCCCTTCCTCCCCTCCCTCACCCCTCCGCCTTCTCCCCTAACCCGTCTTCTCTCTGGTGAGCATTGCTGTACTTGGCAAGACAAGCCAAAAGGTTGAAAGAAATAAACCACAGATGAACTCATTGTCTAGATATGGATTTTCGCTAAAACGGTTGGTCAGGAGTTACATACCAACTTTAGTACTCTACAGTCAAAGACTAGCACTGTCTCCAAAGCACGCTATCAATTACAGTGAACTTCGGATATAATAAAGGCCGGATAAAGTAAATATTCGGTTTTAGTAAAGTCCAGTCTTGGTCCCGACCAAAACTCTTCTTTGTCTCTGTTTTTAAAAATCGGATATAATAAAAAAATATAGTAAAGTCCGCTTATAATAAAGTGTTTTCTAAGGCCCCTGGCGAGTTTTGCTGCCGCTTATAATAAAGTTTCAATGGAGATTACTGTATTAAAGTTTCATGAGAGTTTCTGACGTTCATAATGACGCAACATCGTCACGTCACGCTTACCCCTGAAGCCTAAAATAGATCTAATTCACCCACTTGAAGATGAAAAGATGGAAAAAAAAAGAAGAAAAAAAAAGAAAAGAAATTGCTGAACAATTTGGAATTTCCCCATCAACAGTAACAGTGATTATGAAGGAGAGTGAAAAACTGAAGGAGAGATTTAACTGTTTGGCAGAAAAAGAGTACCTAGCTTAGAAACTTACAAAGCAAATTAGACTTCACTTTCGCTATACATGATGAAATGCGTTTATGACTAAATAAGGGTGTTATAAGTTGAACACATTATAATTATACCTTTTGTACTGAGATGAATCCGAATCAATGGAGAACTGGGAAACCAACGTTTTGACTGGACTGCACTTTCAAATGAGAAGTAAAGAAGAGATTTATTCCTAAGCTGTTGCATGGCTTTGCAAGACAAACCATTTTTTTTAAATCCACCATATTGTTTAGGTTTTGTTCATGTCTTTGTTTGCTTTAATTTTGTGAGCTTTTTGTTTTTCCACAATGACGATAGTACAACATGTACAATTCATGATCTACTTTTATGATTTATCCTTCCGATTAAAGGGTTGGTTTGAAATAAATAGGACACGAAGGCTCACATGTTATCTCTTATCGGTAATGGACTCTCTCTCTCTCTCTTACCCTCTCTCTCTCTCTCTCTCTCTCTCTCTCTCTCTATCTCTCTCACACACACACACTCACACACACGTGAACTTACACACACGGACATAAACAAATAATACTGTAACATTTCAATCAATATACACAAACTGGGTTATAAGAGAGGTATTCTTAAAGAGTTTATAATACCCGAGTTAATAAACAAAAATAATCAATCAACATATGTGAGCGTAATGGAATCCAATAAGGGACAATGGACCTACTGCAAGTGTTCATTAAAAAAAGTATCTTTTTCAGCTATTTCCCGTGGATTTCTGGTGGCTTCATACGAAAGGCTAAAAGGACCTTTTCACTTTCGTGAAATATCACTTGTTATCATGTGGCTGTGTCCAGAAACAATAGATCTTGACGATGAGTGCATATTCATAATGTTCACTCAAGTAACGTAATTGCTATTTACCTGTAATTACGATAGCAATAGGTAATTCCCATTGGGGGGTGGGGGGGGGAAGGGAAACACAAAGAAGAAGAAAATCTAAATTTTGAAAAGGCCATTTTCGACAAAGAGAGAGAGAGAGAGAGGGAGAGAGAGAGAGAGAGAGAGAGAGAGAGAGAGAGAGAGAGAGAGAGAGAGAGAGAGAGAGAGAGAGAGCTTGCTTGACCAACCACTCAAATAAATACTTTGAATTTTGTTCTTGGCAACTCTGGTAAGACAAACGTCTCCACGACGACTTATAAACGGCTGTCCGGGGGTGTGGGGCTGGAGCTGGGGAGGGTGGGGGTGTTTATTTTAAAATGGGAAAACATAGTTTTCGTGTGGAATTCAGCAAGGGACAACAAACCAACACAGAAATATTAATCTAAATTAAAATATGTAATAACGAAAGCGATTCGTTCGATTTGCACTGTCTTATTTTAACTGTTCAACTATGTGAATCTAATCAATTAATGGGATCCAATTTCAATGTACATGTATATAACGCGCCAAATGTCAGCTCAATTTAGAACGATGTTGAGTTACGTGAACACACAGACAAATAGACACACAGACGATTACAGTCTGCAGAAATCCTGGTAAAAGATGGAAATTCGAGAAGTCATTATTTTGTTCACTGAATTGTTTTGCTTTTCTTCTTCTTTACTTGCACCAGGGCCGGATCCAGGGGGTAGGTGGGGGGGGGGGGGTGCTAGGAGTGCTGCAGCATCCCCCACCCCTTGGCAACAACAAAAAAATAAATAAATAAATAAAATAAAGAAAGTAGAAGATGGAAGTTTTTGTTCAACTGGAAATACGTTATGTAAGGCAGTTAGTTACCAGACAGGACAGGATGCTATGCTATGTACGCGCCTTTCCCCAAGGCCCAAAGCGCGGCGATCTATACCAACATACACGCTCACCTGTCTCATTTTACCCTCACACACACCAAATACACATACATCACTCAAACAGGTGGTGTACAGGCATGGAGATCGCTATTAGAAGACGGAAGAAAATCGAATTTTTATTTTTGAAATTTTTATATTGACTGCATCCTGTACCATTATTGAAGGGAGGGAGGAAACCGGAGTGCACGGAGAAAACCCTCGATGACCTCAATAGTCTCGTACCTAAGTCACATACGTTCGCCCCTTGCGGCAATCGAACCCGCGACCTTCGGCATAGGAAACCGGCGACTTATCCACTGCGTCACGAGTTTTACTTGTGGTGTTTCACCACTCTGTACCATACATTTTAAAAAGAACTAGACTAGCACCCCACCCCACCCCCTCCCTCGAAAATAGATTGATCCGGCCCTGTGCACCCACATACACTTTAGACCAGCGTTTTCTGTCTCTTTATAATGAGAGTGTCGGATTAGTAAACGTTTAATTAAAACAAAAACAAAGTTTCGGTTATGCTAAATTAACCCTCTAAAATCGTTATTATAAACAAAGTCGGTTATAGTCAAGTAAACCCCTAAAACTGTATTATAAACGAAGTTTCGGTTATAGTAAAGTAAACTTTAAAAACTTTACTGTAAACGGATTTTCGGTTATATTAAATATTCGGTTATACTAAAGATTTATTTGGTCCCAGGGCACTTTACTATATCCGAAGTTCACTGTACTTGTATAGTCATGAACTACTGTTAGTAAACACTAGTTTATGACTATAATTGATAGCGTGCTTAGGAGACAGTGCTAGTCTTTGTAGAATAACCCACAGGCTCTTGAGTCTTTTCTTTTGTCTGCATAATCCAAGACTATGACTGCATACACTGTTAGACTGTATACACTGACTGCAATGTTTGACTGCGTGCACTGTACAGATAGTTGTATAGGTTAACGAGTGTTGTGGACTTGAGGAAGGGATACGTTATTTATTTATTTATTTATTTATTTATTTATTATTATTATTATTATTATTATTATTATTATTATTATTATTATTATTATTATTATTATTATTATTATTATTATTATTATTATAATCGATGATTTTTTATAGCGCACATATCTCGCCGTACTGATTATATTTACAATTGGCAGTTAAAGGTTCCTGGTTGACATATATACTGTAATATTGCGCAACAAATTGTTCTACTGCATGCAGCGGAGTTCTTAGTTACATGCAGTGCATGGCGTAGCTGAGACTGATAGAGGCCTACGTTACGTCTCACTATTAACGACAGGCAGAGGCCTACGTTACGTCTCACTATTAACGACAGGCAGAGGCCTACGTTACGTCTCACTATTAACGACTGACAGAGGCCTACGTTACGTCTCACTATTAACGACTGACAGAGGCCTACGTTACGTCTCACTATTAACGACTGACAGAGGCCTACGTTACGTCTCACTATTAACGACTGACAGAGGCCTACGTTACGTCTCACTATTAACGACTGACAGAGGCCTACGTTACGTCTCACTATTAACGACTGACAGAGGCCTACGTTACGTCTCACTATTAACGACTGACAGAGGCCTACGTTACGTCTCACTATTAACGACTGACAGAGGCCTACGTTACGTCTCACTATTAACGACAGGCAGAGGCCAACGTTACGTCTCACTATTAACGACAGGCAGAGGCCTACGTTACGTCTCACTATTAACGACAGGCAGAGGCCAACGTTACGTCTCACTATTAACGACAGGCAGAGGCCTACGTTACGTCTCACTATTAACGACAGGCAGAGGCCTACGTTACGTCTCACTATTAACGACAGGCAGAGGCCAACGTTACGTCTCACTATTAACGACAGGCAGAGGCCAACGTTACGTCTCACTATTAACGAGAGACAGAGGCCTATGTTAAGTCTCACTATTAACGACAGACAGAGGCCTACGTTACGTCTCACTATTAACGACAGGCAGAGGCCAACGTTACGTCTCACTATTAACGACAGGCAGAGGCCTACGTTACGTCTCACTATTAACGACAGGCAGAGGCCTACGTTACGTCTCACTATTAACGACAGGCAGAGGCCAACGTTACGTCTCACTATTAACGACAGGCAGAGGCCTACGTTACGTCTCACTATTAACGAGAGACAGAGGCCTATGTTAAGTCTCACTATTAACGACAGACAGAGGCCTACGTTACGTCTCCCTATTAACGACAGACAGAGGCCTACGTTATGACTCGCTATTAACGACAGACAGAGGCCTACGTTACGTCTCACTATTAACGACAGGCAGAGGCCTACCTTACGTCTCACTGTTAACGACAGGCAGTCTCAGATGCGCAGTGTGACCATTGTGTTATGTCATTTAGTAATGCAGTCTTAAGCAGCACAGTCAGGCTTCTGTAGTGTGATGATATTCTGGGGAAAATACGTTTAGCTTACAAGGGGCGTAAGACTTGTAGATAGATGGGGCGTTAGACTACCTCTATCAGACGTTCTTTTACCACAATTCCAATGCGGTGTGAGAGACTAATCACGGTGCTTGGTCACATACAATTTATATTTGTTCTCGGGTTTTAAAGTATCATTTGGCTCACTTTAAGAAATGCTTATTACTAATCAACGGACTAGGTTACTTGGTCTCAAGAGAAGAAAAGCTAGTAGACCCACAACAATACAAATAGAAAGACACCAGTCGTATGTAGATGATTTAATCTTTTATATAGTCAACACAAATTCTAACATTACTTCATTTAAATATAACTTAATAATTATAATTGTTCATTCTTCATCATTTGCTAAGCAATTCTGATATTGTTCTGGTTTTCGTAGTCGGTTTGGGGTGTCGGATAGCGCAGTGGTTGGAGCACTCGCTACTGTGTCGCAAGTTAAGCACCGTCCAGTGTGGTTAGCACTTGGATGGTTGACCGCAAAACGTGAAGCGACAAATAACAACGCCCCCAGTTGACTCAACTGTGACTACCTACTCTCTTAAGGGTGGGGAAGGTAAAGCAGCGAGGGAGAGAGATGGGCATCACCCTCATTATGCTGGCCCAAGATAAGTGTGATCTCCAACATCACGCTCCCTTACGGCAACAAGGCTATGGGACTACCTTTACCTTTTACCTTTCGTAGTCTAATAATATTGTTCTGGTGGTCGAATATGGGTCCAAGTTGGGTTAGACTTCAGTGCATTTGCGGGAGACTTGGGTGCTATGCTTCGGCGAGTGCTGGAGTCCGTGGGTCAGTATGAGGGGTCTTGCCTCTCAGGATGATCGGGTGAGTTGTGTAGTTACGGGGCCGGACGTGGCGATGTAGATTCTAGGTGGATCTTTTTCTCTTCCACGTGAGCAAGCGTCATGCGTTGCCTCCACAAACCGTCCCAGAACTGTAAAATTCAGAACTCTGGCTACAATATTCTATTCAGATATGGGTATGCGGTAGCTCTGCAGAGTCTATAGCATCAGACACCTGCCGAGTTTCCCCATATGCACACTTCGATCCGAATCTTAAGGTTAAGATATATCAATCAACATGCACCACGTGTCACACAATAATCGGTATCTGTAAATATATATAACATGAACATACTAATACATGGCAATCAATATAACATATGTAAACATACACGTATCAAAACTACTAGTGTTAACTTACTTCTAGTCTCTGGGAATCGTGAAACCGTCTCTAGTCTATCACTTTTCTTGATGAGGCTGAGGCTTAATGGTTCACTGCAGTTTGTTCCTTTGACCCTGGTGGCTTCGTACTTCATATTCGACTGACTAGCTAAACTTTAGGATCCGTGGATACACAGGGGTTTCTACATCCTTCGACCAATCATTTAAGTCTCGTTCTAGTTAATCTCGCTCATACGGGATTCCATGTGAATCTCCTTTTTGGAAATTTCTCTCACCTGTCTTCGTATGTCAGAGACGAAACAGGGTAGATCCAATAGAGATATGAGTCTGTGTTGATTGTATGTTGCGGATATGGGAGGGAAGGGAATGCACGTTGGCCGTATGTCTTAGTGCGGGTGACGGGAACCTTGAGTGTGCGAGTGTCAGCAGAAGATCTTAAAGTGCGTGAAGGGGAGTAGACAGACAGTAGATCAGCAAGGTAGGAAGGTCAAGAATCCGTGAAGAAGTTGGGACAGAGAACAGAGAGTTTGAACTCTACGCGTGCTTGCATAGGAAGCCAATGAAGGGAATGTAGTAGAGGTGTGATGTGATCACGTTTATTTGCTCGGAATAATTATGAGTGGACTCCAACCATTGCATTTATTGTTTAGAAGGTGCCGTCTTAGTCTTAGCAGTAGGTCAGTGTAAGGGTCCATTTCTATCATTTCATGCCGCACTTACAAAAACATTTGTAATTGAATGTTGCGACAGCTTAAAACGTACTTGCGCTTGGTATGCTATTATGAGTGCAGTGCAGAGGTTGTGTTTGTAGTATTTTACAGCGCAGACTTAGCGGGAGAGAGATTATTTTCTATCTCTGTAAAAAGTCAATAGCACTGTGCAAGTATCATCGGCCGCGTAAACTGGTACATTTTGATACCAGTGCAGGCCAAACACTGTTTTGGGTTATTTCCAAGTGCAGTCTTATAGTAGTAGACCAGTTCAGTTGTGTGTTTGTGTGTGTGTGGGTGTGTGTGTGTGTGTGTAGGTGTGTGTGTGTGTGTAGGTGTGTGTTTGTGAATGTGTGTGTCTGTTTGTGTGTGGTTGGGTGCGTTTTGGGGCTGTTGTATATAGTTCTTTTAGTAGTCTTAGTGCCGGGTTTTGTTGTTGAGTTCTGCTGATTACGGGTGGGAATGCGAGTCTGCCTGCAGTGTGAAAGCGATCACTTGTACATACTTGTTTATAATGTATTTGGAGCTCTATTTTTAAGCTTGCTGTGATGTTGCCTCATGTACCAAAGCTCTTTTGTTGTAAAGCTTTAATTTGGCAACATACTGTCGTTTTGTATCGTGATTTTCATCATTTTATGGCACGTTCACGACAAAATATAAATGGAATGTTGCGTCAGTCATTGACAGTGGTAATCCACTATCACATAATCAGTTCAGTGCAAGCAATTGTATTTGTGGTATTGAAAAGTGTCGACAGCAGAAGAGCCGGATGTCTGTAGCCTATCTTACTTGACAAAAAAAAAGTAAATAGTAGGCCTATTGTTAACGTCTCGCTGCAAGCGTAATATTGTGTTTTTTCAAATCTCAATGTGTTTTATTCATTTGAGCAATGTATAACGCCTGTCACAGTTCTTGGAAAGAGGTCATAGGCTACAGATTTGTGACATTGAATTGAAGTGTACCACCTACTTTGTTTGTATGTTATGAGAGAAAGTCAGTTCTAGCACTGTACTGATCGCAATAGGCCTGCAGCAAATGCCGTTCTGTTTACCCAAAGTTGTAAGCAACTTTCAATAGGGAGGTACTTTTCAACGAGCCTGTAGAAGTATCAAGAATGGTGTACCGCCCAACTGTGTATAGTCATGTAGGCCTAAGGACTGTCAGACTTGAGTGTAAGATGTGATGACAGCCTACTAGTCAAATCCCCAATGGGTTCTTGGTTCGCATTATTCGTCATGGCTTGCTGTATGATTTTGGCGGGTGGTTCGGTGTTTGTCATACGCCAGTAAATGTTTCAGGAAGTGACGTCGAGCCCGGTTAGTGCTTGGATGGAAGAAAACCACCAAACGACACAAATAATCAAACAAGCGCGCAACCCATCCCAGTTGACCCAGCTGTCAATAGGAGTACCTGGCTCCGTTTACTACCCATCCCAGTTGACCCAGCTGTCAATAGGAGTGCCTGGCTCCGTTTACAACCCATCCCAGTTGACCCAGCTGTCAATAGGAGTGCCTGGCTCCCTTTAAACCCATCCCAGTTGACCCAGCTGTCTATAGGAGTGCCTGGCTCCGTTTGCAACCCATCCCAGTTGACCCAGCTGTTAATAGGAGTGCCTGGCTCCCTTTACAACCCATCCCAGTTGACCCAGCTGTTAATAGGAGTGCCTGGCTCCCTTTACAACCCATCCCAGTTGACCCAGCTGTCAATAGGAGTGCCTGGCTCCGTTTACAACCCATCCCAATTGACCCAGCTGTCAATAGGAGTGCCTGGCTCCGTTTACAACCCATCCCAGTTGACCCAGCTGTCAATAGGAGTGCCTGGCTCCGTTTACAACCCATCCCAGTTGACCCAGCTGTCAATAGGAGTGCCTGGCTCTGTTTGTAACCCATCCCAGTTGACCCAGCTGTCAATAGGAGTGCCTGGCTCCGTTTACAACCCATCCCAGTTGACCCAGCTGTCAATAGGAGTGCCTGGCTCCCTTTACAACCAAGGAAGGTAAAGCGGCGATGGAGAGGAGAATGACGGGTACACTCCTCATTAAGCTGGTCCAGAGAAAACAGATGCCTCAAACGCCTCTCTCTCCAACAACGGAACACCTTTGTCTTTTGTGTTTAGGCAAAGCAACAATGAGACGTAAAGTCCCCGAGGCAGGTACAGACTGCGGAGTGAGGCACTCTGTACTGCCCTGATGACATCAAAGTTGCTGCACGCACCCGCTGTGCAGTGTGTAGTCAGTAGTCTGTACTGTAGGGTAGGGGTTCCCCTGTGCGGTCAGCTGGCGGACTAACTTGCACTGTCCACGCCTTACTTCTTCCTCTGTGACATCTACACGTAGGCTACCCACGTAGTAGTGGTCAAACAAATGCTCAGTTTTGTTCATTCAATAGATATGCGCCTTCAGCCAGTTTAATTAAAGGCGAAAGAAGTGCATATTTGATAATGGCGACGACGACGATGAGGAGGATAATGTATAAAATAAAAACACCACTGATGAGGATGATGATGATGATGATGATGATGACGATGATGATGATGATGATGATGATGATGATGATAAGAAAAACTGTTGAGTGGTGAATGCGAGTGTAATAATATTGTGAGTGTGTTGTAGGTGTCATGCGAGAGTGTGTGTTGGGTACAGATCGCCGCGCTTTGAGCTTGATTGGTGAACTGGGGATAAAGCGTTTATTATTAGTAGTATTAGTATTATTGGAAATGGGTCACACCCCATTGTGCATACAGCATGGTCGAGCATGTGACGCCTGCTCCCTATGGAACTTACTAAGAGTAACGCATTAGTCTCAAAGGCCAAGCCACATTGAGTGTTGATTGTGCTTCAGTCCTGTGATGACAGATAGCTTTCACTCTTACGTCATGTGTTTCTACAGAGCATTGTAGCGTGAGGCGCGCGAGCAGCAAGATTGTGCTTAGTCATCACGCCACAACCCGTTCAGTTTACTGTGACCTAGGAGTATCTATATTATATTAACGTTTTACAGTTTGAATCCAAACTGCGCTATAATAGTGACTTCTAATGCGTTGTCACAGACCATAATACATTGTACTTTGAGTTGAGCGTGATGCGCGCTAGCAGCAAGATTGTGCATAGTCATCACGTCACAACCCATTAAACTTATTGCGATTTACGGATACCTGCCATATTCTTCGGTTTCAGTGAAGATTGTGTTATTGTAATATTATACCATAATAGTGACTTAGTTGTATTATACTTCTGACTACACAGTGAATTGTGAAACCGGATGCAAGACATTGTTCTACGCCTGACCTGCAGCTGTTCCAACTCGTTAGGTAAGTTATTACTGCACATTTCATTATCAAAAGCAATGGAGTGTGTGTTGTGCGTGTGTGTGTAGGGGATGGGGGAAGGGAGCGGGGTTGAGTGTGTGTGTGTGTGTGTGTGTGTGTGTGTGTTGTATTTGGGGTGGGGAGGGTGGTGGGTTCTACTTCGCCAATGTTGAAAGGGGTGCTGACTTGAATCTTCGTAACTGGTGCTTTCTCACCTTTGCTGCCATAAGGCACCATTTAGCATCGCCAGTGAACATGGAGTCTTCAGTATGGATGCACGGCTTTCGGTGAGAAGGCCCGAAGTTCTCTGCTTCCCGTCTTT
Source organism: Oncomelania hupensis (assembly GCA_036898135.1). Lineage (NCBI taxonomy): Eukaryota > Metazoa > Mollusca > Gastropoda > Littorinimorpha > Pomatiopsidae > Oncomelania > Oncomelania hupensis. The sequence continues at coordinate 70,837,484 of CM072519.1, forward strand.
TTTGGACGTGTGTGTTCAAAACTTCCGGTTGCTGAATGGCGCACATGTTTTGATAATGATATTTTGACCCTGTTGACATGTCCGCCAAACGTCGCCCTGTTGTTTTGCCGTAAACTAAAAGAAATAAGTAAAAAAAAAAAAAACAACGATAGATTAAATATATACACTACTAAAGTTACAAATGTATCATGAAAATGTCCATGATAATTAAGAAATGACTACAATCTAGATCTCTACCTTGCCTCTCAAGTTTTAGCCTAGGAAAGCACGGTGGCCTAATGGTAGAGCTTTGGCTTGTGGAACTGAAGGTCCCGGGTTCGAGCCCAGGCCGGGGCATTGTGTTGTGCTTTTGGGAAAGACACTTTACTCCCATTTCCTACTCCTTCGGATGAGAGTATAAACCGAGGTCTAGTCTGTGTCGCATACATTCCATCATAACAGACTTTAAAGATCCTGACGCTCATGTCCATGTCCGGTAACAAGAACAAACCCAGCATGCACCTTGTGGAATCATTTTCCTCGAATATGGGGTATCCACAGTATTACGAAGAAGAAGTGACAATGAGTGAATGACACGTCAATGGCTGTCTCTCCGATAGCGGCTATTTGCACAGTCGAAAATATCAGGTTTCACATTTCAAAAATCAAAAAATCTAGTACTTACACTTTTCTTCTTCGTTAGTACATAGAAATGTAGAAAGGAAAAGGTATCTACATGCCTCAACAGGGTCATCTAATTGGTCCATGGTTTATACTTCCATGATGCAGACATAAGACTTTCTGCAACCGGAAGTATCGAACACAAGGGCAAAACCATGTGACTTGGCTGCGAACTCCCTTAGTCATAGAAAGGAGATGTGTTTCCATAGTTTGTACTTCCATGCAGTGGACTAGTTAGTGATTAGGGGTCGAATTCATGACCCGTTAAATTATAGGCGATGGTTAACGTTACCAACATTGGTTTTGTAACCAACAATGGTATCGTTAACCATCGTTTAGCAGATCGCTATTCATGAGCGAGTGTCCACCCATTGGTACGTAACCAAGGCTATTTTTGGGCTGTGCGGGAATATCCGTAAGGGGGCATAATTCAAGCAGCTGTTTTCCTTCTTTCGTCAACAAAATAGGCCTATAAAAATGGCTGTGGCAATGGCAAAGAGAAAAGCAATTTTTTCGTACACTGAAACTAATGTTCTCCTTGAGAACGTTATAGAATTTAAACATATACTGATGGCAAGTTTATCAACTGATGTCACAAACCGCCTAAAAAACGACTGCTGGAAAAAAATCGCCGAAAGAGTGAGTGCAGTTGGTGGTGCGAAGCGAACAGCCGAAGACGTGAGGGAGAAGTTTTATAACCTTAAAAAAGACCATCGGAATCGTGCAGCCGCACGATTAAAGTCTGGCAATGGTGGCGTGATTAGCAAGCCTACCGACAGCATGCTGGATATCATAGTGAGCAAGGAGAGCGAGCTTTTTGTTGGGGTGAAAGGAGAGAAATCACTTTTGATCACTTTGTAGTTTGTAATGTTAGGCCTACATTTTGTTTTTAGACTGAGGTGTCAATTTCTGCCGTTTCTGGGTAGTTTGGAACTTGAAATGTTGTCTTTATTTCGTAGGGTTGCATTACCCTACGAGTATAAACTATACAGATACACAATAAGCCTACACATCACCAGTCAAAATCCAACAACAATATTTTAATAATAATAATATTAACCCGTTTTATTAATATGACAGATTATTAAAGGTGCCAGAGGCATAAAAACAAAGAGTGAGACACACATGTAAAAGTGGTGACAAAACGCCTTGCCGATCACACAGTTTCAGTCTGTCTACCGCGTTCGTTAACGTGATGATATCATGCCGACGAAAACGAAATTTTGATACCAGTTCCACATCATCAAATTTGTCAAGTGGATTACTTCTGTCGCGAAATAGTCTCTCTCTCCTCGGAGCTCGTCTCTGTCAAAGTTGCCACCAAACGATGGCCGCCATTTTTAACCAGTGTTCCATTGGTTATCGGGTGGTCCCCCCTCCGTTAAAATAACCATGGTTAGCAACCGTCGTTAACTCTGCTAAGGCCTCATGAATTTAAAATTTCCAGCTTAACCAACGTCGTTAATTTTACCAACATTGGTTAAGCCTTAACCAACGGTCATGAATACCACACCCTAGATCTTCTCTGACGATGACCCCACTGCATCGTGAGTCTCATAGGGGTGAGTGTATGTGTGTGTGTGTGTGTGTGTGTTGAGTGTGTACGTGTGTATGTGTGTTTTGTTGCGTTCGTCTTTGCGTTTTTGCTGTGTGTGTGTGTGTTGATATGTCGATGGTTGATAAATAACAGTGTTGTGAGTGTAATTGTCTGTCTCTCTCTCTTTCTCTCTGTCTCCATCTCTCTCTCTCTCTCTCTCTCTCTCTCTCTCTCTCTCTCTCTCTCTCTCTCTCATCCTTTCTCTCTTCGTCTCTCTCTCTCTTCCTCTCTCTCCGTCTCCCCCCCCCTCTCTCTCTCTTAGATCAAGAAGCACAGTGTTTAATATTTTTTTTAAAATGTAATGTCTCTACTAGATCAAGTTCACAATACTATAATTATGCTTTTTTTTTTTACAAGTTACCTTTGTGCGAGAGGAGACCAGCAGTAAGTGTAACCCCATTTGGATTGATGACATTTCTCCTGCTTGATTAAATTCATATTGCAATAATAAATGTAACCCCATTTGGGTTGATGACATTGCTCCTGCTGGATTAAGTTCATATTGCAATAAATGTAACCCCATTTGGGTTGATGATATTGCTCCTGCTTGATTTAAGTTCATATTGCAATAATAAATGTAACCCCATTTGGGTTGATGACATTGCTCCTGCTGGATTAAGTTCATATTGCAATAAATGTAACCCCATTTGGGTTGATGATATTGCTCCTGCTTGATTTAAGTTCATATTGCAATAATAAATGTAACCCCATTTGGGTTGATGACATTGCTCCTGCTTGATTCAAGTTCATATTGCAATAATAAATGAATGGGTTTTCGTAGTTCTTTATGAGAAAGTAAAAACAGATCGTCCTGCTTTGGAATAACACATTTTCGAATTGTTAAAATGATTTTCGGAGTAAAATTTCTATAATAATTTTTATGGAATTTTCTGTTTGCAGTGCTAATAAGGTATGGCGTTGTACAAATGTTCATTATTATTATTTTTTATTTTATTATTTATTAAAAAAAAGAAGAACCTGGTGGACTGAACACCTTGTTTGTTGTTGTTGTTGTTGTTATTAGTATTATTATTATTATTATTATTATTATTATTATTATTATTATTATTATTATATTTTTTTTAAAATTATTATTATTATTATTATTATTATTATTATTATTATAAAAATGAAAGAGACGTTTTTCCAATTATTATACTCATTTTCAGGTTAAAATTGCTTTAATAAATGGAAGGATTTTCATCTCTCTGTGAGACGATAAGACCTTGCAGCGAGCACCCGGCATTAGGCCAACCAGTGTTTTGATTTGTTGTAATGGTGCTACTTTATCCAAATTGCTGTACTATAGTGTGGTAAGGTTTGTATAATACTATATCACATTTATATTACTATGAGAAATTTAAAAATGTTCTAATATTTATGAGAAGGTTGATACAGCCTCCATACAGCGTACATACAGAGCACATACAGAGTACGTACAGCGTACATACAGAGTACATACTGCGTACATACAGCGTACATACAGAGTACATACAGAGTGTCACGTGGGGTTTATGGGTTGCTGGGCTTTGCACAATGGAATGCTGTAACCCTCACGCTTTATTCGATGGGAACCGCTAGTTAGTCACCCGGTGAATTACTTTAATAAATTTATTTGTTTAGCTCGGTCTGTGTTAAGGCTGGGATACAGAGATAGATAGAAAAATTGTAAAAGATCACTGTCACACTAGCTTTCACACGGCTATGAATCATATGTAGTCCATCCACTTGATAACAGTTAAAATCACACATGTATTTCTTCTACTCTATACAAGATCTTCGAAGTACTAATCTACCTTAAAAAGTCATAAGTCAATGCAAATAATTCGATCGCTGATAGTCTAGGCAGCTGTTATGTCTTCATAGGGCACTGGCTACTAGAGTTCATGTACATTGGACTACTGTGGTCCGTTTTACAGTTTTCTGAAGAGTGGACTACTGTGGTCCTTTTTCTATCAGTTTTAGTGCACTGATTCCTGGGCACTTAGCTTGAATGGAGCGGGTTTGAAGCCCTTCGTTGAGGTAGCTTCTGGTACCCGCTGGGTCGTCGTGTAGTTTGGTCCCTTGGCACGCTGTGGTGTCTTGGAGGGTGTTTTCCAGGGTTGCTCTCTCAGTCTTGTGCTGTAGAGGCTAAACAGCCAACTCGTGTTTTCTGTGGAGTTGGGCGCACGTTATATCTCGCCTGTTCGTCTGTAACACAAGAGACGAAATTCTGCACAACCTTGAATAATAGGTCTGTGCAGAGCGTCTCACTGAAAGCCAAAGTAGCCCTCAGTGATAGCTCCACATCTCTATACATAAGCGACGAACATTCTGCTACGTCCGTGGTCCACTGGAATCTCAACTCTAATTTCCTATACATACATAAATATAAATCGTGGCTAACTATACACATACAGAATTAATAATATTATAAACATTCACTGGTACAGCCACTGGTCTGCAAACATACATATAGGTTAAACAACAGTGGTTCCGTCAGGTATACAACATGGCGGCGCAACCGGTCGTGTTTCGCCACGTGGTCACGCAAATTCGGAGTAACAATTCAAGTCTATGCATAGCAAATTCCACAAACATAATTTCAACAATAATATAAATATATCACGATGAAACAGAAGTATGTTCATTTACCTGTTTGACAAAGTCAGGCCCGTGGCTACTTGATTGAATTCTAAGATTCACAAAGTCCAGCTTCCTGGTCTATGAGTGGAGATTTTTCTCTGCTCCGGTTTAGCTGTGTAGACTTCGGCGTATTTCATAGGACTGACTCAATCTATGCTAGGTTTTGACCCATTCAGAACCGGCTCTAACCGCTCTGCCTGCGTCCCATTGGATAAGCTTTCCGCTTCCACGCACACAGTGCTGACGTCACTACACTGCCTGCGTCAAACTCGCTGTGTGTACCTCCGTTATACTGTAATCGTCTGCTATATACTACATTACCTTTCTAAGACTTACTGACTAACCAAGCAAAATAGTAAAGTAAGCAGGGTAAAACTAGTCATCTCGTGACACAGAGTACATACAGAGTACATACAGCGTACATACAGAGTACATACAGCGAACTGCTTGGTTAAAGGGATCCACTGTGTCGATCCCTCTCCTTCCCCCTCCCTCCTTCCCTCCCCCCTCCTAAATCCTCCCCTCGACAGGTCTTTTAACATTCACAATGAGTGTTGCTCCCTTGAAAAAAAGCTGACAACAAAAAACGTGTTAGAAAGTATAGTTATTTTATAAAAGAATAAGTTTGGTAGTGTGTGTGCCTATCAATAGCAACAGCCGTGGGCTGGCCAGCCAGTACTGTGGAGCTAAAAATAGCTACCAAAGCAGGTAAGAGACGGAACCCGTAAAGACAATTGTTCGTAAGGTTTTTTCAGTTTGGGTTGATAAAATTGACCCCCAGATGCCAAAGATGGACTCTTCAGCTTGGTTGTTCCCTCACAAATAGGGGCAAAGGTCACAGGGAATTACTCCCTGTCAGAACCCACATTGAAACTTCAAACTTTGGCAGTTGTCCACTTTACCATTGTGTCATGTGATAACAATGCCACTTTACCATTGTGTCATGTGATAACAATGCCACTTTACCATTGTGTAATGTGATAACAATGCCAATTTACCATTGTGTCGTGTGATAACAATGCCACTTCACCATTTTGTCATGTGATAACAATGGCAATTTTAGGGTAAACCCGTTTTGGCCAAATGTAAACAAAGACTTGGAATTGGGACCTTTAAAGAGAACTAGACGTAGGCCTACATTTTGATTGCGCTAAAATACTGCTAGGTCAAAGTCAACACTAAGGGTGGTTGAAAAGTTACTCCCTATTGGAGATCGCTTTAGCTTCTGTAAACAATACTGCATTTGAATGAAAGGAAACGTTTTGTGATCCTACATAACTGCTGGCCTCTGGGTTATCTCACAGCGAACAGAGGAGGCCAAAGAGGCCCATGGTCTGACACTTAGTGAGCGAGCGCAGCTGACAACAATATTTAATAATAGGCGTCGCGCCATTATGGGCTGGGCTGGTTACTGTGAGAGGAAATCACAGGTTGATCCATAGCTCACACTGTTTGTTCGTCCTTTACTGCTCAATAGGAAAAAGGCAAACCATTATAGAAGTGGCACAAGATTCAAAATTCAAGAGTTATTTATTGTCGCCATACAGGAAATGTATTGCTTGTAAACCGGGTGAATACATGTAATACACTACATGTAAATACAAGGTAGTTTTCCCACCATCTGTTAACATTCCCAGTCACACGTTCTGTTTAAGACCTGGGATGAGACTGAGAATGTTAACAGATGGTGAGAAAATTAGCTTGTATTTTATGTTTTACACAGCGCTTTACCATTGCCAGAAGAAGAAGAAGAAGAGGAAGAAGAAGGAGGAGAAGAAGAAGAAGAAGGAGAAGAAGAAGGAAAAGAAGGAGAAGGAGAAGAAGAAGATGAAGGAGAAGGAGGAGAAGAAGAAGGAGGAGAAGAAGGAGAAGAAGAAGAAGGAGGAGGAGGAGAAGAAGAAGGAGGAGAAGAAGAAGAAGAAGAAGAAAAGGCGAGAGGGCAGGGAAAAGAAGAATGAGGAGGAGGGAAGAGAGGAAAGAATGAACATTGAAGTTTAACGTCTACACCCACCATTGGCGAGTTGCCAGACGGGGATAACCATCCCAGGAAACAGAGGGTGGGGACCTTTATCAACACTGAACCACCATAGCGATCATACTGCTAAGATAGACAGTAAAAGTAGCCATTTATGTTGTTCACATAGAGGTTGGAACCTGGGTCATCGGTGTGGCAAGCGAAGCTCTATCACCCAGCTTTGACACAGTGGCCAACACAAGGAGGAGATCAAAGAAGAAGAAGAAAAACAAGAAGAAGAATTTAATTGTCTTTATATAGCGATTTTCCTGCTCAAGATCTGCTCAGGGCGCTGGCGGATACAGGATCTCGCTCAAGAGCTGCTCAGTGCGCTGGCGGATACAGGATCTCACTCAAGAGCTGCTCAGGGCGCTGGCGGATACAGGATCTCACTCAAGAGCTGCTCAGGGCGCTGGCGGATACAGGATCTAACTCCAGAGCTGCTCAGGGCGCTGTCGGATACAGGATCTACCTGACGCCCAGACCACGGAGCAGGCATGGGGAGAAGGGACCTAGTGCTTGCTGGGTGTAGTGCTGTCGTCCCTGTAGGACACGAGCGTCAGGATCTTTACAGTCGGTGCGATGGAATGCGGGCGTGCACAGACTAGACCTCGGTTTATACTCTTATCCTACAACAATGAACCAGGAGGTGAAGGACAGCAATGACGAACACCAGCCAACGTAGCAACCCTTCATACTACAGACACAACCCTTCATACGACAGACACAACCCTACATACTACAGACACAACCCTTCATACTACAGACACAACCCTTCATACTACAGACACAACCCTTCATACTACAGACACAACCCTTTATAATACAGACACAACCATTCATACTACAGACACAACCCTTCATACGACAGACACAACCCTTCATACTACAGACACAACCCTTCATACGACAGACACAACCCTACATACTACAGACACAACCCTTCATACGACAGACACAACCCTACATACTACAGACACAACCCTTCATACTACAGACACAACCCTTTATAATACAGACACAACCCTACATACTACAGACACAACCCTTCATACGACAGACACAACCCTACATACTACAGACACAACCCTTCATACGACAGACACAACCCTACATACTACAGACACAACCCTTCATACTACAGACACAACCCTTTATAATACAGACACAACCATTCATACTACAGACACAACCCTTCATACGACAGACACAACCCTACATACTACAGACACAACCCTTCATACGACAGACACAACCCTACATACTACAGACACAACCCTTCATACGACAGACACAACCCTACATACTACAGACACAACCCTTCATACGACAGACACAACCCTACATACGACAGACACAACCCTACATACTACAGACACAACCCTTCATACGACAGGCACAACCCTACATACTACAGACACAACCCTTCATACGACAGACACAACCCTACATACGACAGACACAACCCTTCATACTACAGACACAACCCTACATACTACAGACGCAACCCTTCATACTACAGACACAACCCTTCATACTACAGACACAACCCTACATACTACAGACACAACCCTTCATACTACAGACACAACCCTTCATACTACAGACGCAACCCTTCATACTACAGACACAACCCTTCATACTACAGACACAACCCTACATACTACAGACACAACCCTTCATACTACAGACAAAACCCTTCATACGACAGACACAACCCTACATACTACAGACACAACCCTTCATACTACAGACACAACCCTTCATACTACAGACACAACCCTACATACTACAGACACAACCCTTCATACTACAGACACAACCCTTCATACTACAGACACAACCCTTCATACGACAGACACAACCCTACATACTACAGACACAACCCTTCATACTACAGACACAACCCTTCATACGACAGACACAACCCTTCATACGACAGACACAACCCTTCATAAGACAGACACAACCCTTCATAATACAGACACAACCCTTCATAATACAGACACAACCCTTCATAATACAGACACAACCCTACACAGGCCGCGTACGCACAGAAAACCATTGAAATAATGATAGTCACACACACACACACGCACGCACACACCAACACACAAGCTCTGCACATTGAACGGGTACACACGCATACATAATTACACGCACACAAAGTGAGTGACACAACAGTCACACACGTATACATAATCACACACATATTAGTGACACAACAGTCACACAGGCATACATAATCACACACCCAATAGTGACACAACAGGCACACGCATACATAATCACACACCCAATAGTGACACAACAGTCACACGCATACATAATCACACAAATAATAGTGACACAACAGACACGCATACATAATCACACACACAACAGTCGCACACTTAAACATAATCACACACATAATAGTGACACAACATTCACACGCGCTCAGGAACACGTTCAAACATACATGCATTACCCCCTCCGCCCAGACCCGCCCCTCATCCCAACCCCACCCTACACACTTATGGGAAATGACAGCAGAGATGTTTTTGCACTGCACGGTACGGCGGACGCGACAGGGCTGCCAACACGGAGATTGCTCTTGAGATAATTCACAGCTAATTCATTTACTTCCCATTTTGGCCCTCACAACCGATAGATGGAGAGATAAAACATTGCACGAAACTAAAATAAAACAAGATGACGAGCCATTTAAATGTATTTCCTGACCTCACAACAAAACAGCCCGTCCCCCGCTCGGCCCTCCCCATCGGAGATCGCTTGATTGATTATTTTCTTCATGTAGGCATCGCCCCTTCATGAAGGGTGTGTACATCATTAAACATTTAAAAACGTACACTTTTCATTCCGATTAAATCACGATAGAGCAATTTCTCATAGTTTAACAGCTTTGTACATATATATGGAGATGAGGTGTTACAGAAGACTTCTGGGCATTTCCTATACCCAGCACATCACCACCGACAGACCATCACACAAGACATTGGTGACCTGCTCACAGTGGTGAAAAAACTGAAACTCTGATGGTATGGCCACGTCACCAGATCATCAGGTCTTGCAAAGACCATCCTGCAAGGCACAGTGCAAGGAGGTAGAAGAAGAGGGAGACCGAAAAAGAGGTGGGAGGACAACATTCGAGAATAGACTGGTTTGACACTGAGCGAAACCATCAGGGTTGCTGAGGACAGGGAAAGATGAAGTACGATGGTTAAACGATCTTCTGTGGTGTCCCTACGACCTCCGAGTTACGGGATAGGATATGATAGAATAAGTACAAGTATATAAGCCTACTTAGTTTCCAAATTACATTCGGATAACTTAACTTGGAGCAATCAAAATACCAAGTAAATAAACATGGATTTCTATAATATTTTTCAGCAATAAATTGCACTCTAAAGTTATGTAAGTTTGGACAGGATAATACAAAGTGAACTTCACCTTGTTCGTTTTCCTTACAAAGTGGGCATTTTACAACTGTGGCATTTCCATATCCGTAATTATGAACATAAATATCTGACACACCAACACGACATTTTGTCATTATAAACATTACATGCCTGTCGAGACTTATTTTGAAATAAGGTTTTACACAATGATTACTGCCCCCAAATATACCTGTCACGTTTTTGTACATGATTACGCCAGTCTTGCCATCTGCAATAAACTTTATACATTTTCTCCAAAATAGTTTCTCCCATCGGAGAGAGAGAGGGAGAATGAGAGAGAGAGAGAGAGAGGGGGGGGGGGGTATTATCCTACCAATAATAACTGGAGACAAGGAATAACAAATCCGCCATTCTCGGGAGGCGAAGCAGGGTGTGGTAGTGGAGGCCTGCCATTACGCCATCCGCCCCTGTAGCAACAACGGTGGATAACAAGCATCGTAATAATAATAAAGGATGCTATACGCGCCTTTCCCCAAATCATCCAGGCTCAAAGCGCGGCGATCTATACCAACACACACGCTCGCCTGTCTCATCCACCCTCACACACACCAAATACATCCAGCACTCAAACAGGTGGTGTAAAGGCAAGGAGATCGCTATTAGAAGACGGAAAGAAAATCGAATTTTTATTTTTGAAATTTTTATATTGACTGCGTCCTGTACCATTAGTGAAGGGAGGGAGGAAACCGGAGTGCCCGGAGAAAACCCTCGGTGACCTCAATAGTCTCGTACCTAAGTCACATACGTTCGCCCCTTGCGGGAATCGAACCTGCGACATTCGGCATAGGAAACCGGCGACTTATCCACTGCGCCACGAGGCCACCCTCTCTTAGCCTCTCTGTTGTTGTTGCTAAATGTTGTCCCTCTCTTAGCGTCTCTGTTGTTGTTGCTAAATGTTGTCCATCTCTTAGCGTCTCTGTTGTTGTTGCTAAATTTTGTCCCTATCTTAGCCTCTCTGTTGTTGTTGCTAAATGTTGTCCCTCTCTTAGCGTCTCTGTTGTTGTTGTTGCTAACTGTTGTCCCTCTCTTAACGTCTATGTTGTTGTTGCTAAATGTTGTCCCTCTCTTAGGCTCTTTGTTGTTTCTAAATGTTGTCCCTCTTCACCTTGTTGCACCGCGTTTTAGGCGCAGATTTAAGAGAGAGGTTCTATATTTTCTAGGAACGGATTTGTTCTTTGGCAGTAAACTGTAATTCAATACCGTAAAAGCCTGCAACACTGTTGTTGTGTATGGGTCATATCAGGATGTTGTGTGTGGGTCAACAGTGTTGTTGTGTGTGGGTCATATCAGGATGTTGTGTGTGGGTCAACAGTGTTGTTGTGTGTGGGTCATATCAGGATGTTGTGTGTGGGTCAACAGTGTTGTTGTGTGTGGGTCATATCAGGATGTTGTGTGTGGGTCAACAGTGTTGTTGTGTGTGGGTCAACAGTGTTGTTGTGTATGGGTCATATCAGGATGTTGTGTGTGGGTCAACAGTGTTGTTGTGTGTGGGTCATATCAGGATGTTGTGTGTGGGTCAACAGTGTTGTTGTGTGTGGGTCAACAGTGTTGTTGTGTATGTGTCATATCAGGATGTTGTGTGTGGGTCAACAGTGTTGTTGTGTGTGGGTCATATCAGGATGTTGTGTGTGGGTCAACAGTGTTGTTGTGTGTGGGTCAACAGTGTTGTTGTGTATGGGTCATATCAGGATGTTGTGTGTGGGTCAACAGTGTTGTTGTGTGTGGGTCAACAGTGTTGTGTGTGGGTCAACAGTGTTGTTGTGTGTGGGTCAACAGTGTTGTTGTGTGTGGGTCAACAGTGTTGTTGTGTGTGGGTCAACAGTGTTGTTGTGTGTGGGTCAACAGTGTTGTTGTGTGTGGGTCAACAGTGTTGTGTGTGGGTCAACAGTGTTGTTGTGTATGGGTCAACAGTGTTGTGTGTGGGTCAACAGTGTTGTTGTGTGTGGGTCAACAGTGTTGTGTGTGGGTCAACAGTGTTGTTGTGTGTGGGTCATATCAGAATGTTGTGTGTGGGTCAACAGTGTTGTGTGTGGGTCAACAGTGTTGTTGTGTGTGGGTCATATCAGGATGGTGGCGCTGCAGTGCTGTGGATTGGGCACAGGCTACCAATGTTTCATGTGAAGCAACGTCGGGAAGGGTTAGTACTTGGATGGGTGATCATACTTGGAAGACAACCATCAAACGACAGGATAAGATTGAAACAATCGCACGACACAGTCCACCCAGCTGTGAATGAGTTCCTGGCTCTGTTTAGAACAGGGGAAGGTAAAGCAGCGAAGTGGATGAGGTAGGCACTGTCCTCATTGAGCTGGCCTACAGAAAAGTGGGATTTTAAACGCTTCTTCACCCAACGACCAAAAGGTTACGGAAAAATCTTTAATACTTTTAATATTAGGATTTTGTTGTTGCTAGGATGCAGTATATATTGTCCATTGTTGCTGTGATATAGCTTTTCTTGTTTTTTTCTTTCTGTGCTGTATATAGTATATCTTGTCTATTTTTGCGGTGCTATATAGCATATCTTGTTTATTCTTGCCGTGCTATTGCATATCTTGCCAGTTGTTGCTGTGCTACAGTGTATCTTGTCCATTGTTGATATGTTACATTGCATTTTGTACATTATTCCGGCATGCTACAGCGCAACTGGAACATTGTTGCTGTGCTTTAGTACATCTTGTCCATTGTTGCTAAACTACAGTACTGTAACGTGGGGTTTATGGGTTGCTGGGCTCTGCACAATGGACTGCTGTAACCCTCACGCTTTATTCTATGGAAACCGCTAGTTAGTCACCCGGTGAATTACTTTAATACATTTATTTGTTTAGCTCGGTCTGTGTTAAGGCTGGGATACAGAGATAGATAGAAAAATGGTAAAAGATCACTGTCACACTAGCTTTCACACCGCTATGAATCATATGTAGTCTTCTTCTTCTTTCATTACTCTGCCAACTTCATCGTTCTGAAGGTACTGCAGATTTGAGGGGTTGTTGCAATGGCGCTTGTTTGTAAGTCTGTTTGGGTTTGTGCTGCCCAAATGAAACAGCCTTGGGGGAAAAGGGGGGAGAGCATGAGGGGGCAGGGGAGAGAGGGAAATGGGGGGGGGGGCGGGTTAGATCTGGGATTTGAAGGCTTCCAGCGAGGTGCTGAGGACAGCATCTGCCGGGAGCTGGTTCCACTCTGCAATTGTGCGGGGGAAAAAGGTTTGCTTTCTGTATTGGGTTCTGCAGGAAGGAAGCTGGTAGTGCTCTGGGTGGACGTGACGGGTCTGTTTGGCAGGAGGGGTGGGTGTGGGTTTTCTTGAAGATGTGATGGTTATGAGGCCATGATGGTACTTGTAGAAAGTGATGAGGCGGGCTTGCCGGCGGCGGTCCTGCAGGCTTGGCCATTGCAGTCCCTCCAGCATAGCGTCCACACTTGATGTTTGCCGATGGCGATTGACCACCCAGCGGGCTGCTCTGCGCTGAACTGCCTCAATCCGCCTGATGTCTTTGTCTGTGGTAGGATCCCACACTGGACTCGCATACTCCAGGAGCGGGCGGACCAGTGTGAAGTATGCTCGCTGTTTGAGTGACTGTGAACCTACTCGCAGGTTCCTTCTGAGGAAGCCGAGAACTTTGTTTGCCTTGTTGATGATGTTGGTGATGTGACTGTCCCACAGAAGGTCGCTCTTGATGGTTACACCAAGATATTTTGCCTCCTTGACAGCGCTGAGTGTGTGGCCATGGAGGTGGTATGCGCTTTGAAGCGGTTTCCTCTTCCTGGTTATTTGGAGTGTCAAACACTTATCCGGGTGGAAGGACATCAGCCACGTTTGCTCCCACTCAGCAAGCCGGTCCAAGTCAGCTTGCAGAACACGTTGGTCATCTTCGGTGCTGACTGTCTTGTGGCACAGTGTATCATCTGCGAAAAGGCGAGCCTCTGCGGACAGTCCATCGGGGAGGTCGTTGATATATAGTAGGAAAAGGCTAGGGCCCAGGACGGAGCCTTGTGGCACACCGGATTCTACGGGGATTGGTTCGGATGTGGCGCCATCGACGACCACGCGTTGCTGCCGGTCAGTAAGAAAGGCTTGTATCCAGGTCAGCATATCTCCTGTGATTCCATAGTGTTTCAACTTGTGAATAAGCAGGGAATGGCAGACCTTATCGAAGGCTTTGGAGAAATCCATCACCATGATGTCTGTCTGCTTCCCCTTCTCCAGGTCATCAGAGACCACATCCACAAGGCCTATGAGCTGGCTTTCGCAGGAGCGTTGGCGCCTGAATCCGTGCTGTGCTTCGCTGAGTAGGTGGTGTTCCTCCGCGAAGCTCATGATGCTATGGGTGATAATGTGCTCCATGATTTTGCATGGAACACTAGTCAGAGAGATTGGGCGGTAGTTTTCAGGGAGATATCTTTCACCTTTCTTAAAGACTGGGGTCACGTTGGCTGTTCGCCAGTCCTGGGGGACTACTCCGGTTTTCAACGAGCTTTGATATAGGAGAGTCAAGGCTGGGGAGATTTCATCAGCTAGTTCTTTGAGGAGTCGGGGACTTATTTGATCTGGCCCGGGGGCTTTACTTGAGTCCAGATCTCTCAGGAGCTTTGAGACACCAGAGGCGTTGATGGTGATGTTGCTGCAGGATGGAGAGTCTGGATGTGGCGGTTGAAGCTTGGTCTTTAATCTAAAATCTTCAGATGTGTAGTTCTCTCTTGGGCTGAAGGCAGACTTGAACTGCTTATTTAGTATTTCAGCACGTTCCTTCGCTCCAGTCACAAGCTTTCCTCCAACCTTGAGTGGGGATACACCAGCTGCTTCTGTCCGTTGGGCTTTTATGTAGGTCCAGAAGGACTTTATGCTGGGGTTGCGTTTGTTGTCTTCAGGATCCTGCGCGAAGAGTCGTTCTGTGTAGGACCAGTATGAACGTCTTAAGTTTCTCTGTACCGTTTGTTTGATTTTCTTTAGGTCTTCTTGCAATTTTTTGTCTCCTGTTTTCTTCCAGCACTTATATAGGCGGTCTCTTTTACGAATGAGCCGAAGAGTAGCATGATCCACCCATGGTTTGCTGGCTTTCTTCCCAAGTGTCTTGTAGGGGATGTGCTCTCGCGACATGTCGTTAATGCCGTCTTTCAGGGTAGACCAGATGTCCTCTGTGTTACTCTCTGCGTTGAATGAGCTAGTGATGGTATCTGAGAGGTCAGAGGCGGCAGTTCGAAGTGCGTCCCAGTTAGCTCGGGAAAATTGGGGAACGCTGCGTGGAGTTTGTCGATGGTATACGGGCTTGGTGTTGAACTCCATGTATACGATGTCATGGTCCGACAGACCAGGAATTCCTTCTATGCGAGGCACAAGTGATGGGCGGTTTGTGAGAAAGAGATCTAGGGTGTTGTCTTCTCGTGTGGGAAAATTCACAAGCTGCTCAAGTCCTAAGTCGCTAATAATGTCCAGGAAGTCTTCATGGAGGGTGGGGTATTTTGATCTTGTTTTTAGTGTTTTTGTTGTCCAGTCGAAGGCTGGGAAGTTGAGGTCACCGCCAATGATGACAGTGGCTTGTGTGGCAATGGCGCGTTGTGCAGAGTTGACAAACTGTCGGAGGCTGATTCCATCCCCAGTGTGCGGCCGATAGTAGGAAGCAACAAGGAGTTGGCGCCGTCCCTGCAGCTTGATCTTCGCCCAGATCATTTCGCAGCCTGGCACTTGGAGTTCTGTCACTTCGTGGCATGTTAGGTGGTTGGCCACTGCTATCAAGACTCCGCCGCCATCTCGATTTCTGTCGAGCCTAAAGGTATTGAAGGAAGGCGGCATGAATTCACTGCTAAGGATCGAAGAGTCTAGCCAGGTTTCAGTTGCAATAATGATGTCAGGTTTGGTGCTATCCACAAGATTGCGGATACCTGCTACTTTGCCAGTGATGCAATGGAAGTTGATGTTTAGGAGACGAAGGGGACGGTTGTTGATCTTATTTTGACATGAAGCTCGGGTTGGGGTTGACGAGTGGATGGGATGAAAGGACTCTGCGGTGGGTAGGGCAGAGTTGGCAGAGCTGTGAAGTAGGGACTGGGCGCTGGGGCTCTTTGGTTCTCTGCCATCATCAAGTCCAAAGAGATCAAAGGCTACAGTGCTGAAATTTGCATTCTGGCAAATGACACATTCCCACACAACATCACTGCCGCCAAGTCTGTCATACTCCTCCGATGTGTCTAGGATACTTTGGCAGGCCAGATGAAACCATTGGCCACATGTGGCACATTCTACACCCCTAGCATCCCAGGTAACAGTTCGATCGCAGGTGCCACATGGATATTTGGTCTCATCGCTTGTTGAGATTCCAGCTTTATCGGCGGATTTCATTTTTAAGTCGAATGGAGGTGGGGGAAGAGGAGGGTGGTGAGCGACGAAGTGTAAACCTACTTTCGGTTTGGTTGGTTCTGCTTGCAGAGAGGAGAAAAGCAGGGAAGTCAGAAGGGAAGCTTGGGTGAGAAGGCAGATATATGATTTCTTCATTTATGCTTGTATCCGCGAAGATCGGATGGAGATGAGGGGAGAAATGTTGTACTCACAGGTTGTGATAAGTGATCGCGTTTGGCGCCGCCATCTTTGTTGACAGTACTCACTCAGGCAGTTGAAGTTTAGAGGTTTAGAAGTCCATGAAGATCTTGACAGGCATCGTAAACTTGATGAAATTTGATCCGTCGTGGTTTATATATCGGGCAGAGTAGGGCTGGGGGAGGAGAGGGACGGGAACAGGATTGTTATGACAAAAAACAAGTGAGAATCGCCGGAGCGAATAGGTAGGAGCGTCTAGACTGTCACGCATGCGCAACCCCTAGTCCAGCCACTTGATAACAGTTAAAATCACACACTTATTTCTTCTACTCTATACAAGATCTTCGATGTACTACTCTACCTTAAAAAGTCAAGAGTCAATGCAAATGATTCGATCGCTGATAGTCTAGGCAGCTGTTATGTCTTCATAGGGCACTGGCTACTAGAGTTCATGTAGATTGGTCTACTGTGGTCCGTTTTACTATTTTCTGAAGAGTGGACTACTGTGGTCCTTTTGCTATCAGTTTAAGTGCACTTTTTCCTATGCACTTAACTTGCGTGTGGTGTGTTTGAAGCCCTTCGTTGAGGTAGCTTCTGGTACACGCTGGGTCGTCTTGTAGTTTGGTTCCTTGACAAGCTGTGTTGTCTTGGAGAGAGTTTTCCAGGGGAGCTCTCTCAGTCCTGTGCTGTAGAGGCTAAACAGCCAACTCGTGTTTTCTTTGGAGTTGGGCGCACGTTATATCTCGCCTGCTCGTCTGTAACACAAGAGACGAAATTCTGCACAACCTCGAGTAATAGGTTTGTGCAGAGCGTCTCACTGAAAGCCAAAGTAGCCCTCAATGATAGCTCCACATCTCTATACATAAGCGACGAACATTCTGCTACGTCCGTGGTCCACTGGAATCTCAACTCTAATTTCCTATACATACATAAATATAAATCGTGGCTAACTATACACATACAGAATTAATAATAGTATAAACATTCACTGGTACAGCCACTGGTCTGCAAACATACATATAGGTTAAACAACAGTGGTTCCGTCAGGTATACAACATGGCGGCGCAACCGGTCGTGTTTCGCCACGTGGTCACGCAACGTTGGAGGAACAATTCAAATCTATGCATAGCAAATTCCACAAACATAATTTCAACAATAATATAAATATA
This sequence comes from Oncomelania hupensis, assembly GCA_036898135.1. Taxonomy (NCBI): domain Eukaryota; kingdom Metazoa; phylum Mollusca; class Gastropoda; order Littorinimorpha; family Pomatiopsidae; genus Oncomelania; species Oncomelania hupensis. The sequence continues at coordinate 70,855,536 of CM072519.1, forward strand.
TAACGATGAAACAGAAGTATGTTCATTTACCTGTTTGACAAAGTCAGGCTCGTGGCTACTTGATTGAATTCTAAGATTCCCAAGCACTGCTTCCTGGTCTGTTCAGGAGAGATTTTACTGCTAACTGTGTAGCTGATTACTGCTCCTCGGTTCAAACTCGACTCCTGTTCTATCTCTCTATTTGAATCAGCCAGACCTGGCTGAGTCCATTATAAACTGTGTTCTCATTGGCTGGTAATCGACTCGCCTACCGTAGCTACGATGATATCATTGCCTGCCGATTCAACACACACAGTGCTGACGTCACTACACTGTTTGCGTCAAGCTCGCAGTGTGTGTACCTCAGTTATACCATTGCTACGCCTGATTACTTCCATCGTCTGCTGCAGCCTAACATTAACATTCTAAGATTTACATGGACTAAACAAGGCTAAATAGTAAAGTAAGCAGGGTAAAACTATAGTTCGTCTGTCACAAGTTAGCCTACATCTTGTCAATTGTTGCTATACTACAGTACATCTTGTCCATAAGAACCCTGTACTGTATTTTAGATTAAAACTATGCTTGACAGGCAGCATGTATGTGCTTACAGTGGTTGACAGGCAGCATATATGTGCTAACAGACATTCAGCATATATGTGCTTACAGTGGTTGACAGGCAGCATGTATGTGCTAACAGTGGTTGACAGGCAGCATGTATGTGCTAACAGTGGTTGACAGGCAGCGTGTATGTGCTAACAGTGGTTGACAGGCAGCGTGTATGTGCTAACAGTGGTTGACAGGCAGCATGTATGTGCTAACAGTGGTTGACAGGCAGCATGTATGTGCTAACAGTGGTTGACAGGCAGCGTGTATGTGCTAACAGTGGTTGACAGGCAGCGTGTATGTGCTAACAGTGGTTGACAGGCAGCGTGTATGTGCTAACAGTGGTTGACAGGCAGCGTGTATGTGCTTACAGTGGTTGACAGGCAGCGTGTATGTGCTAACAGTGGTTGACAGGCAGGTCAGCTTGATTCAGCACCTGCAAGAACAAATTGCTGACGTCAGGCTTGAACCCAAATCCCCCAAGACGCTCATTCCTAAGGCTTGCTCTGCAGACCACTATAAGCACATACACGCTGCCAGGAATGAGCGTCTTGGGGGATTTGGGTTCAAGCCTGACGTCAACAATTTGTTCTTGCTGGTGCTGAATCAAGCTGACCAACGCCTTGATTCGTCCTTTGCGCTCGTAAGCGAGCTATATAACAAAGATACTTGAGCTTATTTTAGAGGTTCCAATCAGCCTTTTTTTTCGGGGGGTGGGGGGGTAGGGTAAATATTGTAAGTAATATTCTTTTACTCCTCCTCCTACTTATCATCATCATCATCATCATCATCATCATCATCATCATCATCATCATCATCATCATCATCATCATCATCATCATCATCATCATCATCATCTTCATCATCATCATCATCATCATCATCATCTTCATCATCATAATCATCTTCATCATCATCATCATCATCATCATCATCATCATCAGCATCTTCATTTTCATCTTCTTCTTCTGTGGTCCTGATTCGGCTCTTAGCAGTTCGCTGTACCCAATAAACATTGATTATTTAGTATAATTTAATGTAATCTAATCTTCTTCTTGTGATCACAGTCCTAAGTGCAAAACCAGATCGGGCAGTCCTTGGAGTAATTTGAGAAGTGTTTAATGCTACTGCCGTAGTCATGGTGATAAATGGGACAATGGCGGAACTAACACTAAGCGGGTTTTATATGGCAACAGCGGGTCAAGGGAAAGAAGCAGAACTTACATTGACCGCCACACGTCTTGTGCAGTGTGTGTGTGTGTGGGTGTGTGTGTGTGGGTGTGTGTGGGGGGGGGAGGGAGAGAGAGGAGGGAGGAGAGAGCCAGGGGCGGGTGGGGCTGTAATATATTTGAGGGGGTATGTTTATGAAGTTATCAGTTTCACCTGTTCCGTTAGTAAGTACAGTCATGTGTTACTACTACTACTACTACTACTACTACTACTACTACTACTACTACTACTACTACTACTACTACTACTACTACTACTACTACTACTACTACTACTATTAAAAAAATAAAATAAAAACAACAACACACTTTTGTAACATGTGATTTCCCCAAGCCTGGGCTGAAAGCGCATGCGTTACCTGTTATTGTGTGTCATGTGTTACCTGTTGTTCTCTGTTCTGTGTTACCTGTTATTGAATGTTATCTGTTATTGTGTGTTATTTGTTATTGTCTGTTATTGTGTTACCTGTTTTTGTCTGTTATGTTATTGAATGTTATCTGTTATTGTGTGTTATGCGTTACCTGTTGTTCTCCTGTTCTGTGTTACCTGTTATTGAATGTTATCTGTTATTGTGTGTTATCTGTTACCTGTTGTTCTCTGTTCTGTGTTACTGTTATTGAATGTTATCTGTTATTGTGTGTTATGTGTTATCTGTTGTTCTCTGTTACCTGTTATTGAATGTTGCTTGTTATTGGGTGTTATCTGTTACCTGTTGTTCTCTGTTCTGTGTTACCTGTTAGTGTATGTTATCTGTTATTATCTGTTATGCGTTACCTGTTATTTTCTATATGAAAACGATTATAAACGATAGATATGTTATTGTTCGTTCTATTACCTGTAATTCTCTGTTATGCGTTACCTGTTATCCTCTGTTAGGTGTCAGCTGTTATTCTCTGTTGTGTGTTATCTGTTTTTGTGGCTATTTAAAAGGTGCTATAAATCAAACTGTTCAGGGTATGTGTTCCACTGACCAGGGGGGGAGGGGGATGCCTGTGTTTGATGTAAACTCTTTTCTGTTTACTGTTGTTTGACATACTGACCCTGTGCTGTAGAAATCATCAATCTAGCGCTGTAGCTTTAGCTGCAACGATCGCTTTTTAAATTAAGGGTGTCATTAATCAAACTTAGCACCCCCTCCTCCTCCACACACACACACACACACGCACACCCACACACACACACGCACACACACACACACGCACCCACACACACACCATTCTCATCCCATCACAGTCCAATCGTGTCATTTATTATTTTTTCGCGATTTTGTAAACCTTTCACCTGTATTGCTATGAAAAAGTCGTTGCTGTAATGTTTCTATGACATTATCTGCTGTGCTACCATTAATAATTTGTATTAAAGATCCACTGGGCACACGCATGAGGACACTTCCTTGTCGGTGGGACTTTTTTCGCTGCAGACATATCGGTCTCGATCAAATGTAGTGCTTTAAATTTCCACTGTCGCTGTCTTTCTCCTTTGTTCTTTCTCATTCCTACTCTGTTCTATCAATCTATTATACTATCTCTTTCTTCCGTAGACCAGTCACCTACCTAGGTAAAAAAAAGGTAAAGGTAGTCCCATAGCCTTGTGGCCGTAGGGGAGCGTGATGATGGAGATCACACTTATCTTGGGCCAGCGTATTGAGGGTGATGCCCATGTCTCTCCCTCGCTGCTTTACCTTCCCCACCCTTAAGAGAGTAGGTACTCAATCACAGTTGAGTCAACTGGGGGCGTTGTTATTTGTCGCTTCACGTTTTGCGGTCACCCATCCGAGTGCTAAACGCACTGGACGGTGCTTAACTTGCGACACAGTAGCGAGTGCTCCAACCACTGTGCTATCCGACACCCCGTCACCTACCTGTTTTCTTGAAAACTCTTCCAAAACTCCTCATTTGTGTATGAGGTCTGTTGGATCACATTGGAAATATTGGACGCTTTATGCCAAATGGTCACTAGGGCTTCCTATGATATTATTATTTAGCAATGTAGGCATTCTATGTATGTGTGTTTTGTTATCATGGGTGCCACCTTTCCGCCTATGGTCGGAAAATCAGATTTTTCTGAAGCCTACAATCGGAAATCCGATTTTTGGAAAAAAAATATCGTTAAAAAAATTATATAGAAGTAAACGAAACAAGATTTGTATCAGATTTGTGTAAAGATGCACAGCTGAAAGGGGCATAACCCGCGTATCCGGTTGATGACTTCCGGCCGGTCTGAGACTGAAGCATGGATATTGTGACTTTTTCCAGTCATGCCGTTTTTAGAGGAAAATACCGATACTGGAAAGAAAAAAGCGTGAGAGGTAGATAAGGGAATGAAGAATAAGTGGAGGTGGGAATGGATGTCAGATAAGTTTGATCCTGATGGCGATGAATGCCGGTTGTGGCTGAGAAAATTGGACCAGCCTGGTTTGAAAAAAACCCAAACAATGCTTTTTGTTCTTGTGCAGGGGCGGATCTTGTTCTTGTGCCACTTGTGCACGTGCACACCCCCCTGGCGGTCCAAAAAAAAAAAAAGAAAAGGAGGGAGAAAAGGAGAAGAAAAGAGAGAAAAAATTACTAATTCTCACTCACCACACAGTTTCATGTACCTCCAAATCATTTTTTTTATTTTGTGTGTGTGTGTGTGTGTGTATGGGTGCGTGTGTGTGTGTGTGTGTGTGTGACCAAACTTGTACATGCATCAGGTCAGTTTTGAATAAAACTGATGTGAGTGGCTATTTCTTGTTTTATTTGCAGTAACTTTGTCTTTGTATAAGCCTTTATGCAAGATGTTCTGCTATTGTAAATTTTATCATCAGAGTTTGCAGAGGGGTGTTTGTGTGTGTGTGTGTGTGGGGGGGGGGGGGGGGCTAAACTTAAAGAGGACTTTTAGCACAAAACAATACTATTTTCAGTCCTTAAAATAATGCCCAAAATGCACCAGATTGCACAGATTTTAACCATTATTTTCAAATCTTTTCCCCGGACCCCCCTAGTACACGCTTCGCAGGCTCGCGCTTGTGGCTACGCCACTTCGCATTAGTGCACTGTGCACACCTCAACAATGGAAAGATCCACCCCTGTTGTGTATATTTGTGTGTGTTTGCTTTTCTTTCTCTCACCTCTTATACACATTCACAAAATGTTTAAACAATCTTAACTATGCTTCTGATTGTTCATATGTGTTTCCCATTTGCATTGACTAAGTCTGGGGACTTAGTCACCTTTGCCAATGTTAGGCCCTGGTCTTTTTATGTAGTTTTTTTCTTGTTCTATGTGAGTGTCTTGTATGTATCAAATTAGTGGTAAATCATTCTTCAGCTTTCGCGAGAGGCCTCTAAATTGGCTTTGAATATTGTAAAAAAAATTTCTATCGGGGGGCGTTGCCCCTTTAACCTCCTACCAGGGCGTTACGCTGGGACCCCATCGGGGCCTGGGCGGCCCCGGACCCCTGCCTTCAGATTTTGGAAAATTTCTTGGTGGCACCCATGTGTTATGTTTTAATAATGATGTTTATGTAGCCGAGCCGCGGCTACGTAAATTTCTTACCATTAAATAGTAGGCCTTCCTGTATCCATGTTAAACTTGAACTATGGCTATTACTTGAGATATACTTTTCAGATACTTTTCATAATACCACCGTTAGACTTAGCAGTTTATTTTCTATTAGTATATATCAACTTTGTTTTTCAGTTAGGTAGCGAATTCGAAGGGGATCGCGACAGTGGATAGGGCAAAGTATATTGGTACACATCGGTACACGCGCCGCACTGGTTTCGGTTACGCTGGGCTGTTTCGGTTGCGCAATGTGTAGCGACCTACATTCTCGCTAGACTGACCGGGGTCCATTGATTCAGTTAGGCTGTGTTTACTATGTCATATTATTTATTCATTTACTTTAAAACCCACAATAATAACCATGAAGTATTATACATGGTTGGAAAGAGGAGACGTTGTACTTTATTTTTTATTATAATTGCTGTTTAGAATTTTATCGAATTTAAGAGTTATTATGACTTTTGATGTGTAAATCTCTTTGGATCGGCAACCACTTTCTCCTTTAAATTACTTATTGTTTTATTTCATAGCCGATAGGTCTGAGAATTGTATATCAGTAGAAAGCTTGTATTCCCACGTTTACGCCGATGTATAATTTGTATATATTTTGTTAGTTTATAATATGTGTTTGTAAGATAGAGATTTGTAACTAACACAAATTTGCGCCAGCAGACGACTTTCTAGAGCCGCGGCAGTGCCTCACATTAAGCGCGCCCTCTAAGGCTGGCGGCGTCCCATATAAAGAAAGTTTCGGTAGTTAAAGGGGGACAAAACGGTCAGACCACCGAAGGCGAGACACACTGCACTGTCTCTGTTTCTGTATTGCCTTGCCTTGATTTGCCTTGTCATGATTGCTGACGACGGAATAAACAAGAGAAACTTCAACGGTCATCTTCGAACCTTTGGTGTTCTTGAGTGAGAGAGAGAGAATGTACACCACCACTTCATCCATACTCTAAAAGAAGACACCACCATCATCACAAATGGCGCTGCGAGCAGGATAAGATCGATGTCGTGCAACAGTGGCCTGTGCCAACGACAACCACCGAGCTGCGCAGTTTCCTCGGTTTCGCCAGCTACTACCGGCGGTTCATCAAGGGGTTTGCACGTATTGCTGGTCCACTACATGACGTAGCAGCAGAAGGGACGAAGATCCGGCAGAAGAAGACTGTCAACATCACCCACCTGTGGACGCCCAAACATCAAGAGGCGTTCGACTCCCTGAAAGCAGCCCTAACCTCGGCGCCAGTCCTCGGTTATGCCGACTTCACACAGCCGTTCCTGCTGGAGACTGACGCCAGCCACGACGGACTCAGTGCCATCTTGTCCCAGGAACAAGACGGCAAGCGACGTGTCCTCGCCTACGCCAGCCGAAGACTGCGACCGACTGAGAAGAACCAGGCAGCCTACAGCAGCATGAAGCTCGAGTTTCTCGCCATGAAGTGGGCCATCACCGAGAAGTTCCGAGACTATCTCCTCGGGGCTACCTTCACCATCTTCACCGACAACAACCCGCTGGTCCACTTCAGAACAGCCAAACTTGGAGCCCTCGAGCAGCGATGGGCATCGCAGCTCTCGCAGTTCAACTTTGACGTCAAGTATCGGCCAGGTGCCACCAACCCGGCTGATGCGTTATCTCGCCTTCCACTCCCCGCCACGTCAACTCTGGTGCATGCAGAAGTGGCGCATGCCTGCGAGATGGCAACGACCTGTCAGCAGCAGCATGCACAGATGCCTGATCACCCACTTCCAGGGCTGATCCGTCACCAGCACGACGACACGTTTGGCCCGGCCTTCAACATCCCCCAACAGTCACCTGAGCAACTCCATCAGAAGCAGCTTGAAGATCCCGGAATCCAGCCTGCGTTGGCAGCCTGGCCCAACAAGCCTCATCCTGGGGACAACCGTCCGCTGCAGCTGCTACTCAAGCAACATCCACGACTGGCCTGCAAAGACGGCGTTCTGTATCGCCAGGTGACAGATCCAGTCCAGGGCAAATGGGACCAACTGGTGCTACCAAGTTCTTTGCGGCCAGATGTCCTTGCAGCAGTCCACAACCAGATGGGCCATCAAGGGTTCGAGCGCACCATGGCCCTCCTGCGACCAAGAGTTTACTGGCCTGACATGTACAACGATGTCAAACAATATGTGACCAACTGCAACAACTGCATCATCAGTCGACGCCCTGTCCCTATCAAAACCACGTCGACTCCTGTCCTGGCTAGTCGCCCTCTGCAGATACTGGCCATCGACTTCACCAGACTGGAACCTGCAACCGACGGCCGAGAGAATGTCCTCATCCTGACGGACGTTTTCTCGAAGTTTACGCAGGCTGTTCCAACCCGCAACCAGGAAGCACAGACGGTGGCCAAAGTCCTAGTCGGCGACTGGTTCCAGAAGTACGGCGTACCAGAGAGAATCCACAGCGACCAGGGCCGAGACTTCGAATCCAGATTGGTCAAAGAGTTGTGCGCATCCTACGGCATCAGCAAGTCGCACACAACCCCCTACCATCCTGAGGGAAATGGACAGTGTGAGCGTTTCAACCGTACGCTCCACGACCTGCTGCGCTCCCTTCCTGCCGACCAGAAACGACGATGGCCACAACATATTGCTGAAGTCGTCCAGGCCTACAACAACACTCCACATGCGTCCACAGGTTTCTCCCCCACACTTTCTGCTCTTCGGGCAGGAACCTCGACTGCCTGTGGATGACTTGCTTGGACGACAAGAGCCTGCAGCAGCTGGAGCCGTTGACTGGGTCCAACAACATCGGCAGCGACTCTTGGACGCTCACAGACGGGCGTACCAACAGCTGGTGAGAGCCGCTGAGGGAAGAATCAAACTCACAGACCGACGAGCTGCTGACCATCCCTTGGCCATCGGGGACTACATCTACACCAGAAACCGAGTAATGGGTCGGAACAAGATCCAGGACTTCTGGCGGCCCGAGCTGCATCGAGTCACCGCCCGCCGAGATCCCCGCCTTCACGTCTACACTATCCAGCCAGTGGCGGGTGGACCAGAGCGGGTGGTGAACAGAAGAGACATTCAACCAGTGGGTCAGCACTTCGATATGTTGATCCAACCCGCTGACCCACCCGAGCCCATGCTGTCCAGCGACAGTGACGATGAAGCAGAGCCGGAAGCTTGGATGAGAGCCATCCCTGGCCCTCGCCCACCTGCCGGTGCCAACATCAACTACAACGGGCCAGCCACTGCACGGGAGCCAGCGCTTTTGGTGCAGGCACCCCCAGCGCAGTTGGCCGCCTTAACACCAACACCAGAACCACGACGCTCGGCACGACTGGCGCAGAAAACAACACAGTAAAGGTAGGCCGCATTTATTATAAAATGTGTCGCCAAAAGACAGTCCACAGTTTCGCGAACATTTTAGAAATAATTGTGACTCAGCTAGTGTGTAGATTATGTGACAGTTTATAGTGTGTAGGCCTACCTAAAGACATTTTAGTTGTAGAGATCAGAGTATTTGAACTGTGCCAGAGAAAAAGAAGACACTTGAAAAGACATTATATGATGATCGAAGAGTGAAGAGACAAGTGATAAACAGAAACTGTGCCCAGCTTCGAAGACAATTATGTTTTAGGTGTGTGCATAGCTTAGTGTTTGAATCTGGTTTATTTTGTGGCAATAATATTAATGCGTGACCACTATCTTTTTTTTACAATTATTGTCGCGCTGGCAGAGTTTATTTGGTCATTAATAACAGTTGCTTAGTTTTCCTCGTTACAAGACTATCACAGTGTGTTCGTTCTATTACGATGTGGTCTCGTTTGCTTCGTTTTGCCGAACATATGACGTTTGTATATAGGTTGTAGCTATGATAATGATTGTGTTTTCATGCCGATGTTTTGTATTAATGCCTATGTAATGTACATATGTTATGTTCTCACTTTTAATGCTTTTCATTTGGTTGAGATGCTGGTGTTTTATTTATATTAATGATTTTCAAGGTTCGTGTGTTTGACGAACCTTGAACGTTTGCTGAGAACGTTTTAATGTTATTGAAATGTTATGCTCACCCCGTTATGTATTCTGTATTAATGCGTTTTTGCTGGTACATGGAATGTTAGTTTTTATCTCGCTCTCGTTTTCTTTTTTTATCATGTTAGTTTATGTTTATTTTTGTAAAATTGATGGTTTATATCTGAGTGCGAATTTAACACCAATTTGCAGGGAAATGTGACTGATTATGTATATCATGTGTAGTGAATAGCGTGTTTAAATGACAGGTGATAATGGTTGGTTTTGTTGTATCATAGACTTAGTTGTATGATGTTGGTTCACTGTCAAATACATAATCAACTATCTTGCAAGGCGATGCCAGGTCCGCGATATAACTGGTTTTTTGTTTGGGCGGATTCGTACTTAAATGTGCGTTTTCAAGGAAATTGTTTCTCGTTTTCTTTCTGTGTTGTTCGGTTCTTTTGTACGACGCGATTGATTGGTAAAGCCAAGTCCGTTTGTCTTAAGTATACGATGGTTTTCTCAGCGAGGACGCTGAGTTTTTGAAAGAATCGAGGTGAATGTAGCCGAGCCGCGGCTACGTAAATTTCTTACCATTAAATAGTAGGCCTTCCTGTATCCATGTTAAACTTGAACTATGGCTATTACTTGAGATATACTTTTCAGATACTTTTCATAATACCACCGTTAGACTTAGCAGTTTATTTTCTATTAGTATATATCAACTTTGTTTTTCAGTTAGGTAGCGAATTCGAAGGGGATCGCGACAGTGGATAGGGCAAAGTATATTGGTACACATCGGTACACGCGCCGCACTGGTTTCGGTTACGCTGGGCTGTTTCGGTTGCGCAATGTGTAGCGACCTACATTCTCGCTAGACTGACCGGGGTCCATTGATTCAGTTAGGCTGTGTTTACTATGTCATATTATTTATTCATTTACTTTAAAACCCACAATAATAACCATGAAGTATTATACATGGTTGGAAAGAGGAGACGTTGTACTTTATTTTTTATTATAATTGCTGTTTAGAATTTTATCGAATTTAAGAGTTATTATGACTTTTGATGTGTAAATCTCTTTGGATCGGCAACCACTTTCTCCTTTAAATTACTTATTGTTTTATTTCATAGCCGATAGGTCTGAGAATTGTATATCAGTAGAAAGCTTGTATTCCCACGTTTACGCCGATGTATAATTTGTATATATTTTGTTAGTTTATAATATGTGTTTGTAAGATAGAGATTTGTAACTAACACAAATTTGCGCCAGCAGACGACTTTCTAGAGCCGCGGCAGTGCCTCACATTAAGCGCGCCCTCTAAGGCTGGCGGCGTCCCATATAAAGAAAGTTTCGGTAGTTAAAGGGGGACAAAACGGTCAGACCACCGAAGGCGAGACACACTGCACTGTCTCTGTTTCTGTATTGCCTTGCCTTGATTTGCCTTGTCATGATTGCTGACGACGGAATAAACAAGAGAAACTTCAACGGTCATCTTCGAACCTTTGGTGTTCTTGAGTGAGAGAGAGAGAATGTACACCACCACTTCATCCATACTCTAAAAGAAGACACCACCATCATCACATTTATATTCTTTTTTTTTTTTGTAAACGAGGGTTCGATAAATTAGAATATAGCCTCAGCGCCCCCTGCGTGGGATGCCTTTATTGTAAAGTGACCGGCTGGTGGAGTTCCTTCAGTGTTACCAAAAGGGTTGTTTCAGCAGATCATTTATACGAATCAGTGGTGAGTCCTCTTTCAACCAAGTTGTGGTCCTGATTTTGTGGTCCAGATTCGGCTCTTTGCAGTGCGCTGGACACTGCAAGCAATGAATAACTAACTAATTATCGGTCTCGATCGCTCCTGACCGAACGCCAACCGAACTGAGAAGACGTTTGATTACCTGCTGTGCTATCATTTATAATTTGAACGTATGATATTACATGCTGTGCTGTCATTTATAATTTGTACGTATGATATTACCTGCTGTGTTAGCATTTATCTAATTTTAAAATTGTTTTAAGAACAGCCCTGATTCAAGTTAAGCAGTGTCACATCCACTGCCTCGACAGTGGCTACACAGTGTGCTTTATCACACGAAAAACGACAACCCCCAAAAAGCTAACATATGAACACCAGAGGGAACACTGACAACATTTTATTCACACAAACACTAACTAACCTATATATTCATATAACTAACCCACCCGCATACCCACAATCACATTTAACTATAATGAAAACAACATTGGCAAACAAACAATAATAAAAAATAATTGAAATAATCCTATCCTATCCTATCCTGACCCGTAACCCGGAGGTCGTAGGGGCACCACAGATGATCGTTTAACCAGCATACTCCATCTTTCTCTGTCCTCAGCAGCCCTGATGGCTTCGCTCAGTGTCAAACCAGTCCATTCTCGAATGTTGTCCTCCCACCTCTTATTCGGTCTCCCTCTTCTTCTACCTCCTTGCACTGTGCCTTGCAGGATGGTCTTTGCAAGGCCTGATGATCTGGTGACGTGGCCATACCATCGGAGTTTCCGTTTCTTCACCACTGTGAGCAGGTCATCGTGTTGTCCAATGGCTTGTGTGATGGTCTTTCGGACTTCGTCGTTGGTGATGTGTTGGGTATAGGAAATGCCCAGAAGTCTTCTGCAGCACCTCATCTCCATGCTTTGTATTCTTCGTTGGAGATCTGCTGTGAGGGTCCATGCTTCGCAAGCATATAGGAAGATGGAGATGACAAGAGAGCACAGCAGTCTTACTTTGGAATGTAGACTGATGGTCCTGTCTTTCCAAATGGGCTTCAACCTTGAGCTTGTCAGGGCAGCAGCACATAGTTCTCAAGGATCAGAGACATCTAATGAAAGCAAGCTAATTACTGGCAATGCACTCACACATCCACCTGCCATCACTGACAATACAGTCACACAAGCACCTAAATTTACATCCAGAGGAAGACCAATCAAGCGTCCAACTTATCTGAATGACTATGACACCTCATAGAAAAAAAAACCACAAGAAGGGTAGGTAGGCATCTGTCCAGACTTAAACTTTAATAGTTAGTTTTAGTTGCTTTTGAAACGTTGTAACTTTCAAGTATGCAGAAAGAGATTTCTCTTATATAGCGCACTTATAAGCTCAGAGAGCTTCTCAAAGCGCTGGCCACTACTATCCAGCAATCACAAAATAGTTAGCTGAAGTCAGGATTCGAACCCACGTCGCCCGAGACGCACGTACACAAGTCGAGCGCTCTGACGACTGAGCTTATAAGCATGTCAACTGTTCTATGCACTGGTGTTTTAATTATGGTTTACTACATGTTTCATTTTATTTGTGTACTACTACTATATAATTAGATAAAATATAAAGAGAGAGAGAGAGAGAGAGAGAGAGAGAGAGAGAGAGAGATGTGACGTGTTTTACTATAGGCCTATTTTTATTTATTGTCACGTGATGTTAAGGAAATTGTCCAATTATAAGATAGAGGACGAGTCACGTGAAGAATAGCGGTTGTAGGCTGGCGATTGTAACATGGAACAGAAGAGCAATAGCGAATCAGTAGAAACCAAACAATTGGTGTGAACTGTGTACTGTTGTTGTGCTTGTGTGTTGTTTATACATACACTCTTTCGGACACACAACAAGAACCCTTTACAACCAACACCTTCAACTCAGCTGTGACAGATGCTGCCACTGAGATCCTTGGAAAGCACCGGCCAAAGAAGAAGCTGTGGATCACACCTGAACTTTTGGACCTGTGTGATAAACGAAGAGAGATGAAAAAGAAAAAAGAACACCTCGCAGGGAGCTGATGCATACCGAAAAATCAACAATGACATCCGAAAAGGCATGCGCACAGCAAAGAATAACTGGATAGAAGATCAATGCCAGGAAATAGAGAACAGTCTGAGCAAGAACAACAGCAAGAAGGCCTACCAGACTGTGAAGCGGCTGACAAGTGTGAAACAGCTCAGCAAGTCTGGCATATGCCTTACAGAAGAACAAGAAATCTTGGACAGATCGACAGAGTACTGCTCTGACCTTTACAACCACACACCAAATGTAGACCCGCCAGTTCTAGCATGTCCTGAGAACAGACAAAAAGAAGATATCATCCCAATTCTTCGAGAAAAAGTTGAGGCAGCAGTGCAATCACTGAAGAAGGGGAAGTCAGCGGGAGTGGACAACATACCTGCGGAACTGCTTCAGGCAGGAGGAGAAGCGATGATTGACGCACTCACCAGTATCTGTAACAAGATCTGGCAGAGTGGGGAATGGCCTACACCATGGACCCAGTCGCTTGTCATCACTCTTCCCAAAAAAGGTAACCTTCAGGAGTGTGAAAATTACCGCACCATCAGCCTCATCAGCCATCCCAGCAAGGTCCTCCTGAAAATAATACTCAACAGGTTGAAACCCCAAGCTGAACAAATCATAGCTGAAGAACAAGCAGGATTCAGGGCAGGGCGAAGTACCACTGAACAGATTTTCAACCTCAGAATAATCTGTGAGAAATACCTACAGCACCAACAACATCTATATCATGTGTTCATAGACTTCAAGAAGGCGTTTGACCGAGTCTGGCATGCAGGTCTATGGGCAACAATGAAAGTGTACAACATCAGCCCTAAAATTATTGAAGTCATCAAAAGCCTGTATGACAAGGCTACCAGTGCAGTCCTCCACAACAGCACCATCGGGAACTGGTTCAGAACAACAATCGGTGTGCGTCAAGGATGCCTACTCTCTCCAACACTCTTCAACATCTTCCTAGAGCGCATCATGTCAGATGCTCTTCTTGCAGATCACGAAGGCACAGTCAGCATAGGGGGTAGAGCAATCTCCAATCTTCGTTTTGCGGATGACATTGATGGATTGGCTGGAGAGGAACAAGAACTTGAACAGCTGGTACAGAGGCTTGACACCACCTCCAGAGCTTATGGAATGGAAATAAGTGCAGAGAAGACCAAAATGATTACCAACAACACCAATGGCATCAACACGGACATCAAAGTCCAGGGCCAATCCCTCAACACAGTACATAGCTTAAAATATTTAGAAGCCCTTGTATTAGACAATGGGTGCCGACAGAAAGTCCTGTGCAGGATTGCACAAACAACTGCTGCCCTGGCGAGGTTGAAGCCAATTTGGAAATATAGGACCATCAGCCTACATTCCAAGGTAAGGCTGCTTCGCTCCCTTGTCATCTCCATCTTCCTATACGCTTGCGAAATATGGACCCTCACAGCAGATCTCCAACGAAGAATACACAGCATGGAGATGAGGTGCTACAGAAGACTTCTGGGCATTTCCTATACCCAGCACATCACCAACGACGAAGTCCGACAGACCATCACACAAGCCTTTGGACAACATGATGACCTGCAACAGTGGTGCAGAAACGGAAACTCCGATAGTATGGCCACGTCACCAGATCATCAGATCTTGCAAAGACCATCCTGCAAGGCAAAGTGCAGGGAGGTAGAAGAAGAGGGAGACCGAAAAAGAGGTGGGAGGACAATATTCGAGAATGGACTGGTTTGATACTGAGCGAAATCATCAGGGTTGCTGAGGACAGGGAAAGATGCAGTACGCTGGTGCCCCTACGACCTCAGAGTTACGGGATAGGATAGGATAGGATAGACTTGACTATAGAAAATGCCACTCCTTCAACTAACTACATTAATTCCTTAAAAGAGATAAAGTTGTCTTAACTATACATGTGGATTTACACAACCGGCAACTGACATATACATTTAAAATTCATTTTCTTGAGCACATTTACGAGGGAATGATAAAAAGAACGTCCGTTACAGACATATTAATTTAAGTGCTGCTGGATGACAGTCAGCGACCTGCGTTGTTCCCTCAGAAGCTCAAGTCGGTTGAGATGCCAGGTTGTACAGAAGGCCTCTGTGTCGCAACGGTCAACGTACACGCCACGTCAAGTCACTCACAGCAATAGTGGTACAGTGCTGGTGGAGATGCCACTACCAGTACACTAACACATACAGACATACACAACAGTAGATTGTTGCATTATTAATCAACCAACATAAGAAAAATACCCACATACACTTCTGCATCTCAGTGCACGTCACTACCCTTCTCCCTTCTATCCATTATCAAGCTCATTCATAAATTACATCCCTTTATCATAATTGAAACGAGCGACCTTTCCCAAATTATTTCCCTTTCGTATAATTGGAAACAATTTCACTGTAATTTATTAATTATTTCCCTTTACAACTGTTGAGAACATTCCATTTATAATTTTTTTTTCTTAATCAACAATAAAAGAGTATTTTTTAATTATATTTTACTTCTTTTTACAACGCTAGAAAAGAATTCAAACTTGTCATGAATGAATTATTTCTCTTCACCAACATTGAAAATAATTATCGAATATAAACTATTTGTTTCCCTGTATACAAAAGCATTTTTTTCAAAAAACTAATATTTCCTTTTATTTAAACTATAAAATATGTACATGTCAATACAAATATGCTTGCACTGGAGCATAATGGCCATCCATGGATCGTTAGCAGGTACTTACTCTATCGGTAATCCTCAGCAGGTACTTACTCTATTGGTAATCCTCAGCAGGTACATACTCTATTGGTAATCCTCAGCAGGTACTTACTCTATTGGTAATCCTCAGCAGGTACTTACTCTATCGGTAATCCTCAGCAGGTACTTACGCTATTGGTAATCCTTAGCAGGTACTTACTCTATCGGTAATCCTCAGCAGGTACTTACGCTATTGGTAATCCTCAGCAGGTACTTACTCTATTGGTAATCCTCAGCAGGTACTTACGCTATTGGTAATCCTCAGCAGGTACTTACGCTATTGGTAATCCTTAGCAGGTACTTACTCTATCGGTAATCCTCAGCAGGTACTTACTCTATTGGTAATCCTCAGCAGGTACTTACGCTATTGGTAATCCTCAGCAGGTACTTACGCTATGGGTAATCCTCAGCAGGTACTTACTCTATTGGTAATCCTCAGCAGGTACTTACTCTATCGGTAATCCTCAGCAGGTACTTACGCTATTGGTAATCCTTAGCAGGTACTTACTCTATCGGTAATCCTCAGCAGGTACTTACTCTATCGGTAATCCTCAGCAGGTACTTACGCTATTGGTAATCCTCAGCAGGTACTTACTCTATCGGTAATCCTCAGCAGGTACTTACGCTATTGGTAATCCTCAGCAGGTACTTACTCTATTGGTAATCCTCAGCAGGTACTTACTCTATCGGTAATCCTCAGCAGGTACTTACGCTATTGGTAATCCTCAGCAGGTACTTACTCTATTGGTAATCCTCAGCAGGTACTTACGCTATCGGTAATCCTCAGCAGGTACTTACTCTATCGGTAATCCTCAGCAGGTACTTACGCTATTGGTAATCCTCAGCAGGTACTTACTCTATTGGTAATCCTCAGCAGGTACTTACTCTATCGGTAATCCTCAGCAGGTACATACTCTATCGGTAATCCTCAGCAGGTACTTACTCTATCGGTAATCCTCAGCAGGTACTTACGCTATTGGTAATCCTCAGCAGGTACTTACGCTATCGGTAATCCTCAGCAGGTACTTACTCTATTGGTAATCCTCAGCAGGTACTTACGCTATTGGTAATCCTCAGCAGGTACTTACGCTATTGGTAATCCTCAGCAGGTACTTACGCTATCGGTAATCCTCAGCAGGTACTTACTCTATTGGTAATCCTCAGCAGGTACATACTCTATCGGTAATCCTCAGCAGGTACTTACGCTATCGGTAATCCTCAGCAGGTACTTACTCTATTGGTAATCCTCAGCAGGTACTTACGCTATTGGTAATCCTCAGCAGGTACTTACTCTATTGGTAATCCTCAGCAGGTACTTACTCTATCGGTAATCCTCAGCAGGTACTTACGCTATGGGTAATCCTCAGCAGGTACTTACTCTATCGGTAATCCTCAGCAGGTACTTACTCTATCGGTAATCCTCAGCAGGTACTTACTCTATTGGTAATCCTCAGCAGGTACTTACGCTATGGGTAATCCTCAGCAGGTACTTACTCTATTGGTAATCCTCAGCAGGTACTTACTCTATTGGTAATCCTCAGCAGGTACTTACTCTATCGGTAATCCTCAGCAGGTACTTACGCTATGGGTAATCCTCAGCAGGTACTTACGCTATGGGTAATCCTCAGCAGGTACTTACGCTATCGGTAATCCTCAGCAGGTACTTACTCTATTGGTAATCCTCAGCAGGTACTTACGCTATGGGTAATCCTCAGCAGGTACTTACTCTATCGGTAATCCTCAGCAGGTACATACTCTATCGGTAATCCTCAGCAGGTACTTACTCTATTGGTAATCCTCAGCAGGTACATACTCTATCGGTAATCCTCAGCAGGTACTTACTCTATTGGTAATCCTCAGCAGGTACTTACTCTATCGGTAATCCTCAGCAGGTACATACTCTATCGGTAATCCTCAGCAGGTACTTACTCTATTGGTAATCCTCAGCAGGTACTTACTCTATTGGTAATCCTCAGCAGGTACTTACGCTATCGGTAATCCTCAGCAGGTACTTACGCTATCGGTAATCCTCAGCAGGTACTTACGCTATCGGTAATCCTCAGCAGGTACATACTCTATCGGTAATCCTCAGCAGGTACTTACTCTATCGGTAATCCTCAGCAGGTACTTACGCTATCGGTAATCCTCAGCAGGTACTTACGCTATTGGTAATCCTCAGCAGGTACTTACTCTATCGGTAATCCTCAGCAGGTACATACTCTATTGGTAATCCTCAGCAGGTACTTACTCTATTGGTAATCCTCAGCAGGTACTTACTCTATCGGTAATCCTCAGCAGGTACTTACGCTATCGGTAATCCTCAGCAGGTACTTACTCTATCGGTAATCCTCAGCAGGTACTTACTCTATTGGTAATCCTCAGCAGGTACATACTCTATCGGTAATCCTCAGCAGGTACTTACGCTATCGGTAATCCTCAGCAGGTACTTACTCTATCGGTAATCCTCAGCAGGTACTTACTCTATCGGTAATCCTCAGCAGGTACTTACTCTATTGGTAATCCTCAGCAGGTACTTACTCTATCGGTAATCCTCAGCAGGTACTTACGCTATCGGTAATCCTCAGCAGGTACTTACGCTATCGGTAATCCTCAGCAGGTACTTACTCTATTGGTAATCCTCAGCAGGTACTTACGCTATCGGTAATCCTCAGCAGGTACATACTCTATTGGTAATCCTCAGCAGGTACTTACTCTATCGGTAATCCTCAGCAGGTACTTACGCTATTGGTAATCCTCAGCAGGTACTTACGCTATTGGTAATCCTCAGCAGGTACTTACGCTATCGGTAATCCTCAGCAGGTACATACTCTATTGGTAATCCTCAGCAGGTACTTACGCTATCGGTAATCCTCAGCAGGTACATACTCTATTGGTAATCCTCAGCAGGTACTTACTCTATCGGTAATCCTCAGCAGGTACTTACGCTATTGGTAATCCTCAGCAGGTACTTACGCTATTGGTAATCCTCAGCAGGTACTTACGCTATTGGTAATCCTCAGCAGGTACTTACGCTATTGGTAATCCTCAGCAGGTACTTACGCTATTGGTAATCCTCAGCAGGTACTTACTCTATCGGTAATCCTCAGCAGGTACTTACTCTATCGGTAATCCTCAGCAGGTACTTACGCTATCGGTAATCCTCAGCAGGTACTTACTCTATCGGTAATCCTCAGCAGGTACTTACTCTATCGGTAATCCTCAGCAGGTACTTACTCTATTGGTAATCCTCAGCAGGTACTTACGCTATCGGTAATCCTCAGCAGGTACTTATGCTATTCGTAATCCTCAGCAGGTACTTACGCTATTGGTAATCCTCAGCAGGTACTTACGCTATTGGTAATCCTCAGCAGGTACTTACGCTATCGGTAATCCTCAGCAGGTACATACTCTATTGGTAATCCTCAGCAGGTACTTACGCTATCGGTAATCCTCAGCAGGTACATACTCTATTGGTAATCCTCAGCAGGTACTTACTCTATCGGTAATCCTCAGCAGGTACTTACGCTATTGGTAATCCTCAGCAGGTACTTACGCTATTGGTAATCCTCAGCAGGTACTTACGCTATTGGTAATCCTCAGCAGGTACTTACGCTATTGGTAATCCTCAGCAGGTACTTACGCTATTGGTAATCCTCAGCAGGTACTTACTCTATCGGTAATCCTCAGCAGGTACTTACTCTATCGGTAATCCTCAGCAGGTACTTACGCTATCGGTAATCCTCAGCAGGTACTTACTCTATCGGTAATCCTCAGCAGGTACTTACTCTATCGGTAATCCTCAGCAGGTACTTACTCTATTGGTAATCCTCAGCAGGTACTTACGCTATCGGTAATCCTCAGCAGGTACTTATGCTATTCGTAATCCTCAGCAGGTACTTACGCTATTGGTAATCCTCAGCAGGTACTTACTCTATTGGTAATCCTCAGCAGGTACTTACTCTATTGGTAATCCTCAGCAGGTACTTACTCTATTGGTAATCCTCAGCAGGTACTTACTCTATCGGTAATCCTCAGCAGGTACTTACTCTATCGGTAATCCTCAGCAGGTACTTACTCTATTGGTAATCCTCAGCAGGTACTTACTCTATCGGTAATCCTCAGCAGGTACTTACGCTATCGGTAATCCTCAGCAGGTACTTACTCTATTGGTAATCCTCAGCAGGTACTTACTCTATCGGTAATCCTCAGCAGGTACTTACGCTATTGGTAATCCTCAGCAGGTACTTACTCTATCGGTAATCCTCAGCAGGTACTTACGCTATCGGTAATCCTCAGCAGGTACTTACTCTATTGGTAATCCTCAGCAGGTACTTACGCTATCGGTAATCCTCAGCAGGTACTTATGCTATTCGTAATCCTCAGCAGGTACTTACGCTATTGGTAATCCTCAGCAGGTACTTACTCTATTGGTAATCCTCAGCAGGTACTTACGCTATTGGTAATCCTCAGCAGGTACTTACGCTATTGGTAATCCTCAGCAGGTACTTACTCTATCGGTAATCCTCAGCAGGTACTTACTCTATCGGTAATCCTCAGCAGGTACTTACTCTATTGGTAATCCTCAGCAGGTACTTACTCTATTGGTAATCCTCAGCAGGTACTTACTCTATCGGTAATCCTCAGCAGGTACTTACTCTATTGGTAATCCTCAGCAGGTACTTACTCTATCGGTAATCCTCAGCAGGTACTTACTCTATTGGTAATCCTCAGCAGGTACTTACTCTATCGGTAATCCTCAGCAGGTACTTACTCTATTGGTAATCCTCAGCAGGTACTTACTCTATCGGTAATCCTCAGCAGGTACTTACTCTATCGGTAATCCTCAGCAGGTACTTACTCTATTGGTAATCCTCAGCAGGTACTTACTCTATCGGTAATCCTCAGCAGGTACTTACTCTATCGGTAATCCTCAGCAGGTACTTACTCTATTGGTAATCCTCAGCAGGTACTTACTCTATTGGTAATCCTCAGCAGGTACTTACTCTATTGGTAATCCTCAGCAGGTACTTACTCTATTGGTAATCCTCAGCAGGTACTTACTCTATTGGTAATCCTCAGCAGGTACTTACTCTATTGGTAATCCTCAGCAGGTACTTACTCTATCGGTAATCCTCAGCAGGTACTTACTCTATTGGTAATCCTCAGCAGGTACTTACTCTATCGGTAATCCTCAGCAGGTACTTACTCTATCGGTAATCCTCAGCAGGTACTTACTCTATCGGTAATCCTCAGCAGGTACTTACTCTATTGGTAATCCTCAGCAGGTACTTACTCTATTGGTAATCCTCAGCAGGTACTTACTCTATCGGTAATCCTCAGCAGGTACTTACGCTATCGGTAATCCTCAGCAGGTACTTACTCTATTGGTAATCCTCAGCAGGTACTTACGCTATCGGTAATCCTCAGCAGGTACTTACGCTATCGGTAATCCTCAGCAGGTACTTACGCTATCGGTAATCCTCAGCAGGTACTTACGCTATCGGTAATCCTCAGCAGGTACATACTCTATCGGTAATCCTCAGCAGGTACATACTCTATCGGTAATCCTCAGCAGGTACTTACGCTATCGGTAATCCTCAGCAGGTACTTACGCTATTGGTAATCCTCAGCAGGTACTTATGCTATTCGTAATCCTCAGCAGGTACTTACGCTATCGGTAATCCTCAGCAGGTACATACTCTATCGGTAATCCTCAGCAGGTACTTACTCTATCGGTAATCCTCAGCAGGTACTTACTCTATTGGTAATCCTCAGCAGGTACTTACTCTATTGGTAATCCTCAGCAGGTACTTACTCTATCGGTAATCCTCAGCAGGTACTTACTCTATTGGTAATCCTCAGCAGGTACTTACTCTATCGGTAATCCTCAGCAGGTACTTACTCTATTGGTAATCCTCAGCAGGTACTTACGCTATTGGTAATCCTCAGCAGGTACTTACGCTATCGGTAATCCTCAGCAGGTACTTACTCTATTGGTAATCCTCAGCAGGTACTTACGCTATCGGTAATCCTCAGCAGGTACTTACTCTATTGGTAATCCTCAGCAGGTACTTACGCTATCGGTAATCCTCAGCAGGTACTTACGCTATCGGTAATCCTCAGCAGGTACTTACGCTATCGGTAATCCTTAGCAGGTACTTACGCTATCGGTAATCCTCAGCAGGTACTTACTCTATTGGTAATCCTCAGCAGGTACTTACGCTATCGGTAATCCTCAGCAGGTACTTACGCTATCGGTAATCCTCAGCAGGTACTTACTCTATTGGTAATCCTCAGCAGGTACTTACTCTATTGGTAATCCTCAGCAGGTACTTACTCTATTGGTAATCCTCACTCCGCCATGGATCGTGAGCAGGTACCTACGCTATTGGTAATCCTCAGCCCAGACAAGACGACACAACACAGAACGATACAGGTCCGAGTGGTCACAGTTGTGCATGCAGCTCTCTTCTTTCTTCTCAGGGCATCAATTCCAGGACGACTGGATACTGCATCGCAGGATCTTCACAGCAGGACGACTGGATACTGCATCACAGGACCGTCAGAGCAGGACCACTGGATACTGCATCGCAGGACCGTCACAGCAGGACCACTGGATACTGCATCACAGGACCTTCACAGCAGGACGACTGGATACTGCATCACAGGACCGTCACTGAAGGACGACTGGATACTGCATCACAGGACCGTCACAGAAGGACGACTGGATACTGCATCACAGGACCATCATAGCAGGACGACTGGATACTGCATCACAGGACCGTCACAGAAGGACGACTGGATACTGCATCACAGGACCGTCACAGAAGGACGACTGGATACTGCATCACAGGACCATCATAGCAGGATGACTGGATACTGCATCACAGGACCGTCACAGAAGGACGACTGGATACTGCATCACAGGACCGTCACAGTAGGATGACTGGATACTGCATCACAGGACCATCATAGCAGGACGACTGGATACTGCATCACAGGACCATCATAGCAGGACGACTGGATACTGCATCACAGGACCGTCACAGCAGGACGACACGCTGCTTGAGATAGGCGGCAAACAGATACAACTACACCCGCACGAATCCCCCCCCTAGAAAAACTCTGCTGGCACTAGAGTACTTCACTGTTATAATTCCTCTATGTGACTAACCCATTTAGCTCCCTACAGCAGTACTTCACTGTTATAATTCCTCTAGGTGACTAACCCATTTAGCTCCCTACAGCAGTACTTCACTGTTATAATTCCTCTATATGACTAACCCATTTAGCTCCCTACAGCAGTACTTCACTGTTATAATTCCTCTATGTGACTAACCCATTTAGCTCCCTACAGCAGTACTTCACTGTTATAATTCCTCTATGTAACTAACCCATTTAGCTCCCTACAGCAGTACTTCACTGTTATAATTCCTCTATGTGACTAACCCATTTAGCTCCCTACAGCAGTACTTCACTGTTATAATTCCTCTATGTGACTAACCCATTTAGCTCCCTACAGCAGTACTTCACTGTTATAATTCCTCTATGTGACTAACCCATTTAGCTCCCTACAGCAGTACTTCACTGTTATAAGTCCTCTATGTGACTTAACCCATTTAGCTCCCTACAGCAGTACTTCACTGTTATAATTCCTCTATGTAACTAACCCATTTAGCGCCGTACAGCAGTACTTCACTGTTATAATTCCTCTATGTAACTAACCCATTTAGCGCCGTACGGCAGTACTTTACTGTTATAATTCCTCTATGTAACTAACCCATTTAGCTCCGTACAGCACTTTTATTTGCTTGTACTCTCAAATTTAGCGCGCACATCGCTCAATACAAAAACTTGCAGTGATAATACACCCATGCCCTCATACCCGTATAGTGGCAGTCTTGAGCAGTTAAGGGTGACGAAGCAAGACTAACAAAACAATGCAATGCAATGCACGTGTTCAAGTGACACTATTTGCAAGCTTAGCAATAAACTTTCATTTATTTGGGGTCTTTCGGAACGGGTAAAAGTGAAAGTGATTGTGTGTTCGTTTCGTCCAACGAGAGGCACGCCGGGAGATTCTTACGCCGCGTTACGAAACGAAACGAACGTGTTTTTGTGCGCTTTCGATTCCAGCACCTAGTTTCGTTGTGATTTTATTGAGCACACACAGGGCAGGCCCAGAGGCAGAGCACTATTATGCCTACGTAAGGCTTCTTCTAACAAATCATGATTTGACACGAATGTAACGATTAGGTTGAACTTTAAAGATGGATTAGTGCTCTAACATTGAAGATATTTTACATTCTAGCTTCGAGTTTCATTTTTGTCACATAAAACAGTTTTTGGACTGCTGATTGGTGATACAGAATAGATAGATTCTAGACAGCCATGACGGCTTTTCAGTAGCTCGTTTGAAAATACGTTTTAAGTCTGAGACCGAGTTTAGATCCCCATTATTCCTTCTAAAATGGTTGAGTAATGTACCATATACAAATTCAAATCATTTTTGGACATTTTACAAACGATTTAATAACCAAAATGTACTCACTAACATTAGTTCGTGGAAATCAGGTTTTCCACGAAGTTTTATTCCTTGTGGTAGGCAGACTTCGTGACCTTTCACCACGGGAAGTTAAAGCGTCACATAAATTGCTGACGTCACAACAATAAGTAGTCCCGATTCACATTCACTTTCACTTTCACCCGCTTTCGAAAGATCCCTAGTTTCTCTTCTTCACCTTTCGTCCTCTATAACAGGCTTAGAAAACCCTATTAGTATCACAAGTTTCTTGTTCGTGTGTGTGTGTGTGTGTGTGTGTGTGTGTTTTGGGCGAGGCTTTGGTCCTGTGCTACGATTGATTGACCGGGCACTTTGATGCGTCAGTTTTCAGGTCACACGCCGAGCATGCTCATGCATTTGTGATGAATGTGATTAAATAGGGTTAAAATAGGAAGGTGCTGGATTTGCAAGTAGAAAAAGGAAAAACGTTAAAAAAACCCCAAGAGCTGAGCATCGCATCCGCATCAGCCGCAAAGTATTAGTACACATGGACGCACTCACATACACATATACACACAATAACACCAACACACATCCTACCCACACTCTGTCAGTGTAAATATGAGTTTTCAGTGTGTAAATATATTTTCAGCCTCCCCCTTGAGACTTCTGGAAATGGAGGCTACTCCCGGATCCCCATGCACATCCCCAAATCCTTCCACCACTCCATAAATGCACTCCCACCCCATGAACACACACACACACACACACACACACACACACACACACATATATATACACACAGTCTGAACTCGCATCCATTTTTATTGTAAAGTGACAGGCTGGTGGAGTGCCTTTAGGGTTGTTTCAGCAGATCTTTTATACGGATCAGGGGTTAGCCCTCTTTCAACCAAGTTGTGGTCCTGATTCGGCTCTTTGCAATCCGCTGGACACTATAAACAATGACTATCTATCCCCCCACCCCACCCTCCTCCCCACCCCCTCCCTCTCCGAACTATTTACGCTGTTTGATGTAGTTATTGTTTTGAACATTTGTATCTTCTCTCTCTCTCTCTCTCTCTCTCTCTCTCTCTCTCTCTCTCTCTCTCTCTCTCTCTCTCTCTCTCCTCTCTCTCTCTCTCTCTCTCTCTCCTCTCTCTCTCTCTCTCTCTCTCTCTCTCTCTCGTTTATGTTCTTGGTTAAATTTTATTAGTAAGACTGGTTTTATTGACATCTTTTATCATATTTAAATGTTAACAGTTTAGTCCAGTTTTGTGTGGTCCTGATTCGGCTCTTGGCAGTCCGCTGGACCCTATAAACACTGACTATTTATCTATCTATCTATCTATCTATCTATCTATCTATCTATCTATCTATCTATCTATCTATCTATCTATCTATCTATCTATCTATCTATCTATCTATCTATCTATCTATCTCATTCTCTCCCATTCTGTCCCCCCTACCCCTCATCCTCACCCATAATTTGTTCCCATCCACCCCCCTTCTCCACCCTCCAACTCCCCACCCATGGCACCTCCCCCTTGAGGCTGGTTGATTGTGTGTGGTTCCATTGTCCAAATGAGGAAATCAGTAAATGGCTTAGAACATCCCACGTCGTCCGCTGAGATCAAATGTTTTGAGATGGCTTAGAACATCCCACGTCATCCGCTGAGATCAAATGTTTCGTGATGGCATCCGACAGGTGGAGTGACGTGCACAAACACTGTATAGCTGAGACTAACCCAGCATTTGGTTGGTCTGTTCACTAACACTACAGGCCTGTCCGCTAACACAGACCTGTCCATGCTTTTACACACTACAGATATGTTCACTAATACTACAGATCTGCTGCCCACTAACACTACAGATATGCCCACTAACACTACAGACCTTTCCACTAGCACAAAAGAGGGGAGCGTAATGGTCAGTCAATCCCATCTCAGCGACCCAGTTTGGTAAACCAACCTGGCAGATTCAACACTAACGCCACTGACGTGTTTTGTACGGCGGGAGAGGGGGCGACAGGGGGAGTGAGGCTGGATGTACAAGTAGAGGGAGAGAGATAGAGATGGAGAGAGATTTACAAAAGGAGATAAAATAACAATTTTAATTAGTATAACAAAATAACTTGATAACAATAACATAATGTAATAATATCATAAAGATATGTGCGCGTCTGCACACACAAACACACACTTACACACGTACACGCACGCACTCGCGCACATACACAACTTACGTAAAACAATTTGCGGGTGGGGTGGGGTGGGGTGGGGTGGGGTGGGAGAGAGTTTAAAAGTTTGACAAATTTGATCATTTAATGCTTTTAGTGATGAGCTCATAGGAGCGTGACATGCGTACTGGAGCACAAGCACGCGATAACACAGTACTCTCACCCGTCTTCGACCCGCGAGAAAGAGAGAGAGAGAGAGAGAGAGAGAGAGAGAGAGAGAGAGAGAAGCGCGATATAGTGAACTTACGCTGCCCTGCTGTCGTGAAATGCACCTAAGTTCGGTGGGAAGGGTTGAGGCAGGTGAGGTATTTACTAAATGTACTGTTTGGCTACCAAGGTTGATTGCACTACGTTACACCCATTTGTCAGGCTAATGTGGCTCGCCATTCCAGCTTGAACAGTTTCCGAAATATCTGGGGAAAACGTTTCTTAAAGGTAATGATTTTCTACACGAAATGCCCGTCCACCCGCCAATGACAAGAGCTGTCTTACATAACTTGCTTGCTAACAGCTGATGTTTTGAGCTTTCCATTGGCTGTGTATTTGTGTTGGTGACAGGTTTTAATGACTTGTAGATAGACAAAAACGTCACAATGACGATGACCAATGCACGGATCTTCATAGTCTTACATGTGTTAGTGTAAATAGGCGCAAGCCTCCTGCACTTTAAATGGAATAAAACAAACAGGCTTACATCGTCACACCCTTTCAATGACGGGCTAAGTCGCCAAAAGCAGTCAAGGGATTAATCCGTTTTCACACATAATTATCAACTATTGGTCATTGACAACCTTTCAATGGATATGGCATGAGACGATAATTAACACCCATGGAAGGTGCATTGAATGCTGAAGTTATTGTTGTTGTATCAAATTTTATTCATCAGATTAACATAAGTTGTACTGATAAAATGCTGAATGCTGAAGAACAGTGTTACAGACATTAGACATAGAACGCTTACTTAGTTCTCGACTTTTACGCGTGTCAGCGATGAAGGGGCTGTTTATTATTGATACTCGCAAACGGGAACGGAACCTTAGAATCCACCAACGTACGAAGCGCGCGATTAATTGTACTCCGTCTGGCAGCGTGCGCTGTGTACAGCGCCCCTTTCATAAGCCACACGCTTGCTTTGCGGTCGACGCAGCCCGTTGTCGCTATTGGTGGCGTGGTAAATGTTTGCGTGAAAAATAAACGAGAACGGATTAGGTTCCTGTGGCTACTGGGATCCAATTGGCCGGAAATCCCCAGTGATCCATCAATTATTGACGCTACTTTGGCCAGCACGACTTTCAATTTCGTTCGTCCTGAAAGAACGATTTTAGTTTTGGCTCCACCAGCCATTGGGGACTGGCAGAACGGAAACTCTATTTTAAAAGCCAGCACAGCTTGCCAGCTGATGACATATAAATAGTGCAGCTCAAATCACCACACGCAATACCCTTTTTCATAATTCAAACGACAACGGAAAGGGAAATTTATTGATTGCCTCATGTCGCGACGTGGGAATAACCGCTTCCGTTACTTATCTACACTAAAATTGTGAGCGCCATGTTGTGACGTGGGAATAACCACTTCCGTTTGTTTATTTTCGCGAAAGGTAGGTTACAAGGGGGATGAACCACTTACGTTTTGCTCACCTCAGCAAAATCAGAGAATAAGCTTATTTATTGAGAACTTTCGTCATTTCGGGACGTGTGATGGAGCCTTGTGATTTACCATATATATGGAAGGGAAATGATTGCTTGCTTCATGTCGAGATGTGAGAATAGCCACGTCCATTGGCTGTTCACGCAGAAACTTGTGGAAATTTTTTCATAACTTTTGCTCATATCCAGGCGAGACAATTACAACTTTCGTTTGATTCACGCGAAAACAGGAAACTATATCCTATTTTGGAATCCGAAGGCGTGGCAATAATAGGAGGGATTATCTACACAAAAGCTTGTTTTCAAGTGGGGGCGGGGGTGAGTGGGAGAGGAAGGTATAAGTGTACATCATACCCAGGCAGCCCTCGGTTAATACTCTTGTAGTCGTACCAAGGTGCAGTTTGCTGAGCATGTATGACAATGGCATCTGAACAAAGATGGGGATAATTGTTCTGCCAAGTGTACAAGTAGGCAACAATAGGATTCTCTGTCAAATTATAGGTGGCATTCATATCAGGAAGCAACGTCATTATAGAAGACTGGTGTGTGTGGGTGTGTGTGTGTGTGTGTGTGTGTGTGTGTGTGTGTGTGTGTGTGTGTGTGTGTGTGTGTGTGTGTGTGTGTGTGTACGTCAGTATGTGTATTTTATTATTTTTAATAGAAAAGTAATTTGGTATATTATCCTGGTCTGGTATACAAAATTGGTGTTGCTGACAATCAGTGCCAAATTTTCCACAGATGAGGCTAATGTTTCTGTCTGTCGACAGAGCATTATGTTGTCTGCTGATAAATTATTTGTGAAATTCCTGCTTTGACATTTCTAAACCGGTAACTCTCTCTCTCTCTCTCTCTCTCTCTCTCTCTCTCTCTCTCTCTCTCTCTCTCTCTCTCTCTCTTTCTCTCTTTCTTTCTTTCTTTCTTTCTTTCTTTCTTTCTTTCTTTCTTTCTTTCTTTCTATGTTTGTGTAGGTATGCGTGTGCGTGTGCGGTTTAAAGCAGGTTCCCCATTTTCCGGAACGACTATTATCCAAGTGGCCCTGAAACTAGTGAAAGAGAGAGAGAGAGAGAGAGAGAGAGAGAGAGAGAGAGAGAGAGAGAGAGAGAGAGAACTGTACGGATTTAGTTCTTTCTTCTAATCTGTCTCTTAATCAAAATTAACATGTTGTAGAACTAACAAGGGGGGGGGGGGGGCTGAGAGGTGGGGTGGGGGTGGAGGAGAGAGACAGAGACATACATAGAGACAGAGACAGCGACAGACAGACGGACAAACAAACAATGTGAGAGACAGACACAGGCTCGGGGAAAGGACCAACAAAGGATAAATGGAGTACAGTACAATATTATAGATAAGTGTTAAAATATAAAATAACAATAAATAAATAAACAAATAATTAAATATATGAC